>NW_021024934.1:154526-258063 GCF_004153795.1 Camellia sinensis | reverse complement strand
CTCTTCTAATTTTCCCGCCATCGAAGATCAAGCATTCTCGAATCTCAATTCAATCGTCTTCTCTACCAATGGTTCGGTCTCTTGCCTAAACCCTAGTTTCTGCAAATTCAATTCTTATTTTCACCTTTAACTAGGTTTCGTGGCTAATACATTTTTAATCTCTCTCTCCATATGACGATTTGAGTTTGGTTTCAGTTCCGCTATCCCTAATAGTCTGATTTTATTTTTATATTTTTTTGGCTTTATAAACCTTTTGATTTGATGTCAATTGCATTTTTTTTTTGTGTGTAAATTATTCAACTGTTGAGTTTCAAATTAGCTTCTTATTTACAAGTTTGTATGAAGAATAAATACATTACTATAAGAATAATGAAATTCTTATAATATCTGAAAACTATATGATAAGATAATTCTATTTTATACACCAATTTATAATATTTGATGAAGTAAACAATTATTTTTAAAGAAGCCGATTTTGTAAAAAATCCTTTACGGTTGGGGATTTGAAAAAGGAAAGGGAAAAATTAGTTGAAACGTGAATAAAATATACATATATTTCCATTAATTTTACATATATTTTCCCTTTCTTTTTTCAAATCCCTTCCCAAATCTTCCAACCAAGACAGCGTTAAACTTTAGAAGGCATCTATTTCTTCCTTATGGTTTGACATTAGGCTGCATGTTTTAACTGATACCCATGATATAATTTGCTTTGTCAAACGTGCTTCAGGGGATGATTATGCAATAGGGTATCGGCTTCAATGTATACCTGTTTATTTTGTTGAGCTCTAATTTCCTTTTCAGAAGCAAAAGTTGTGTCTCCTCCTAATCTGTGTTTGGTTGAGGGATTTGAGAAAAGATTTGGAAAGAGAAAGGGAAAAGATATATGAAATTAGGTGAAATGTAGGTTTATTTTATTCACATTTCACTTATTTTTTCCATTTCTCTTTCCAAATTGCTTCCCAAATCCCCCAATCAAACACAACGTAAATGGTCTATGATGGAATGCCTTTCTTTCTTTATTTTCAACACAGAATTCTTAAAGAACAATGTACCTGAGCCAGTTCTTAAGCATTATGGTGTGTCACTATAATAGTTTCTATTTGCTTTTTGTCTAAGGAGCTGTGGTTGAGAAAGGAAAAAAAGGAAAAAAAACAAAAAAAGGTATAAGACACCAATAAAGTGCCGAAGATGAAACCCACGCACCAGCATCACCACAGTTATGGCAAGACTTCATTTATATATTATGGTAACTTCATTGTAAAATTAAATGTTTTTGACAAATTTTTAATCATTCGTGGGGGTACTGTGATCATCAATGTTTTTGGGTATATGATGCTTTCAAATGCTGTTTGAAATGGAATGGTAAGATTTCTTTCCATGTGATCTTAAAGCATCTTTCTCATTAAAGTAATTGTCAATAGTTTCGTTTTATCTTTAAAGTATTCATTAGACTCTTGCATTAAAAATATGTACCTCTGAAAACATCACTATCTAATTTCTTGTCACACCTTGGAAAATGTTTCTTTTTGAAGTTATTTAAGTTAAATGCGGCTTGTTGGATGGTTTCACCTAACCCTCATCTGTCTTTCTGTTTTTATCTAGTTAGTTTTTAGGCCACCATCTGTTTTTGAGTCATATTATCTACTGTTTTGGAGTGATTTTTTGGCCACGACAATAAAAGAAAGTTTAGCATTTGACCTTTGCTACTACTATCATCTGATAAATACATCTATATTCTGCTATATATCTGTACAATTTTAGCCCCACCTGAAAGTGCCAACCAAAAGGACAGAGTGCACACTGTTACGTTCGGCCACCCTAGCTAAGCATTGTGTCGCCTCAAGTTTTGTACTGTTAGTTAAACCATGATGTGAAAGCAGATAATGTGAAATGGATCATAAACTGCGAATCAAAAAATCAGGTACGGACCAAGTCAATGCTTTCCTTTATTATCATTATTAATGCAAACTTTTTATGATTCGTGTTGGTAAATATATGTGCGTTTTGTTGCTATGGACCGAGATGCTGCCCAAAAATATAATATAACTGGTTTTCATGAATAAATGTACTTTTTGCTGCTCACTAATTAAAGATTTTGATGCTAAGTTTGGTTCCAGATTTCATGAAGGACAGGAAAAGAGAAGGCAAAGGAAATTAACTTTCCTTGTTTTGGTTACAGTGGAAAATATGAAGAAAAAGAAAACTCTACAACTTAATGGTATTATGAATTAATTGCAGAAAGGAACGGTGTGAAAGAATTGATGACACTATCCTCTGGAGTGTATTAGCTTGACTACACAACACAAGATCTGCATCTGATAAGCTTTGCAGACCTTTCCAACAGCTAACTTCTTTCCCTCGCTTGTGGTTGCAAAATTATGTGGTATAGTAAGAAGAATACAAACATCAATTTGTTTTTCATTCATCGGTGTTGACTTACTTTCCAATAAAATTTGAGGCAATTGTCAATTTATTCATATGAAAATGATTCAATGCATTGTTGTCAGCAAATTAGTATTATATTAAATGATTACACAAACAAGTAAGAAACTCATAGCCTCAAGTAATCACACACAAATATGGCGACACTAAAAAGAAAGACCAAAACTAAAGACATGGTTACTTTAATCAAACAACAAAAGATGTCCATTATGGCTACAAAACGTTTGAAGTGATCCAGGGTAAGCCAGTATTCAAACCCACCAAGTTTGAAAATGAGCAATTGAAGCCAAAACAACAGACAAAAAGTTCATGAAGTCAAATGGCTGTGATTATTATTGGTGGACCCAACATGAGATAATCAATATATAAGAGAATAAGGGATTTGGCATTAATCAAGCATTAGGGGTTAAGCCTACATGCATTATTTTTATCATCGAAGTCCCTCAACCAAATTAAGACGGACCTTGGGATTTCTTAATCTGTTGATCATTGGCTATATCTACGCAATCTACAGTGCTGTCTGTTGTCATGCTTATGTCAGTTTATTTCAAACTATGTACATTAGGAGTCTTGATGATGCAACAATCAAGGATGGTGTTTGGAAAACTAGCAAAATTGAGTCTCTACAACTTATATCATTGAGTGGCATGCTGTATAAATCTTTTCAATCTTTTGAATTTTTTGCATATCTTTGTTAAGCATTTGATTGTTCTAGATCTTTACATAGGTGCGCTTATGCAATCATACTATACTTCAAAGCTGTTGCTGGGATCAATTCAACTTCTCACTTTATGCTCAAAGCAATCAGAGGCAGAGCATAAGTAAAAATGATTTTTACATGGTTTGATGTCACTTGTGGAGGATTGTGAAATTTGATTGAAGAATGGTTGTTTTCTTCACAATAACAGAGTAGCTATTTTGCCTATTGCATGGTTAGCTTTCTTGTTATATTAATTAGAGTTTGTTTTGACAGCATGTTACAATAGGCATGCTATTATATTCTTCGCCTAAGTAGCATTAAATTTAATGCTACTTTTTCTTTTGGAATATAGTACATGTTGCAATGCGCATCAGATTGTCATATTCTTATTTATTCTCATTTTATGTAGACAATGCTCCAAATATTTAGTTGTGGCACCACCTTTCTAAACAATGTTCCCATCCATTTTTGTTCTTTATCCTTCGCTATTTTATATTTTTTTGCTGTTATTAACTGTGTGCTTTTCTTCTCCATCCGTACCTCCGCCTGGCCTTCTTGAATTAATCTGTGTGCCATATTTTAATCAGTGCAATGTATGGCTATAATTTTATGGGATGAGATTATTGAATGAAAAATGTTTTGTAGCTCGAAAGTTCCTCCCCCGAATCCCCCAACATTGTTTTGGGCAGTTTATTTTTTTTTAATTTTTTTTTTCTGAAACAGAGGGAGAGAGACGGAGAAACAGAGGAGAGGAGAGAGGGAGAAAGAGAGAGGAGGAGAGGAGAGAAGGGAAACAGAGAGAGAGAGACGGCGGGTGCGACGGTAGGTGTGGCGATGGCGGTGCGAGCAACGGTGGATGTCGATCGCAGATCGCAGCTCGTTGCTCGTGGCAGCTCGTCGGCCGATCGCAGCTCGTCGGCTGATCGTCTCCGCCCTGCCTCTGCCACTGCCTCTGCCTCCGCCTCCGCCTCCGCCCGGTTGATATTGCCCCCTCCAGTCCTTTTTCTTCTTCTTCTTCCTTCTCTTCTTCCTTCTTCCTTCATCTTCTTCATCTCTTGATTTTTGGTTGATTCGGGGGATTCGAGGGCTCCAAATTCAAGCTCCCTAGCACGGCTCTTATTGAATTTACCTATAAAAAATAGCTGAGATGACATTATGATGACATCATAACTTTTTGCCTTGATAGTTGATAGGGAGTGCTGACAGCATTATTTGAGGAATTGTTAGCATTGTTTAGGTGGTGTTTGGGTTGCCTGGACTGAGAAGGAAGTTTCGTGTTTGACCATGTAAAATATAGTTTTAAGTTTTTTTTTGTGTGTGTGTGTGTGTGTGTTAAATTTGAAAGCAGATTCAGCCACAGGTATTTGTTTGAGAACAAATGAAACTGCTGCCTATGAGTTAAATGTTACAGTTACAGTTCTTTGTAGACTAAGTAAAATTGAAGAGAACCTATTGAAGAAAGTTCAAAAGAAATTTCAAGAGAATTTTTTAGGTTGTGTTTGGATCTTGGATTTAGTGAGAGATTTGTGAAGGGAATAGAAAAAAGGGAGGGAAAAATGAATGAAATAGGTACTAATTTTTTTAAATATAAATCTCTTCCCCGTTTATTTGACCTCCACAAATCCAAGATCCTAACATACCCATTGTCAATTGACAATCCTTACAAAGGGTGAACTGATGCTCTACAGGAAGTGACCTTTTGGGATATAAAAATGAAAAATGAAGCTTATAGGCTTACAAGGTCAGATTCAAGTTTCTCCAGAAATTCACCTATATGCAGCTTGGAAAGATTGTCTTCTCATAGTAATGTCAATCTTCAGTGTTATTGGGTGACCTCTAGACAAGCTTAGCAAACAGAGGACAGTGAAGTTGAAATGTTTGGGGAAATCAGATTGCTTTGGCTAGTATTTATGATTTGTTTGTGCACTTGTTTTTTTTGGAAAATTAATCGTGAGCGAATGAATTACTAGAAAACAAATCGTAAAACTTGTCTGACCTGGTGGATTTTGGTAAGATGAATCACTTAGGATAACTAACAGGACACTGAATTTTTAATCAAATTATATGATGCTTATCATTGTCAATGTTTTACTTTGCAGGTCATTTGATGCGAGAGAGACTAGATATAAGACGAGCAAAACATAGGAGAGAAATGGTTGAGCTGCCTATAGGTAGCCAGAATGTATGAAGTCTACATCACTAAGGTTATAAACTACTGATTTTGGTTTTTTATTGATGTCGTCTTACCTTATATATTGAAATTGAGACCTTCATTGAACTAGGAGAGGATCTAAATTCCAAGCAGACCCAAATCCTCATGCCTCATATGAAGTCAGCTTGGACGTACAATTATCCCTCCTCTGTCCAGATTAGAGGCGACATCTGGACCCACATGTCTTCGTGAAGTTGTTTTGACATGGTTTAGTTGATTTTCGAGAGGTATTAACATGGGATTGTTTATCCAACCACTTAAATTATACCACCAAATTGAAGGCCTATTCCTATTTACAAGTAAATGATTCTCTCATTTTATCTCATGTTATATTTTATTCTAATCAATATAGTATGTCTCACACATTTCTCATCCGGTTCATCCTATGATATTATGAATTTAGTTAAATTTATAACAATTATAAACATAGTGTAAGAGCATATTGAACAAATTCTTTAAAACACTCAAATTAGACATTTTAGTTAGCCTGTAGCCCTCCAATAGACTCTTTAGACATTATTTTGCTTTCTACATTGAAAAAGCATAGGAGATTATCCGAACTTTAGAAAAGATTATTGGAGTACATGCTAATTAAAGTGGTAAGGTAAAAAGTCGTTTTGTTAAAAGAAAAATACTAAAAACCTGTATGGCATCACTTCTAAATTGACTCTCGATAACATGAACTGTTACATGTCAATTGTTAATTTGTTTAGAAATTAGGCATTTCAGACCCAATTAGTTGTCAAAAAAATCCCTTCAAACGACTTTCAATTTTCAGAAGTCATGAAAAAAGTAAAAATTATGAAGAAAAAAAAAAATAGGAATGTGTTATACAAGTAAGTATTTTTAGCATTAGTTTTTTTTAGGATATTCTTAATTAATAATTTAATTTTTAATTAACTTTTGAAGAAATCAAACCAAACTAAAGCAAGCCTTAAATTAACTTTCGAAGAAACTTTTAAAAAACTAAAATAAAGAATAGAATTGAAAAGAATGGGGTTGGAGAGTTGCTCTAGGAAGTATATATTTAAAATAATAGGGGTGGCTGGGAATATAAATGACTTTTTTTATATTCAAATCATGACCCTGATTCCACACCATGCTTTTTAGATGCCGTTCAAAATGGTCTCCAATCAACCATCCACAACAACAAAAGCCATCAATCAAGAAAGGACTACCATTTGGTCAGGTCAACAAGTTGGAAGTTTGTTCATCTTTCATCAATCAAATTTGCAAAATTTGTACCTCACAGTCTAATGCTGGAAATTGTTTGGTGTTTGGCATGTTAGGGTAGGAGAAATTTACAATGTGCACCCTTTCAATGGCACACATTGTAAAAAAGTTATGATTTTTTATGATGAATATTATGATTGTTTGTGATATGTGTTATGATATTTTTTAGTAAAGTTATAAATAGCGAATTTATGATTTGCATCCTAAAGTTTGAAATGATAATGTTATGACATTTTGTGATTTTTGTTATGACACTTTGAGATTTTATTATGACATTTTTCAATGAAATTTTTTTTTGACTTTTGTAGAGAAAAAATTATGATATTTTGGGTTTAAGTTATGAAATTTTGTGAAAAAATTATGAAAAACATACTATATGCACTTTTTTGCTGTATTGTTCGATGTTTGTCATTGGTTTAGGTATAATATATTTTTATATATTATATTTTTGGAGACCCAATTCAATTTGAATACAATTAAGATTTGATTACAAAACCCAAGACTCACAATATATATATATATTATAACTAATATATATATTGTTTGGTTTTTCACAAAGGATAAACGGCTGCTATATATATTTTGTTTGTTCTTCACTTTTTCCGTAGCGCGGTGCAGCTATCAATTTCGGTGGGTACCTTTTGGCTACAGAAGCTTGGAAGGTTTATTTGGATGCATATTTGTTTGCTTGAGTGGAGATTGATTTGGATTAATTATTTTGAGTCTTCTTCAACTCTGGTTCAGAAGATTTTGGTTCATCTATTTGGTAAGGTCTTTCCTCTTTGTTTATTTGTGATTATTTGGAATTCACCTAAGGGTGATTTTGTGAGACCATTGGTGTCTCGTTTGTAATCGTTTGGAACTTATTTGGTTGATAGTGGAATCGGATTTCGATCCCGTGGACGTACCTCACATTGAGGGAACCACGTAAAAATTCTTGTGTTGCCTTTGATTTAATTTTTCCGCATTAGTTTTTATTCCCATTGATTGATTTACTTGTGGGGAATCACATCGATTTTCCCTAACAGGAATTTATTATGTCAAATAAAAAGATGAGGACGACGACTTGATTGTAATAGCTTGTGATCAGGACTTACAAGATTATATAAGCATTTCTACATTGTCGGGCAGCACTACCGTCGTGGTATTGATTGATCCAAAGTAGTCAATTACCACTGACCAACATGAATCATCTCAGTTTTTTGGTTGCTGCTATATTTTCTTTTGCTCTATCTTTTGATTCTGGAGATAGTTGTTGGACTATCATGCCTTGTTTCCTCTGTTTCAGGAAGGTTGGAGTGTTTTGGGCTTTTTCGTTTTCTCTTGGCAGTTGGATTCCGGCCAACTGTTTCATTCTCCCCTTTTGTAATGTTGTATTAGCATTAATAAAATGTTAATTTCTTTTGCGGATCAAAAAAAATATATATTTCACTTCGTCAGAATGAACCTTAAGGCTTTGTTTGGTTTATGAATTTGGTAAAGAATTTGAATAGAGAAAATGTATGTGAAATGTAATTATATTCTATTCACATTTTATTTTATTTTTTTTCCTTTCTAAATTTATGAACCGAACACAATCTAAATGATGCAGTTATTCCCTGTTTGTACGGAAAATGCACAATAGCAGAAGTGTTGATTGAGTTGGCACGTCAAGCAATTGACTCCATCATCTAAAAATAACATTTAATATTACAAATTATCCATAAAAAATCCAACACCTCTCACTCAAAAATAAATGTTGAGAACCTGAACAGAGTAACCTCTATTAATAAAAAATGTTATGCATCATAAAAGTATATTCTAAATTTTATTCTGAAAAGGGAGTGAGTGCATGGTGTAAATTTAAAATTAGTGAGACGTAAATTACACCTTTAATAAATGTAGTTTATTGATTATTTTTTTTAGATAATTTTATGAGTTTGTAGTATTATTATGTATTAATTATAGAATCTTGTGTTACAATGAATATATATATATATATATATATATATGCTGAATGATCTCCCATGTGCAAACATAGCCCTGTGGATGTCACTGGAAGTATTATATTTTTGTCATTGTACTTATTTTTTTCTCAATACATGGCAATTATAAAATAAACCATAAAGCAAATGGCAAAAACATATAAACTTGGTTTAAATGTGAAAAGTCACTATGTTAGAGCATCTTCAATATTATTGGACATTTTACTTATCTTAAAGTTATTATGATATATACAGTATATTTTATTTTGTCTATCTACAATTTTACTTTTTTTTTTTTTTTAGATTTATAAAATGGATATGTAAATAAGTTACTTCATATACTTGCCAAGGAGTATTGCTCCTTAGCATTCACAGTACATCTGTAAAGAATCCCACCGCACTTATGACAAGGCCGAAACTAACTCCCTGCATGCTCTAGGTGCAAAGAAGTATCTTTACCCAACAAGGAGCTATGCAGACTCAAAACTAGGTTTTGAGCAAGAAATTCAAAAACCTTACTACTAAACCAACCCTTTATTGGTATTTGCTTTTTTATATTTTCACTCCAACTATGCTAATTTTAATTATTCATCCAAATATTATGTAATACCACTTCAACAACAAAGATAAAGGGAAAAAAAAATCATAATAAGGGTCAAACGGATTTTGCGTTGCCTTTGAAGGTTAGCTACATTAGCTACTAGTCATGTACTCCATGTATAACAAATAGTGGCCGTTTAATTTCCAATGAACAAAACAGTGTACAATCCTTGGGAATTTTACAGAACGGTACCGATCTCATATTATTAAATATTACCATTGAAACAGTAGCAAAATTCCTACAGATGATCCTAGAGACAAAACAGTAACAAGCAAATATATCTTTCAACTAAAGAAATATCAATTTGTAAACATGACTAGAATGTGTACAGGTGGTTCGGTAATCCTTACATATATTTTTTTTATTATTCCATTAACATCCGAACACTAGCAGTAGCAAAAAATAGAGGATAAAAGTAATTGGAATCATACAAGAATCCAAGGAAAATATAGAATTTGTTTTAAGATGTTCAAATTGTGTGATTTAAATAAAATAAACAAATAGACTCTGTGGGGATATATTTTCTGAGTATCAACACGTGGCAAGGTGAAGCCGACGTGTCAGCCGAGGTGCCACGTGTCCTGGTCGTTGTGCCGAGGTGATCTCGGCAAGGCCAAGGTTTTCTCCGAAGATATCGGAATCCGAGATAAACGGATAGGGGACAAGAGTCCAAGGATGAAGAAAGACTTCAAGATGGATAATGATAGTATTCTTAGGGAGTCTATCATTATCTCTTGAGGAGACCAAAGTAAACACTAAATGGGAGTCCATAGAAGTCAGGCTTCTATTGGGACTAGGATTGAGAAAACTATAAAAGAGAGGCACCCCCACGGGTCTAAGGTACGCAATTTATGCTTTAAGTAGTGAGTTTATTACTTGATTATCTTTGAGAGATATTGAGTACTGACTTGATCGTCGGAGTACCCCCGAGTGGCGAACCACCACCGGAGTCTTCTCTTTCTGTTGCAGGTTAGACAGGTGCCATCTATTCTGCCGGTGCTCTCCAGCTGGATACTAAGATTGACCAAAACAAGTACTATAACGAAGATAACCTCTAGGTATGGAGGGATTGGTGCCTGCGGAGGGATGAAGAAGTAAAAGAATTGGCAAACAAGTTGGCGGACCTGCAGTCGGTCGTCAACTTTATGATGCAAAACAATGTCATACAGCCACCGTACCCGCTGCACGACATGCCGATTCCAGCAACTAATACCCAGAAGGGAGGAAGGAAAACAATCCCTGAAGCCCCTCAGCATACCAAGAGCGGAAGGCACTCTCACTAACCTTCTAGGGAAGTCGGACGAGAGGAGCCGAGACGAGAGGAGTCCCAAAGGACTTATCACACGAAGGACCCAGAGCCCAAAGAACATCGGCATGTTCAAGGGCAGGCGCTCTGCTTTGACACAACCCATGGAGAAAGATCAAAACGGGCCCACCACAAGGCCGAGAGTAGTGTGCCGAAAAGATTGAAGTCCAAAGATAGCCGAGCTCCAGGGAGGAGTAAAGAAGACTTGAGAGGTTACCTCAAGAGGAAGTAACAGAATGATGAAGCCGAGGTAACTTCCCCGGTTAAGCCGAGGACACCATTCTCGATGGAATTGGACAAATTTGATGCACCAAAGAGATTCAGTATGCCGAGGTTCCAACTATATGATGGTAAGTCATATCCCAACTTCCACGTTGGACTATACCTGAATTCAATGGCATTATATAGCGGGAACGAGCCGTTGCTCTGCAAAATATTCCCCTCATCCTTTGGGGAAATTGCATCAGATTGGTTCCATAAACTACCGAAGGAAAGCGTAAAGACTTGGGAAGGCCTGGTCGAGATGTTTGTGGCCAGGTTTGTGACGAACAAACTATAGCCCTTGAGGGTCGACGCACTGATGGCTTTAAAAATCACCAAGGATGAAGGCCTCAGGGCCTACGCAAAAATGTACTACGAGGTGCTCAATCGAATACCCGAATGCAACCAGGAGGTGGCGGTCGTGTCTTTCAAGAACGGCCCGAAAGATGATTGTCCACTACGGAAGTCTTTGGCAAAGACATCGCCAAAAAGCATGGAGGAGCTCATGGCGAGAATCGAGAAGTATGCTAGAGCTGAGGAGGATACATCGGGGAATAAGGAGACAAAGCAAGAAAAAGGAAACGGCTCGCTAAAGCGAGGCCGAGATAACAACGGATCTAACAAACCAGAGATAGAATTAAGGGCTAAACAAGCAGTGACGACTGTGTTTCGAATCTCGGTCCACAAAGTCCTGGATCAAATCCGAAATCAACCCTATTTCAGAGCACCAGCAAGGGCGCCAGGGGAATTCATGGGAAGAAACGTCGGTAGGCATTGTGCCTACCACAATGAAGAGAGGCACCCAACTCAGGGTTGCAGAGCCCTAAAAGCACACCTAGAAGACTTGGTGAGACAAGGCCATCTGAGGGACCTTGTCGATGAGGCCAGGACAAGAGAAGAACAGGCAAGATTGCCTCAAGCACCAGCAGCCCCGCCTCCTCCAGCACATCAACCACAGGCAGGGGGACCTAGGGTGGTTAATGTAATTCACTCAAAGGTGAATGAAAACGACATACGGGGGGAGACCCAAAAACTAAAACACCTGCAGCACGTAAACCAGGTCGGACAGAAAAGACCTCGGTCTGAAGAGTGCTAGGACCGATGATAGCCTTCACCGAAGCCGACCTAGAGATGGTCCAGCATCCGCATAATGATGCCTTGGTAGTATCCCTCCAGGTTGGGGAGTGCCAAGTGAAACGCATCCTGATAGATCAAGGCAGCTCCTGTGACATCATGTATGTTAGATGTTGCAAGGAGCTGGGCCTTCACCCAGACGACATGGAGCAATCGAATGGCCCGATGGTTGGCTTCAATGGAACGCCAACGTGGCCACTAGGCGCTACAAGCTTGAAAGTACAAGCCGACACTAAGAAGATCATGACAGAATTCATTGTGATTGATACACCTTCACCTTACGACATCATCTTGGGAAGGCCATGGTTGCATGCAATAGGGGCAGTTCCCTCAATGTTGCATCAACTATTGCGGTTCCCAACAGAACATGGGATTGAAGAAATCAGAAGAGATCAACTGCAAGCAAAGAATTGCTCCATGGTAGCAATGAAAACTACCTGCAACATTCGAGAACCAGGGAAGGCAGAGATCGAAGACGAGGACATGAAAGTCCTAAATGATGTCGGCAAGGAACCAACCGAGAAAAGTGAAGAAACACTAAAGAAAATCCTCGTCCAGGAGGGCAATGAAGAACGCTTCTTTCTTCTCGGCTCAGGCTTAGCCGAAGAAGAGGAAAGAGAACTGGAGGCTTTCTTGAGAACAAACATAGAGGTGTTCGCTTGGACACCTTATGAAATGCCTGGCATTGACCCCGAGGTCACATGTCATAAACTGAACGTCGACAGGTCGGCCAAACCTGTAATACAACGAGCCAGAAGACCGACGTTGATGCACGTCGAAGCAGTAAAGGAGGAAGTAGACAGACTTCTGGAAGCCAGAGCCATCAGAGAAGTCAATTACCCGACATGGCTATCAAACACTGTGGTAGTAAAGAAGAAGAACGGTAAATGGAGGGTCTGCGTAGATTTTACAAGCCTGAACAAAGCTTGTCCCAAAGACAGCTTTCCTCTACCCAAGATTGACCAGTTGGTAGACGCCACATCTGGACATGGAAGGATGAGCTTCCTGGATGTTTACAGGGGATACCACCAGATAGCCATGTGCCCCCCAAATGAGGAGAAGACAGAATTTATCACCCTGAAAACGTTGTACTATTACAAGGTAATGCCATTTGGGTTGAAAAACGCAGGAGCAACTTACCAAAGGTTGGTAACCAAGATGTTCAAACACCTGATTGGCCAAACAGTAGAAGTCTACATCGATGACATGGTCGTGAAGACCAAGGAACCAAAGGGTCATCTTGCCGACCTAAAAGAGGTCTTTGAGATCCTCAAAACATATCGGCTCCAACTCAACGCATCGAAGTGTGCGTTTGGAGTTGGATCTGGTAAGTTTTTGGGGTACCTGGTAACAAGAAGGGGCATTGAGGCCAGCCCAGATCAAATCAAGGCCATCCTAGACCTACAGAGCCCGATATCAGCAAAACAGGTACAAATGCTAACTGGAAGGGCCACAGCCCTAAACAGGTTCATAAGCCGAAGCTCAGACAAATGTAAACCTTTCTTCAACCTGGTGAAAAAGGCCACGGACTTCCTGTGGACTGAGGAATGTGAGGCCGCTTTGGCCGACCTGAAGAAATACCTGACCATGGCTCTAGTCCTTTCAACACCTGAACCTGGGGAAGAACTGTTTTTATACTTAGCAATGTCAGAACACGCAGTAAGTGCAGTGTTGATCCGAGAAGAAAAAGAAGAGCAGAAGGCTGTTTACAATGTAAGCAAAACCTTGGTCGATGCAGAAACAAGGTATCTGCCACTAGAAAAATTAATGCTGGCCTTAGTAATGGCTTCAAAGAAGCTGAACCATTACTTTCAGGCGCACAAGATTGTGGTGCTAACAGAGCACCCACTGAAGTCCTTGTTGCAACAAGGAGACTTAACTGGTAGAATAACAAGATGGGCAGTGGCCTTGGGCCAGTATGACCTGGAGTTCAGGCCGAGAACAGCAATCAAGGGCCAAGTTTTAGCCGACTTCGTGGCCGAGTTCACGATGGGGAGATATTGGAACAATCTATTCGATTAGGGTTCAAGGCCTCAAACAATGAGACAGAATACGAAGCACTGATTGCAGGACTAAAGCTAGCAGTGGCAGTAGAAGCAGATGAGGTAATAATTTTTTGTGATTCACAACTTATAGTAAATCAAACAACAGGAGAGTTTGCAGCCAGAGATAAGAGAATGTCGGCATACGCAAAGGAAGTCATTAGGCTGGCAGCCTTGTTTCATAACTGCCGACTTCTTCAGGTCAGCCGAGATGATAACAGCCACGCCGACGCGTTGGCCAATCTGGCAAGTTCAATGCAAACTGGAAAAACAAGGACAATAATGATTGACTTTTTGTCGGGCCCAAGCAAAGAACAACTGATCACAGAGCAAGAAGCATTGTGTGTGGACATGGGACCAAGCTGGATGGATGCAATTGTTGCATTCCTAAAGGAAGGAAAGCTGCCAGAAGGTCATAAGGAGGCACACGAAGTTAGATTGAAATCGGCAAGATTCAGTCTGACAGCGGATGGACATCTCTACAGAAGGTCCTTCACTGGACCTCTTTTAAGGTTCGTACACCCCTTACAGATTGAAGATTTTCTATATGAAATTCATGAAGGAATTTGTGGAAACCATGCTGGGGGTAGATCACTAGCTCACAGGGCTATTACCCAGGGGTATTGGTGGCCCTACATGCAAAAAGATGCTGAAGCCTACGTGAAGAAGTGTGAACAATGCCAAAGGTTTGCACCTTTGATACATCAGCCAGCTGCTGACCTAAACCCTGTATCCAGTCCATGGCCATTTGCCCAATGAGGCATGGATCTCGTTGGGCAGTTGCCCCAAGCAACGGGGCAAAGGAAGTACTTGCTGGTAGTAACAGATTACTTTACGAAGTGGATAGAAGTAGAACCTCTGGCCAAAATCCGAGATGTAGATGTCAAGAACTTCATATGGAGAAACATCATCACCAGATTTGGCATTCCAAGAGCAATAGTTGCCGACAACAGAACGCAGTTCGACAGCAAATTCATCAAGAACTTCTGTGCAAAATTCAAGATAAAGAATTACTTTTCAACACCGAGTTTTTTCCAAAGCAATGGGCAAGCAGAAGCATCCACCAAAGTAATTCTGGATGGGATAAAGAAGAGGCTGCAGGCAGCAAAAGGAAAGTGGGTAGACGAGTTGCCCAATGTACTCTGGGCATATCAAACTACGCCAAGAAGATCAACAGGGGAAACCCCTTTTGCCATGGCTTATGGCACAGAAGCAGTCATCCCATTGGAGGTCGGCATCCCAGGGATCAGAACCCAGGGAGTGGAGAATGTGATCAATGATATACTTCTAGCCCGAGATCTGGATCTCTTAGAAGAAAGAAGGGAGAAAGTTGTAATTCAGCTCACAGCATACCGGCAGTAGCTTGCCAGAGCTTACAATAAGAAGGTCAATCCAAGGGATTTTAAGATCGGCGACTTAGTCCTGAGAAAAGTCGTCGGCAACAAGAAGGATCCCAGAGAGGGAAAGCTTGGCCCAAATTGGGAAGGACCCTACAGAATCACTTCGGTATTGGGCAATGGAGCCTATCGGCTTGAAGATAATGAGGGCAAAGCATTGCCTAGACCCTGGAACACTTGTAATTTGAAATTTTTCTATCATTAGAAGTTCCTTGTTATTTTTTGCCGACGTAAGCAATAAAATCTTAGCAGAATTCTTCAATACTTGTGAACTGATAAAAGATGCATAATGTTGTTTATGAATAATGAGAACCTAAGTAGAACTCAGGTTCACATTGGGGGCAGAGAGAGGACAAAAACGTTTACCACTTGTTGAAATTTGTAGCAATTTACAAATTGGTTAAAACGAAATTATTGTTTATCTTCACTTGTTGAAATTTGTAGCAATTTACAAGTTGAAGTTAAGCCGAGATCATTGTTTACCACTTGTTAAAATTTGTAGCAATTTACAAGTTGGTTAAACCGAAATTATTGCTTATCATCACTTGCTGAAATTTGTAGTAATTTACAACTTGAAGTTAAGCCGAGATCATTGTTTACCACTTGTTGAAATTTGTAGCAATTTACAAGTTGGTTAAACCGAAATTATTGCTTATCTTCACTTGCTGAAATTTGTAGCAATTTACAAGTTGAAGTTAAGCCGAGATCATTGTTTACCACTTGTTGAAATTTGTAGCAATTTACAAGTTGGTTAAACCGAAATTATTGCTTATTTTCACTTGCTGAAATTTGTAGCAATTTACAAGTTGAAGTTAAGCCGAGATCATTGTTTACCACTTGTTGAAATTTGTAGCAATTTACAAGTTGTTAAACCGAAATTATTGCTTATCTTCACTTGTTGAAATTTGTATCAATTTACAAGTTGAAGTTAAGCCGAGATTATTGTCTATCTTCACTTGTTGAAATTTGTAGCAATTTACAAGTTGAAGTTAAAACCAAGATGATTATTAGCACTTGTTATAACTTAAGAAAAGTTTGAAAAGTAGAAATTAAGCCAGTATACGTTTTCCCTTGTTGAAATTGTAGCAATTTACAAGTTGTTAAACCGGGATCATTGTTTAAACACTTGTTGAAATTTGTAACAATTTACATTTACAAGTTGTTAAACCGAAATTATTGCTTATCTTCACTTGTTGAAATTTGTAGCAATTTACAAGTTGTTAAACCGAAATTATTGCTTATCTTCACTTGTTGAAATTTGTAGCAATTTACAAGTTGAAGTTAAAACCAAGATGATTATTAGCACTTGTTATAACTTAAGAAAAGTTTGAAAAGTAGAAATTAAACCAGTATACGTTTTCCCTTGTTGAAATTGTAGCAATTTACAAGTTGTTAACCCGGGATCATTGTTTAAACACTTGTTGAAATTTGTAGCAATTTACAAGTTGGTTAGACCAAGATCACTGTTTAAACACTTGTTGAAACTTAAGAAAAGTTTACAAAGTTAACACTGAAACAGTATTTGTTTTACACTTGTTGAAATTTATGAAAAATTTACAGGACAAGTTCTTGCCAAGGTAAATCATCAGTTATTATACCCGAGGTATGCAACCCTGAGAAGATCACACAAAGGAGGATGAGTATGTAAGACGTGCAAAATATTCCAAGTATAGAACCATGCAGAAGCAATCAAGAGAAATTAAAGATTGAAGCATTCAGAGAAAACAGTTGCAGTTGTGCACAAAAGAAGGCACATCGGCCATGTGAAAAACTCATATTGTTTTCAGAAGAAAATAAACTTAAAACTAAGATTCCTCAACCGTAGCAGTTGGTTGAGTCTGAGGTTCAGATGATTGTTGGGAAGATACCTCGGCTGCCTTTTCTGCCGCGATCTCAGAATCAATTTGGGCAAGTGTTTCGTCAATGCTTTTGTCGGCTAGAGGAACCTCGGATGATACATGCTCTGGAATGTCTTCCTTGGGCACCTCCTCAACCTCTTCAGATTGGGTTAAGTCTAGGACTTGCTCAAACTGAGGAGGAGACTTGACCACATCAGCATCTTTGGGCTTCCTCACCAAGGCTTCACCTTCATCCTCATTATCATCCTCAGACTCAGACCTAGATTCAGTATCAGATTGAGCTGATAGAGGTAGAGGAAAAGGAAAAGGAAGAGGAATGGCGTCGGCCTTTCTCAGAGGCGAATCCTCAGGAACATTAAGCTTTTTGGCAAGGGACATCCAACCAAGGGAAAAGCCCCTGTTGCATGCCTGCCTGACTTGTGCTTCATAGGCTTCCGTAACATCGACCATGCCTTGTTCGTATGCCTTTTCATCGGCAGCTTTTATTTCGGCATCTTTGGTGGCCAGGGCCTCCTGAAGCTCCTTCTCGGCTTGAGCTGTTTTCTCCTCGGCCTCCTTCTTTTGAGCTTCGGCAACCTTTCTGATGGCCTCGGTAGACTCAGCCTTTTTTTCGGCTTCATTTTGGGCTTTAATGGCAGCTTCGGCCTGGTCCTCCAACTTCTTCATTTTTGACTGGAGGCCCTTGTTGGTTTTTTGAAGGATAGAAAACTCCCTCTTCATCTCGGCCAACTTCTCCCGATTTTCGAAAGATTGCATAGAGAAAGAATGCACATGTTGGATGGCCTGAAAGAACACGAGGCAATAGTTATTGAAGAATTTCTAAGTACGAAAAAAAGAGAGAAAAACTACTTAAAAGAAGACACTTACTTAAACAGATCTCTGAAACATCAGAGTGTAATTCTCGTACTCGCTGAGCTCGGCGTTTCGCTCCAGATCTCCTGGAAGAAGCAGAGCAGTGCTCAGGGCAACGCCGACATTTATGTCATCGGCACTATCACTAGCCATAACAGGCTTGTCTTTAAGAGTGATTTCTGGGGCCCAGGGGGGATCAGGTTTTTTTGACCCCGAGGTCGTTGCAGAGGCTGACCTCGGCCTCTTCGATTTTGTAGATTCAGATGGTTGAGACTTAGAGCAACTCTTCCCAGCAGAAAGTGGCGGTTTGTCACTCTCAGTCAACATAGCAATTGGTAAAGTGTCCTCAGACTCAGCCTGAGTTACTTTAGCCTTTGGCTGAGCCTTCTTCACTCTTTTCAGTTTTCGTGGAGGTTGGGTTGGAATTGGTTGAGCATCAATATCAGTTGGAAGATTGGCAAGAAGATCTTTGGCAATTGGTTTTGAGCGACCCATCTCGGCAGCTAGGACAAGTCTTCGCCGACGTTTTCGTTCCGGTATTGGGATCAAGTATGGAACCGAAGTTGATGGCTGATCAGCTGGATCAGAGGTTGATCCTTGGTCTGTTCGTGATGTGGATGCAGCCAATGGAGTTGTGGCAGATGGTGGAGAAAGACTTTTCTTCTTCCTTTTCGGGACGTCAGGCAACGTTGACTTGTATGTTGGAATAAAATTGAGAAGTGTAGGCGCTTTCCTTTTATGGACTGGCAAGTCCAGAAGTTTCTTCAAATCCTTGCTGGGAACAAAGGATTGTCGAAAATTCTTTGGTGGCTTACGGACATCTGCAAGAAGAACAAGACATCAGGAACAGATAAAGTATTTGGGACTTTGAAAGAAGACAGGTAAATCAGAACACTGGGCTCTTACCCTTGCCCTCTAAAACTGATCGAGGAAGAGGGAAGAGATGGTGGTCCTCGTTTGGAGCAAACTCCCAATTTCCCGAGGTAATGAAGTAGTCGTCTCCAGCCCCCTTGTTGGAGTCTGGGAGGTCGGCTACGATTTTGAATTCTGTGGACCTCGGCTTAAGATAATAGATATAGCCTTTTTCCTTCAAATTAAGGGCACACATGGTATAGCAATACTGGATATCGGCTAAAGTGATCCTAGCATTCTCCTGTTTAGCTAAGGCTAGGATACCATTGATCACTCGATAAGAATTTATGGTCAGTTGCATGGGGTTCAACTTATAATAGTGAAGAACCTCGCGAAAGAGGATGTTAAGTGGAAGCCGGAGTCCACACTCAGTAAAAGCTACAATGGGAAAGGGCATCGAATCATTTGTAGTCATGATGGAGTCGTCATCTCCAGCCAGCCTCAGATGGGCATCGACAGGAATGGAGAACTCTTGCCTAAAGTACTCTAGTTTGGTCGGGGTATCTACCCTATGTCTCCACATACCTATGATATCGGCCTGAATGGTCGGGGTTGGATTTCGGAAAGAAGATGTTTTGAGAAGGTTAACGAGACCTCGGCAAAAACCTAGGTAAGTACTGGTTTCAGTTTTTTCCTAATTATGGGTTCTACACAACAAGTCCCAAACCTAGATCTATGGAAGCAAGGGTTGAAGGCACGGATCTGGAAAACAGAAAAGCAAGGATATGCTTCAGAATCAAGAACAGGGATGGGCTATCAAGAGCATAAAGAATACGAGAAATAAAAGGCCAAGAACAGCAACAAGAGTGCAATAAAATGGTGAACAGTATATATTCAAGACTTAGGCAAAATCAAAACCATTTGAATGAATATATTCAGATATGTGATTCGCAAGATTTGAAACAATAGTGGCAGACAAGTGATGAAGAATATCAACAGAATTGAAAACGAAAGGAACGGTAGCTTACCAGACAAAGTAAGGCCGGAATAAAGTTCGCCGAAGACAGATGACGGTTACAGAAGTGACAGAGTAGCGAGAGCTTCACCAGAAAGACGAATAAAGACAGTTGCAGAGCTTGGAGCTTGAGCAATGGCGGATTCGAGAGAAAGAGTTTAGAGAGAGAAAAAGCAAGTAAATCGAAGTACAAAGTGAAGAGGCAAAAAGAGGGAAGAACAAGTTTTGTCAAAAACTTGAAACAGCGGCAAAACAGAGCAATAAATGCCCCTTGAGCAACGTATACGTCAGTCGGCACCTGCAGACGCAAGACGGATTTACAGGCGCGTCGCAGGCACGAGCCAATGGGGATACGACGCGTGAATGAAATGGTTGAACAATGATGTATGACAGCTCATACGCATGAAGGAGTTCATTTGAGTTCTTGTTCTCTGAAGAAAACATGTCGGCCTGAAATGAATTATCTCGGCTAAGGAGTTCTTGAGCCGATGTACAGAAAGAAGTATCAATATAGGTTCCATCACCTCAGAATGCCGGGGTAATAGAACCTAGGGGGCAGTTGTGGGGATATATTTTCTGAGTACCAACACGTGGCAAGGTGATGCCGACGTGTCAGCCGATGTGCCACATGTCCTGGTCGTTGTGCCGAGGTGATCTCGGCAAGGCCGAGGTTTCCTCCGAAGATATCGGAATCCGAGATAAACGGATAGGAGACAAGAGTCCAAGGATGAAGAAAGACTTCAAGATGGATAAGGATAGTATTCTTAGGGAGTCTATCATTATCTCTTGAGGAGACCAAAGTAAACACTAAATGGGAGTCCATAGAAGTCAGGCTTCTATTGGGACTAGGATTGAGAAAACTATAAAAGAGAGGCACCCTCATGGGTCTAAGGTACGCAATTTATGCTTTGAGTAGTGAGTTTAGCACTTGATTATCTTTGAGAGATATTGAGCACTGACTTGATCGTCGGAGTACCCCCGGAGTCTTCTCTTTCTGTTGCAGGTTAGACAAGTGCCATCTATTCTGCCGGTGCTCTCCAGCTGGATACTAAGATTGTAGTGTGGTCAGATTTTCACCCACACAGACTCATACTTAATTAAATTGATTTTCATAATAATAAATTATAAATCTAACTCATGTTGGAGATTAAATTTTGAATGAAACTACAGAACATGAAAACATGGGAAATTATAACTAGATTGAACATAAATATATAAGGAGATAAAATGAAGAAAAGACAGCAAACCGAAACCTATGTGGTATCACAGTCTCTTTAAAACAGATTCGCTGCCTCACCGTGGGTGCTGGAGGCCTGTCGGTGTTTGTCTCCCAGAATACGATGGTATAAACCAGCTAACACAGAAGCACCTTCTGTTTAGCACTGGCGAACTGACAGTGGCAGTATTCTCTCACACAGGAAGAAAAATATATGGGTAGATTGACTGTATAATATGGAGGCAAAAAAAATTCCGTGTTGAGACCAAGGAAGATGGCCTCCTTTTATACACAATGGGGGAGAGAGGAAGAGCCTCCCAACCATGAAGGCTTGCAGCAAATGCACCTATTACTCTTGCAAAACTGATGGAGTTGTGTTACAAATTAATGTAATTAACTAAAATAAATAGATTCATGATTAATCAAATTAAATTACAGACTAAGAAAATATGCTGGAATTTACAATGATATTGCACAAAAATACACAATACAATAAAATGGTAAAGAAAGCACAAATCGAAGTCTATGTGATGCCACATTGTCCTTAAAACAAATTAGTCACCGCACTGTGAGCTTTGGTGTAAAAAATCATCTCCAACGTTTTATTTCAAAACACCATCTCATTTTCAATCACAAAACCTCTCTAAAAACAACCTACTAAGTTAGATGAGAAAGGCTTCTATTTATACTAGTAGGGGAGAGCCTTAGCCATGAAGACTAACTTCAATAGGGTCATCAAATGTTATCAACTCTAGCCATTAGGGCTAGAGTTTCAAAGGTTCAAAACTCCAAAACTATTATATAAATCATAATGTGTATATAATGTATAAGTATTGGTAATTAAACAAGATAGGTTGCAAAATAGATACGGGTGTTGGGTCACAACTTGATCCAAGCCTAATCTCAAACATATGCACAAACTAAGCCCAACACAGCTCTGCTCAAAGCTCAAGATTAGGTTCAAGTCCAAGTCTAAGACCGAACCCAGCACATGCACAAGTACAAGTCTAGGCCCAGTCCAAACCAAGACTAAGTCCAAATCTAAACCCAACTTTATTGATTCCCATTTTATGAGCCAATTCTCATTCACAACTCAATAGTTTTGGCTCATTATTTTTGTATTGCAATCTTCTCACTTAAGAGAATACAAAATCACTCAGACCTACCTCAACCGGCGGTTGGGTTCCACTTTAATTTCAAATTAAAATTGTCGAAAAACCATTATTTTCCAACAATCTCCCACATAAATAAAATTGGCCGAATAAAGAAAACCGGACAACACTTAACAACAAAGACTCAGAGAGAGAGAGAGAGAGAGAGCACACAAAATAACCCTGCATCAAAAAAGGTAACTATTGGCCTTGAACCTTTCGTAGTGAAAGCCTATCGAATTTACTGGCTGACCAGTGAACGTGATGTCTTGAACTATTCTGCTGTTTGTGTAAATCGAGACAATAGACCTCACACAGGAGTTACTCCAACCATTGTTCTTGTTTTCACTGGTGTGTCCGGTTTGGCCCTGGAACACTAGCCTGGTTCAATGAGTGTTTTTTAAAGAATTCAACCTTGTCAATTCTTAAAGAAGCGAGCCCACTTCGCACTCACATAGGTGACCTACATAAGGTATCTCGCTATACCACAGTTGACTATTCACAACACTTAGGTCATTAAAAGCATCAGCTTAACCTTCTACTCCCTAGGGTATCTCTGTATAAAGGAATGGGCAAGATGATTTACCTCCACAGTGACTCATCCGTTACACACAATTAGGTTGTCCCTTTGAATCTAGATCTTGGGATCTCAAGTAAACTAGGTTGGGTTTTCGATTCCGATAACATTACTAAAGGCCTTCACCCTATTCCTCTTGACGACATTTCTACTAACTCTCGAGTTAATCCTTTGGTTAGCGGATTCGCAATATTGTCCTTAGACTTTACATAGTCTAGAGAGACAACTCCATTAGAGAGTAGTTGTCGTATGGAATTATGTTTACAACGGATATGCCTAGACTTTCCATTATACATATTACTATGTGCCCGTCTAATCGCCAATTGGTTATCACAATGAATACAGATAGCAGGCATAGGTCTTGGCCAACGTGGAATATCCTCAATGAACTGGCGACGCCATTCAACTTCTTCAGTTTCTTTATCCAAAGTAATAAACTCAGATTTCATCATTGATCTTAATATACACGTTTGCTTGGAAGATTTCCAACATACGACTGCCCCTCTGAGAGTAGATACATAACCACTAGTGGATTTGGAGTCCATTATATCAGATATTCAATTAGTGTCATTATACCCTTCTAGTGCCGCTGGGTATCTGGTATAATGTAGCCCATAATCCCGGGTGTAGCGTAGATAACCTAACACCCGTGTAATGCCTCTTCAATCAGTGGCATTCGGATTACTCATGTATCTACTAAACCTGCTAATAGAGTAGGCTATATCCGGTCTTGTATAACTCATCAGATACATCAAACTTCTAATGACCCGAGAACATTCTAGCTGAGAGACACTCTCACCATTATTCTTAGTCAAATGTAGACTCACGTCTATCGGTGTCCTAGACACACTTGTATCTGATTTACCAAAATTTTCAAATATCTTCTTAACATAGTAAGACTAAGAAAGTACAATACCACTAGATGTTCTGGTGATCTTAATACCCAGAATGACATCTGCAAGGCGCATATCTTTCATATCAAACTTGGAGTTTAACAATTTCTTGGTAGTTTTAATCATGACTACCAACAATGAGTATGTCAACTACGTATAGACACAAAATGACATAACCTCTATCATTGTCTTTAACATATACGCACTTGTCACACTCATTGATTCTAAATCCATTTGACAACATAGCGGTGTCAAATTTCTCATACCATTGCTTAAGAGCTTGTTTCAAACCATACAATGTTTTGACAAGCTTACAGATTTTCTTATTTTGTCCTGGAGCTGAAACCTCTCGGGTTGCTCCATGTACATTTCTTCATTCAAATCTCCATTTAAGAAAGCTGTCTGTACATCCATCTGATGTATCTCCAGACCACGTAAAGCTGCTATCGCAATCACCATGCGAATGGATGTAATCCTTGTCACAAGTGAATACGTATCAAAATAATCCAGACCTTCTCGTTGCCTGTATCCTTTGATAACTAGCCTAGCTTTATACTTATCAATTGATCCATCTGCTTTCATTTTTCTTCTAAAGATCTACATACTTCCCAAGGCCTCACCGCCTAGGGTAGATCAACCAACTCCCAAGTATGGTTCTGTAAGATGGAGTCAGGCACACTTTTAATTGCTTCTTTCCACAAAGGACTTTCAAGTGAAGTCACAGTTTCATGAAAAGTTCGAGATTCTCTTTCTAACATATAAGTCAAGAAGTCTGGACCAAAGGATTTTGCAGTCCTAGTCCTCTTACTCATTCTTGGCCCATCTACTTCCTCACTTTGATCATCGACTTGATCATTGACTTGATCATCCACGTGATCATTGTCACCTTCAACCTCTTTCATGGAACTCAAAATTCCTTCTTGGAGACGACAAGGAAATACATTTTCAAAGAAAGATGCATTTCTTGATTCCATAATAGTATTCTTGTGTATATCTGGACTAACAGACCTATACACAATAAATCAATATGCACTGCTATATTGTGCATAACCGTTGAATACAAAGTCAGCGGATTTTTAGGCTTATCCTAACCCTTTTGGGTTTAGGTATTATCACTTTTTGCATGACACCCCCACATTTGTAGAATTTATACAAAGGCTTTTGGCCTTTTCCAAAAATTCATACAGGGTCTTTTTAAACAATTCCTTATGTCACAATGATTATGAAACTCTCAAAATTATATCACAGTAAATACATTTCTAGAATGTCATCAACCGAATTAGGCACCCAAACATGTTTGGTCTAACCTATCACTCTGAAGCTGATAGTCTTACTATTAGGAAACACAAATCTAGTGTTCAATAGTCTACTATTCGGAACTTCATAACCTGGCCAGTAGTCTTATCACTAGGAATCACTAATTTCTTAGCATGTGATCAATAGACTTTCTACTACTAGGAATCACAATGTTTTAACCTGTGATTAGTAGTCACTTTACTACTAGGAAACACAACGTCCTAACATAGGATCAATAGGCTCTTTTATTACGCGGAATCATCATGTCTTGACATATGATCAGTAGCCTCTCCACTGCTAGAAACCATCATGTCTTGACATGTGATCAGTAATCTCTTCACTACTAGGAACCACAATCTCATAACTGTAGTGGTCTAACACCTCCTAGGAACCACCAGTTTTCTATCTCTTTGATTAGTGACCTTGTACTCACTAAGAGCCACCAATATATTTGGAATTTAAAAATTTAAAAATATATTCACCCACCCTAGCAGGTTGTCTCAACTTTGCTTTCAAGCAACGTCACATAGTAATCATATATGCTATAATTGATACAAGGATAACATACTAATCGCCTTTGATTAATTCAGAGATATCATGCAATCTTATGATTTTCTTTACTCATACTTGATCTCTCTAGATCTTCCTTTAAGAACCTCGCAAGCTTCAGGTTTGCAGGTGGAACAATATTTCTGTTGTCACCTCTTGAAGCCATTTTAAAAAAATTACAACAAAATTTCATTATTCTATTTTTCCAGACACTAAACTTAACACTAGAAAATCCACAGTTTGAAATTTAATTCAAAACTGATCTCACCACTTACCCTAGAATTGAACATGGTCAGGAAAGTTTTCAGGAAGACTGGAGGGGTCACACCCGTCCCACTTAAGACCCAGTTAATCTTAGACAAAACTTTTAAGAGCATGTTGACTCCTAGTCTATGGGAAACAAAATTAGAATTAAGTTTTCTAGTGGATAAACCAGGTTAAAACAAACCAATTCCCAAGCAAATAAAATTTGCTACCAAAATTATACCATTTATAAAAGTTAACTTGTACTCTCGGAACTGAGCCCATTATTTTTGAATAAAAATCAGAAATATTTTAGCGAATGCTAAAATTTTGGTTTCTTTCCTCAAAACCAAAACATTTTGGAAATAATCAGATTATAACCAAAGACTTTTTCCAAACTTGGTTTTCCAACACTTTGGGAATAAAATGATTAAACCCAAAGATTTTCTCAACCCCCAAAGGTTTGAAACCAAATCCGTCTTAGTTGGCATTTTTGAACAACTAAGAATTATTCTTTAGCCAAGGCTAAACACTTTGGTTTCTATTACAGAAAATCAAACCAAGTTCCAAACTTATGAGCAATTTTAAAAATTGCTAACCAAATTACAAATAATGTAAAAAATTGCTACAACAATGATTAAGCAAATAAAATGTTTCTAACAATACAAGCAAATAAAACTTGCTTTTACACAATTGGTAAAAACCAACTAAACCCAAGCAAGAAATTGCTTCAATTATAAAGAAAGTAACCAATCCATAAGGATTTTATATAGTTCAAAATCTTTTCAACGC
Source organism: Camellia sinensis (assembly GCF_004153795.1). Taxonomy (NCBI): domain Eukaryota; kingdom Viridiplantae; phylum Streptophyta; class Magnoliopsida; order Ericales; family Theaceae; genus Camellia; species Camellia sinensis. The sequence continues at coordinate 231,473 of NW_021024934.1, read as the reverse complement.
TTAGAAATTCATGTTCATCACAAAGGTTAGTTGTCCAAACTTTTTGTTTTGACATCCCAAATACTATTCATTTGGTTTTGCATTTGTTTTTCCAATCCCTTTTGCGTAGATATTCCTGTAAAGCAAGTTAGCAGAAAACCACAAGAAAATACAAGCCAAACAATATAAAGAAATTTGAAACCATCTAGCAAACTATTTAATAATAAAATTAACTAATGAATTAAAATGTTAGATGAGTTACAAAATAAAATTTATAACTTCACAATTAAAATTAAAACTTTTAATTTGCAAGAGTTATATATGAACTTATGACACATTAAGGCCTCGTTTGGGAGCAGGCTAATTTAGTAACTTTTTGTCTATTTGGCTAAAATATGAGCTAAAAAAAACTAGTATGTTTGGGATGACTTTTTGACTTTTTACGAAAAGATGTGCAAAAAGTAGAGAGAAAAGAGAATCTTTGACTTTTTGGTATGAGTTGTTGACTTTTTGGCTAATAACTTTTTGACTTTTTGGCTAAAAAAGAGGGTTCCCAAATGAGGCCTAAACATGTACATAATTATGGACAATTAACATGAATATAAGTAATTCTAGAAATTATAAAACAATTAGCATGCAAATTACACAAAAAAAAAAAGAAGAAAAGAACATGCAAAAAAAATTAGACAAGTTACAAAACTAAAAATTTATAAATCAAAAATTTTAATTAGCAAGAGTTACATGTACCTTATAACTTCACATAAATAAATTCAAATTATGAGGTAATTATATATGACATTATAATACCAATAAAATAAATTTGCAGTTTTCTTTACACAATTTTGATAACTCCAAAACCTTAAATTAAATTTAATAGGTAAGAATTATATGTGATTGTTACAATAACCATGTAAATAATTCTAGAGATAATAAGCATGTAACAAAAATTAAAATCAGGAATTTTTTAAAACATACAAATTATATTATAACACATTTTAATTGAACTAGAAAATTAGAACTTATTGAGCATGTCAATTTTTAACTAAACAACTTGTGACTCATGAGTATGCAAATCATATGATGAAACGGGTGGCCAAAAATAATCAGGAACGTATGTCAATAAATTTGTATAACGTTCATGTAATAGAAACACAAATAAACACAGTGACACATCATAGTTAATAAAATATGGTCATGCTGGGGTGATTTGATTTGCAAATAAATACCTATTATATATTATTCTACTAATCATGCTGGTGAGTGAAGTGAAGTATTATCTATAAATACACATTTGTAATCAAGAATTCATCACCAAACAACTGTTTTCCAATTTTATTTTATTATTATACTAAACATGCATAACAATGCCTTAAGAACAATGCGTAAATATATTTATACATGCTGGAAGTCCTACAGGTGGTCTCACACGGAAGTGGGCAAAATTTTTTTCTTTTTTTTTCCCTAGTCTTCTAATCATGACTCGGAAGCAGTGTACACCACAACAAAAAACACAAATGCGTAAATATATTTATACATGCTGGAAGTCCTACAGGTGGTCTCACACGGAACTGGGCAAATTTTTTTTTTTTTTTTCCCCCTAGTCTTCTAATCATGACTCGGAAGCAGTGTATATAGATATGAATCTATTTAGTACACTATGAAAAACATATAATCTGTTTTAAGATTGTTGTACAAATTAATGTAATTAACTAAAATAAATAGATTCATGATTAATCAAATTGTTAGATCCCCTTAGTTTTGTCAATCCCACGAACAAACATTGTTTATCGAGTTGTAAAGTTTCTTTGTTTTTGACTTGCTCGCTTAAGCGAAGGAATCTTGGCTCGAGCAAAGAAGTTGTGCTACTAGAAGTTTTCTCTGTCTGCAAAAATATTGGGAAGGAAGTTTGTGCGCTCGAGAGCCACTGCTGGAAATTTTACATTTAGTGGCGTTTAAAAAACGCCGCTATTAGTGTAAAAAACGCCGCTAATTCTTTTTGCGACGTTTTGTTCCAAACGTCGAAGATGCGGCCGTCGCTATAGCATTATGACGCTTTAAAAACGTCGCTAGAATTAGTATAGGCGGCGTTTTAAAAAACGCCGCCAAATGTGGTAGTTATGGTAAAAATGACGTCATCCGACATTTAGCGACGTTCAAAAAACGCCGCGATAGATTTTTCCTATTTTTTAAAATGACCGTTGACACTGTAGTGGCATTATAGATTCTTTTTTTATTTTTTTTTAATTTTTAAATTGTGCTAATTTTGTTAGATTTAACTAAAAAACATAACTGTAATAAAGCTTAAAAATAATAATAATATGGATAAAACTTTACTGCTATTTTAATATATTGACTAAATTTAAGCAAACATTACATGACTATTTCTAAACCAAAATCAAACAACAAACGCAACCCAAAAAATAAAAGAAAAAAATATGTAAGCTGGGTGTACCATTTTTTTATTTTTAGTCATGCCAATTCACGTGAGATTGTATCAGAACTTCCTTTATCCTCTTTCACATCAACAGAATGTGTTGCCTCATAGTATTGTTCTTCTGGTACTTCTCTTGAAGTCCCCTCATTGTTTTGCAATGGCACTGACCTTGAACTGCCCTCACCACTCTGTTTTGTAATGGCACTGACCATGAGCTGCCCTCACTACTCTGTCTTTGTAGTGGCACTGTTCTTGAACTGCCCTCACTGCTCTATTTCTGTGATCGCACTTCCCTGGAGGATCGCTCGAGCAACCATCACGGCCTTGTTTTTCTATAAATGTGTTTTAGTCCGTTGTTAGGGAAAAGGCTTCCAGATCTTCTTTGAGGGTTCCAGGGTTTTCTTTTGGAGCAATTTTTCTAGTTTTCTTTAATGTTTGATTGAGTATTAAACTCACATGGTTTGACAAGAATACATCAAAGAGTTGTTTGATTAGTCAACTTTAAGAGTGTTCTTTTTCGTTGGAATCTGGAGATTCAAGCGTGGAGTATTCGAAGGAGTTCGAAGCTGTGAGCAGTCGTTAATTCGGCATGGATGTTGTGGATTCAACATCAACCTGATCAATTCCGAGACAAAGGCTGAGGTGAAAGAGATACAAATTGTTGAAGACAAATAACAGACTTGGATAATTTGTTTGGTAAATTTGTATTCTTTCTTTTTTTCATAGTAGATTGATTAGTTGTGTTTTGCACGTGGTTTTTTAATCACAATCGGAGGTGCTCCAATTGTGGTTTTTCTACGTAAAAATTGGTAGTGTCGATTTATTGATTTTGAAGCAACAATCTAAATCACTTTCGTACGTGCTAGATGATTTAGATTGTTATTTTTAATTGTTTGGGATTTGTTGCAATTAAGTCTGGTCCAAATCACGAATCACTTAGGTTTTTTAATTTGGTATCAGAGCGGGTCACTTGTTGTTTTTGTCAAAATTATAAGAGTGTGATTTTGTGTGATTTGTGATGTGGATTCAATTCGTGAAGGTAACTCGACTCATAGACCTCTGTTACTTGACGGTACAAGCTATTCTTATTGGAAAGCTCGTATAAGGGCGTTTTTAAAATATATTGATGAGAAAGTTTGGCACTATGTGATCTATGGGTGGAGTGAAATTGTTGTCACCGTTGGTGGTGTTGATATCCCCAAACCTCTTAATAAATGGGACACAAACGATTATCAAAACTCGAGTTGGAATAACAAAGCTCTCAATTCCCTTTTTTGCTTTGTCACACTTGAAGAGTTTTGTCGTATCTGCACATGTGAGGTAGCAAAAGAGGCTTGGGACATTCTTGAGACTATTCACGAGGGTACTACTGTTGTTAAAAGATCAAAACTTCAATATCTCACATTCTCTTTTGAAACTCTTTTTATGCGTGATGATAAGACGTTTGATGATTTTATGCTAAACTTAGTGACATCGTGAATTCTTGTTTCATATTTGGTGAAAAAATCCCTGAAGTTAAGGTTGTTGGAAAATTTTTGAGGTCTTTACCCGAGAGGTTCCAATCAAAAGTGACAGCTATTGAGGAGGCTCAAGATGTTGATAACCTCAAGCTTGATTAGTTGGTTGGAAACTTGCAGACTTATGAAGCCCACCAGATTTCTAAGAATAAACAAAAAGATAGTGTGGCTTTTATCGGTGCTCATGACACTGCTAAGATCCCTGGAATTGAGTTTGATGTAGAGTTCGAAATGACGGCTATGTTTACCAAACAGTTCAAAAAAAATTTAAAGAAAAAGAAGCCTAATTTCAAGGACCCTAGTTCAAAAGATAAGGGTAATGAAAAACCCAAAAATTTTCCACCAAAAGGTGTTCCAAAAATTGAGAAAAAGGTTGTGAAGGGGCAAGGTGTCAAATGTTATGAATGTCAAGGGTTTGGTCATATTGCTCTTGAATGTCCATCGAAAAAGAACTGAAAGAAAGTCTATACAATGACTTGGGATAATGAAAGCGGGTCAGAGCAAGAACCCGTTGAAACTGAATTCGGTGAAGACGAAGATAGTACCTACATGTCATTCTGGTCTACTATAACTCAACCCTCTCCAAAGCCAGTTGAGTTTGCTCGTGGTCAGAATCTGCACCGTGCTCCTACCTTTGATGGGAGTAATTACTTATTCTGGAAGATTAGAATGAGGATGTTTCTTAGAGCTAATGACCCCGAAGGTTGGTAAGCAATTGAAGAGGATGTTGAAAGTGCTGAAAATCCGAGCAATCAAAGAGTTCTGACTACCATCCGTGAAGCAATTTCTGAAGAAGAAGAACAATGGATTGCTCACTACACAAAGGCCAAAGATGCATGGGACATTCTGAGTCAAGTCCATGAAAGAGGAGAGTCATCTTCACAACCATCCATTAACTTTCACGCCTTAGTTACTTGACTTGATAAGATTGAGAAAGAAGAGAAGCAAAAAGAAGATGATGAAACCTCAGAAGACAATGATGAGATTGATGGTGATGACCTATAATAAGCTTATGAAAAGCTTTATAATGAATCTCTGAATCTGTCCAAGATCAATGACAAACTCACTCTCAAGCTCAAAGCATGTGAAAGTGAAAATGTCAAGCTAAAGGGAAAGATTGCAGCAACAAAAAAGGATGTAATCAAGATCTCCAATGACAAGCAAGACCTCTGCGGAAAGCTTTTAGCTTGTGAAATCGAAAGGAATCAGCTTCTGAGCATCTATGCCACATATGAAGAGAATATTGGAATCCTTGAGATGTCACAAGCAGCTTTGGAAGAGTTGATTAGTCAGAAAGAGGAAGAACTCAAAGTTGCTAGAGCCACGATTGATATGTGGAACAAAGGGACAAAGACACTTGAAGGCATCATCGGGTCTCAGTAGATGAGTTGTGACAAAAGTGGGATAGGCTATGGTGCTACAACATTTCAAAAGGGACATGCCTCCACATCACATGACCTGAAGACTCAAGCAAAGGGAAAGCTCAAGGGTGATCCCTCTCTACATCAGCCCAAAGGGGTTAAGATCAACAAAAGGGAGGTAAAACCTATTTTTGTTTGTCATCATTGTGGTAGGTTTGGCCACATTCGTCCTTATTGTTATGAGTTGTTTGGTAAGGTGTCTCAAAAAATTAGAAATTCTAATACTTCATGGGTTAGGAGACAACCTTACATGTGTAGGCGGAACACCAAGATTCAGGAGGGTGTTCACAATGCCAAGACATTTACCCAGACTGCCAGTCTTGTTTCTGTTAAGACCAAAAAGATATGGGTGAGAAAGAGTGACTTAACTTGTTTTGTTGTTCACACTGCACTAAAAGCATGTGACTCACACATGTGGTATCTCGATAGTAGGTGCTCTTGTCACATGTCTGGTGATAAATCCTACTTCACTTCTCTTGAAAAATATGAAGGAGGAATTGTTACTTTTGGAGATGGCGGCACTTCGAGAGTCATTGGTAAGGGCTCTATAAGTGTTGCTGGTCTTCCCAAGCTAGATAATGTTCTACTAGTTGATGGCCTTAAAGCTAATCTTTTAAGCATTAGTCAAATGTGTGATTCCCATCATGAAGTATTATTTTTAAAAAATAAATGTGAAATTTTAGATAAGAAGGGAAATACTGTCATGCATAGGGTTCACACATCTGATAACTGTTATGGGATTGTTACCACTAATGATCTCACTTGCCAGTTGGCCATCATCAGTAACCTTGACCTATGGCATCAAAGATTAGGTCACATGAATTTCAAAGACCTAACCAAGATAGCCAACAAAGAGCTTGTGAGAGGAGTACCCAAAATGGGTAAGAATGTGAACCATGCGTGTGGACCATGTCAACTTAGAAAGCAAACTCGTGCCTGTAGACACCCCATTTTTGACCGTCCTCAAAACTTAGACCTCATTGTTTGTGCACGCGATGATTGTGCTTGTTTATGTTCATTTTGAGTGCCTGAAGTCCTTGGCAGAACGCCCTGTCTTTGAGCCTTTGAACCTTGTTCTTTCTCTGCCTTGTTTTGGACCACAACTTGGTGTCTGGACCTCTGGGTGACCTGTCGGCCCCCCCCAAGGTTGTCGACCATGCATGTGGTCGGTCGGCCACCAGTCTTTTTTTCTCAATATTTCTGGATATTTGTTTGCTAGTTGTGCCAGTTGTTGCTCACTGAGCTGCATCTTCATACACGTGTATGGTAGGATGTATTCAAGCTCAAACCTTGATTTTCTATATATAGGGGAGGTCCTCCCCCATTTTAGGGGGTTAGACATTTTAGACCAACAATCTCTCTCTCTCTCTAGAATTTTCTCTCTTTCTTGACATTTTGTGCCTTATAGCCTAGTTTCTCCTAGCTTTTGCACATCAATCCTTAACCAAACATTCTCACCTTTGGGCTGAGATAACTTGGGACCTTGTTTGAGCTCTTGAAGGAGGTTTGAGCTTGAATTTGTGGCTGTTTTGTGTTGTGCTTCAAAGGTATAGAACTTACCTTCTTTAAGCTTGCTTTCAGTAGTTGTTTTGACATCCTTTTAAACTATTTTTGGGGCTGATTTTGGCATGTTAAAAAGTTCTATTTTTGAGACCTAAAAGTGGTGGTTTGAGCTTTTTTGAGTTAGGGGGTTGTTCATCCCTTTTACTCCATAGCTTGTTAAGTTTTTTGTGCAATTTTTCCTCACTTTCAAATCAATTTTTTTGGGCCTTTTAGTATGTTTGCATGCTTAGTTTGCCTCATGTGTTAGCATGTTTTTCTAGCCTGACTTAGCTTAATCCCAGCATGTTTTTGCCTCTGATTTGGACCGCTTTAGCTCTGTTTTGGGCTGATTGGGTCATATGAGCCTTGTATAGCATGGTTGTAGTGCAATTTCCTTCACTAGCTTGATGTTTTGGTGCTTAATTCATCATTTCCTTGAGTTAATTGCATGTTTTAGTATTATTTTGCATATAATTTCAGCATCTTAATATCTGCAACCTCCCTCATTTCTTCACTTTTTTCATTTGCTTTGAGGGTTGGTTAACCTTAGGATTGTGTTTAAGCTTGAGATTGAGGTTTGTGCTTAATGGTTTCAATCCTCTTTTGAGGGTTCCCTAATCAAAGGCACGAACTCTCTCTTGCCTTAAACCATCCCTTGGTTGACACCTTTTCCATTAAAGGACATTCACTTTTGGACTTAATCGATTAAAGAATGAATCGGTAACTAAAATGAGTAAACAAAAATGAACAAGTAAAAGTGGCAAGATAAGCATCTTTCGTGTTGGATCGCATGTGTTCGAATCAGACATTAATTTGAACACAAGGAAAATGGGACATTTCATACTCAAAGTGATGAAATGTGCCACTTTCCTTGGTCACCATCACCCTTGATCATGCATGATAGGGTGGTGGTCTTTTGAGTCTTGTTTTTGCACTCATTAAAACTTGTACAAACTTGGTTCTTTGACCATCATGCATAGAAAGTGCTTGATTGATGGTTTGAGGGCCAAGAGTTACACTCCGTTGAGCTTGTTTGATGATAAGGGGTGTAACAGTACACACAAACTTGTGAAAATACATTATTTTGCTCTGTCTGCTCTCTGTTGCAGCAAAAATAGGAGTTCTTGTCACCAGTGGCTGATCGGGCACCACCAGTAGCCGACCGACCAGTAGTGGTAGCCGACTGGCCCCCTGTCGGCCACCAATGAAATTTGCACCATGTGTTGGTAAGTTGAAGCAGAGGCATTCTGGAAGTTGGCACAATTTTCAGTGTTCAAATGTGCAAACTGAGGCATTCAGTGGCAAGGTGGTGGCTTTTTTGGAGCAAAAACTGAGTGCATGCATCTTCCACTTCCTGTGGCGGAGTAGTGGCAGTATGATATAGTGCCTTGCATGATTAGTTAGTGTGCATTTGTTTTAATTAATTAGTTTACTAGTTGATTAAAGTGTTGCAATAATTAGTAATTAGTTTACTAGTTATTCATTTGATTTGTAGTAATTAGTCTAATTAGTTTAAATTAGATTAGTTTGATTAACTTAGCTTAGATTAGCTTAGTGTTTATTCATTCGGACCCTCCTTCACAAGGGCATAATGTTGTAATAAGTGTGCGTGCATGTGTGCATGTCTTCTAACCCTGCGTCTTTCTCCCTTTTATTTAATCTCTTTTGATGGTTAGGTTAGGGACATTTTCAAAGTTGTAACGCCCCAAATTTCTAGCCCAAATGATAATACAACAATTATGGCTCTTTCAAGGAAAACCGAATATAAATCTCCAAACTTACATTACATGATACAATAGTTCTTCATGCAACAATACATTAATTCAACAACAAATAAATAAACAAATAAATACCTCCAAGGGTTTACAAGTTTCCAAGGCTTGAGCCTGGTTACACAAAACGGTTATTCAAACCCACATACATACAGCCCTTGGCTGACACACAGAGTCATAGCAAAATGAGAGTCTCGTACTCTCAACACACATTTCCTCGCCTTTAGTTAGGCGTCATCACCTCATCTTTTCCTGCACAAAAATCCCATAGGGTGAGCATAAAGCCTAGTAGGAAATCCTTAACAAAGGATATACATTTTATAGAAGTCTCAAGAGATGAAATGCACATGCCATGCTAAGTCCTTTTTGAAGATAAATCACATTTTCATCTTTTGAAAACCATCATGCTCAATGATGTCATGCAATTTCAATTGTTCAAAACTTAACAATTTATTTCAAGGGCGGTAAATACAACTCTGGCAATCCCTAGGTCGGTGTCTGTAAGTAGACTATACAAGTATTACCAAATTGTCATTTTTACCGGTATTAACCGGAAGGCTCGACACCTATTCACGCGGGTTTTCGGTCTTTCACCCCGGACTCTCAGGCCAACTTATTCAATATCATCTATGCCACCTATCAAGACTTACCAATGTATTTACCCCAAAATCATTTCATGAAAACTTGTTTCTTAACATTCTTTTCTCAATGCAAGTTTTCAAATCAACTTTCAAAGTTTAATGTAATCAAATGAATTGTTATGCCAATAACACAAGATGAATATAAATACTTTTATTCCAATTCATCATCCAAGGAATAACACAATTCCATTTTCTCAAGTATCCTTAACAATTAGTCATTTCAAGACTATTTTAACGTTTTGAACAATAATTTCCAAAATAAATAACAATTCTCATATTCCTTGAAATTCATCATTTATATAAATATAAATAAAATCTTTTCCAAACATCCATTTATTTTGACACACAAAATAAATATAACAATATCATTCATGGATTTTCAGTCTCTTTTAAAAAATCCCCAAATTCTAAGTTTTCTCACAAAAGCTATACAACTCAAATCTTTTGAAAGAAAACTTTTCAAAATCATCTTTTCTTCAATTAACGAAGATCAAAACCCATAAGATCATTTTAAAAGAACAAGAGACAAACCCACTTTCAAAATTGCTCAACTTCTTGAATCAACAATCAATTTTCAAAGCTATCGAAAGATGATTTCGAAAATCATATAGATCTTGCAAATATATATATATATATAACTCTAAGAAAATCCCCACCTCAAGTTTTGAAGAAGAAATGAGATGAAAACCCCAAAATCAATGGTGTCGAAACTCGATCTTCACCGCACACAACGAAGCCCTCGAGATGATAACCCACTTTGATGAAGAAGCAATGGCAAAACTCAAATGGATCTTGAGAAATCAAGCTTTTTGATCTAGTTTGTGTAGAGAAATGTAGAGAGAAGGGAAAGGAAATGTTTTTAGAGAGAGATATATAAAAGTGATCTGAAATATTAGATTCACGAATTGATATAACATGGTCCGCTCGAGCGTGGAAAGCCCCGCTCGAGTGTCCAATACACTTTCCCAGTACTTCTTGCAGACAGGCCAAACTTCTAGAACCAAACATTCTCCGCTCGAGTGCATAAATGGCCGCTCAAGCGGACAAGCAATTTCGAATGCATTTTGCATTTTTACTTCGGCGAGCTGACCAGGTAGCTCGACCCCTTAAGCTGTATAGGGTGACTCGACCCCCTACATACTCAATGAAGTGGCAAAACATGAAAGAATTGACTTCCGATACAACTCTGCAAGGCACAATTGGGGTGGATTCCCATCTATAGGTTTGGAGACATTACCTATTCCAAACACACCACTATAACTCGATAACCAAAAAATAAGGGGAATACAAGAGAAACTAAGATACGTAACACCGTTCAAAACCATACAACCCGAGCTCGGAACACCACAAGAGACGGGTCAAAATCGGGATCGCTACAACCTCCCCCCTTAAAGAATTTCATCCTCGAAATTTCAAATCAAACTACCCAAACAAAGGGGGCTTCTAGTGATCAAAACCACGCTATTTTATTTTAAAATCACAATATTAACTCTCAACCAATTTTTTTTATTTTTATTTTTTTTTTGCCATTTTCCACCATGGTTATCTCATTAACAACAACCGTCCACATTAACTTAAACATGAAGCAAAGAAATGACAATCTGTAACTATTTCATGCTTAACATAACAACATACATAACAACATGTGGTTAACAATTTTAATACATTTCCCTCAAACACTGCTATTTCTGATTGGAACTCTAGCAACGTCATGGGACAATCATTATCTAGAAAGAAAATCTGTATGTGCTTATGTGACTATGCTTATGTGGAATGAATTAACTGTTGTCCATTGCCTTAGGACGCGAGTGAGTTAGTTTCGGCACAATTGTGATTTGTGCTAATCTCGAGTGTTACCTTTATTAGGATGTCAGGACGAGGAAGGGGCAGTGATAGGCGTGGTAGGCCTACGAGGTACAAGATGCCAATACCGAATGAGATTCCAGCGCATGAGGAGGGAACATGGCAGGCAAATGTGGCTGAGCCAGCTGGGCAACATGCCATGAGTGCTTTGGCATGAGAGATAGCAGGGGCACTAAACATGCTAAGGGCTGAGAACCTAGCACAGGCCCCAGCTGCCCCAGTTGCAGAGACATGACCACTCCTGCTAAAAAGGGAGTTTTTCCGGACCAATCTGAATATTTTTGTGGGAGATCCTAAGGAGCCACTAAAGGCTGATGAGTGGCTAGAGTAGACTGTTAAGATGTTTGAGATGCTAGACATTGAGGACGATGCTCTGAGAGTGACCTTGGCATCTTTTCAGTTGAAGAGAGAAGCGAGCCAGTGGTGGAAATACGCACAAGGATGTATTTGGGTGACCTGGGAGGCCTTTGTTAACGCATTTTAGGAGAAGTATCTACCTGCTACTGTCCGAGAGAGGTTGAGGGAAAAGTTCAAGAACCTCAAACAGCAGCTTGGCACACTGGTGGCGGAGGTCGAGGCCACTTTTGCTAATTTGTCCAGATTTGCTCCTGAGTTTGTGGTGACAGAAGAGCGCCGTTATATCGAGTTTGAGACTCGACTGAGAGATGGGCTTGCCTACTGTGTGGGCGAGTCTATGATGAGGGAGTACAACCGTCTTGTTGAGGCAACGGCACATATGGAAACCTGGTTAGGAGCTGAAGAAAGAGAGATGAGGGGTTTTAGGCAGAGAGGCCAAGAGATGTAGGGTGAGGCCCGAGACAGCAAGAGGTAGAGGGGTTTTACACCACAGCAGTCTCATGGGGCACAGTCTAGGTCCACTTTTCCAATGCCGAGTTTAAAGGCAGGGGGAGGTGGCCAAGGACGATTTGCTTGTTTCAAGTGTGGCCAGTTGGGTCACAAGTCCTTTTCTTGCCCACAGAAGGGGGGAGGACAGTGGTCTGCTCCGTTTTCAATCCGTCCACCAAGCCAGAGTCTGGGGAGGGGGCAATCTTTGGCTTGCTTTTAGTGTGGACAGACAGGACACATGAAGAGGTATTGTCCACAGTTGGATGGCACACATGGTGCATCTAGATCAAGGCAGACTTAGAGTCACCAGCTAGGACAGTCGGCACAGGCCTCGAGGGCCACTCCGAGAGCCTCTTCGGCTCAGTCTATACATCCAGCTTATGCTCTGAGAGGGGAGCAAATGGATCAGAGACCTACTGGGTGTGTGTATGCTGTTACCATGCCAGCGTTAGTGCCAGCACCTTCGGTTGCCAGCACCTTCGGTTGTGAGAGGTACCTTCTTGTTTTGTAATTTTATTGCCAATGTATTGATTGACACGATTTTTCTTTCGTTAATACCAGTCAGTGTATATAAGTGTGTTTGGATTGTTTTGCTTCGTTTTTCTTTCGTTAAGCTATGATTTTGATTTAGGTCAGTATGGAATCAATGTCCAGTTCAGAGTTCAAAATTCAATCATTCTCAAATTTAATCAAACAAAATTATTTTCAAGCTCAAAGTGTTATTCCAGTTACGCCATTGATGTGCAAAAAAAACGAAACAGATTTTATTGAAGTCAGGGGATGACATCCCCGATTGCAGTGACAACATGGAAAAAAAGAAAAAAGAAAAAAGAGAGGGGGTTCTTGTTTTTGATGATGGCTACACGCTGACTTCACTTACTCGACTCCCCTGCTGAGCTCTTCCTTTTTTTGTCGTCTTGGAAGACCCTTGAAGGCCCTGCCTCAGTGTGTATAGGACCGTTGAGAGAGTTGACTCCCTGCTGGTTGTCAAAGGCGAAGTACGAAGGTGCTTCAAATCGGGCCATGACAGTGGTCTTCCGTTTCAGCTCTTTGTTCTCTACTTTCAGTGCACAAATCTCTGCTCGAGCATCTTTGTATATGCACTGGAGCAGAGAAAGTTGGGCATTTAACTGATGTACCTCACTGGTCCTATTCTGCAGCCAGTGAGACAATTTGGTAACCGCAATCACTGTCTCCATGTAGGATCTCAGTGTGAAGTGGTTGGCTTCAATGTCAGATTGAGTGGCCATGATTTGCTCAACTAACATCATGGGAAAGTTAAGAAGAGTAGGAGCAGGGGCACTATTTTCAGGAAGGTTAAGAAGAGTAGGAGCAGGGGCACTCGGTCCAGGAAGGTTAGGAAGAGTAGGAGTTGGGGCACTCGGTTCAGGAGAGCTTGGATCATTGAGGTCCAGAAAGAGAGTGAGGGGACGAGATGAGGCCATGTGTAGTGAGAAGTGTAAAAAGAAAGAAAGGAGTCATAGAGAAATAACAGAGAACAGACTGAGTTTTGGGGCAACTTTTCTCCTCCACTCAGTCTCGATGTTCTGTCTCTCTCAAGGGAAATGAGGAAGAAGAAGGAGAAGAGAGTGATTAAGTAGACAAAAGAGAGTGATGAAGAAGAAAAAGATGGAAGAGACGAAGACAAAGAGGGAGAGAGAGTCGAGGCAAAAAAAGCAGAAAAAGGAGATGGAAGAGAATCGAGGAGGGTAGCTTTTGTCGGCAAGCCGACGAAAAAGAAGACGGAAGAGAAGAAGACAAAGAGGGAGAGAGAGTTGAGGTGAGTTTACAAATCGAGGAGGTCTGCTTTTGTTTGGCCAATTGACGCAAAAGCAAGGCCGCGTGTCAAACGCGATTTTCGAAGGAAGAGAGAGAAGCGGGAAAGTTGTATACATATATATATTGTATATTTATGTATTATATACATTTATTCAACTATTTTTTTCACAAGAGTAGCTTGGCTCAGTGGTTGAGGGCTGGGGCCTAAGCTTAAGATCGAGGGTTCGAAACCCCGTATCCCAGCATTCGTGTTTTCTTTCCTTTTTGTGTGTTTTGCTTACGCGCGATGACGTCAGCTAACGGAATATTCCATTGTAGTAACGACATATGCTCGCTGACGTCCATAGACAGAATATTCCTTGTCAGTAACGGCATATTCCCCTAATGTGTCTGTGTATATGTACGTATCTGTGTATTTTCTCTGTATTTGTCCGTATGTGTCTATGTATCTTTTGTTCGTATTTGTCCCTTGGTGAAAATGTTGTGGAGACACCACTGGGTTGAGGAGGCGACTTGGGAACGTGAGGCTAAGTCCATGAGAAGTATTCAGACCTTTTTATCGATGTGTGAGAGTTGTAATATTAGGATGTACATTGTATATGTTATGGAATAGGGTGAATTTCTTATGTTTAAGTGAGAGGTTGTGTTATCATGCCATGATTGCGTTTCTACGGTTGTAATTGATTTTGATTCAATGAGGTTATCTAGTTTAAATTTCGGGGACGAAATTCCTTAAGGGAGGAAGGTTGTAACGAGTTGAATCAAATTGAATTTAAACTTTAATCTCAGTTGGGGATTTATTTTAAATTATTAAACTCCATTAATTTTGAACCTAATTGATTGAATCGTGACCCGTTAGTAACCATGAAATATTGTTGTGGTTTTATTATTATTATTTGATTACCATAAAAGAGTTGTGAATATTTATGATGTATACTGATGATACAGTTATGGTACCACGGGTCCCAGGCGGGATGGGTCGGACTAATCCACGCTTCTCTAACCAGTAACTGAGTGTTTAAGCCCACCAGAGAACCTGCACACAAGTTCAACAGGGAACGGGGAGTCCCCCAGCGAACCTTCCGACGAGCAAGTTAGAAAGAGAAGTAGAGTGTAGAGAGAGATTGGAGATAGAAAGCTTAACCTTCTTCTTGTCTTCAACGTCTGCTTATATCCTTTGATAATCATTTCGCCGTCCCTTCTGACCTACCACCTTGGCCGAAAGTCTATGCTGTAGCTTACCTTGTTCAGGGTGAGGGGGTGCTGTTCCGACGGAGAGGTGTTGTCATAATAAATGCTATGATGGGCTGCATTAATGGTGATGTGCAGTGGTAATAACTTTGCAGATCTTTGTCTGCGGATGTGGCTTGTCCTTTATCTGCCACACATCTGAATATCATTGGTTCTTCGTGCCATGTTGGCTTCCAGCTATTCAGGATCTCATCAGTTGGGTTATGTGTTGGGCTCTAAGTGATGGGCTTGGGCTGTTCATAGTGGGCTATGACCTTTGTGGAACTAACCACGTCAGTAGTCCCCCATTCCCAAGTGCAGCTTTAGCCCAACGAAGGGAATACTAATGGAGAAGATGAGGAGGACCGACCGCGAAGGGTGGCCGAGTGGAAGGGTCGACCATGAGGAGGACCAACTGCGAAGGGTGGCCGAGTGGGAGGGCCGACCATGAGGAGAACCGACCGCGAAGGGTGGCCGAGTGGGAGGGTCGATCATGAGGAGGACCGACCGCGAAGGGTGGCTGAGTGGGAGGGCCGACCATGAGGAGGATCGGTCGTGAAGGTTGAGGTGGGGGGGGCGCGGGGCTTAAGAGGCGGCGTGTCACGTGGTGACTTGAAGTGGAAAAGACAGGGTAAGGAAAGGTGGCAGTGAATCGTGATCGTACACGTGGCAGCATCTCGTGGGGAGGGAGATTAGGCGTTGGGCCAAAAATGAAACGATAGGTCATGATGGGTGTTGAAAAGACAGTTTTGGCGGATGTTTTGAAAAGTTTTCAAACTGGCGAAAATTAATTGTGACCCTTGGAATACGGGTAAGCCTTGGGCTTTTGGTATTATTCGATTTACCTACTTCTTTGCAAGAAATCAAAACATTCCAAGTGTTAACTCCTTTGTTGCTGACGATACACCTCTGCGACATTTTTTGAATTTCCTTGCACTTGTATCCGAAGCGATTCGTAGGCATACCATAGAGATGGCCCAAGAAGAAACTGAAGCCGCTAGGGTTGATCCGTTTGGGGATAACGATGCAGTGGAGCTAGCGGAGCAGTACCGGACGGAGAGACAAGTGGGGAGGGTAGGGGAGCCGGTGGTACAATCTCATTCTTCCACCATGATGGCGGCTCCGAAGCCAATCAGCCAGGCGGAACCAGATCACTGGCATACGAAGGCTGATAAATCAACGGTTACCGCGGCGGACTTGGAGGGTATGCGCGAAAAATACCAGGTTCCTACTGAAATAGAGTTACTGTTGCTGCCGTCAACAGAGAGGCCATCCGACGCCCGACCGGGGGAGTTTGCCCTTTATGAGGAAGCATTGAAGGGAGGACTGAGGCTGCCGCTTCCGCAAGTGGTGGTTGATGTCCTAAACCGGTTGGAGGTAGCGCCGGGGCAACCAATGCCCAACGCGTGGAAGATTGTGGTGGCCTGTGCAAGCGCGTGGCCAAAGGCGACTGAAGGGGCGGCTATGTCAGTGGACGAATTTTTTGCGTGTTATAAGGCCTCAGGACAGCAAGAGACTTGGGTGACGTTGCAGGCGGCGGCGGGGAGGGGTCTGGTGACGGGGCTGCCGTCATCCATTAAGGGTTAGAGACCGCGGTGGTTTTACGTGTCCGCGAATAGAGGGGTTGGGGTGCGCACGGTGTGGAGAGTGCCCGCCAAATCTGTGGAGCCAAAACTGGGGGCGGCAGCAGAGGAGAGAATAAAGAAGGTGAAGGCATGGTGGGAGAAGGAGGGAGTCAGGTGGGACGAACCCGTTCAACCTTCAACCTTGTTTGTAGCGGGGGGTCCTCAACTGAGCGGTGGAGATCTGGGACGGGCTGAGTTAGAGGCGAGGAGGAAAGCGCAAGAGGCTGAGGATATGGCCATTCTCACTAAAGCCAATAAGTTCAAAGAGTCCCAGGCAGACTGACCGCCAAAACCGATCGCGAGGGAGAGGATCCGACCTCGCCCCAAACCCCTAGGAGGAAAAGACTTAGGTGGATTTGAGCCACGACTGCCCCTAGTTGATCCCTTGAAGGAGAGGGCCTACAAGGAGATAGAGGTGGAGGGTGTGGTAAAGAAAAAGAAGAGAGTGAGAAGGAGTGAAGAAGAGCCTGCCTTGAAGAGGAGGAAGGAGATGACGGCAGAGGAGACCCCCGTGGCCCAGGAGGCAGGGGAGGAGGGGGTGGGGGAGATCCCAAGAAGGGTGGTTGCCCCAGAAGTGGTGGAGGTTGCCTCAGAGGTCATGAAAGTCATCCTAGTAGTGGCGGCGATTGCCCAAGAAATTCAAGTAGAATGTGGGGCAACTGGCCCTGAGCCAAGGGGAGAAGAATAGCCCCAGGGGGGTCTTGCGCCCCAAGGAGGAGGGGGGGTCAGGCTAACGACTGCGATCTACCATGCCTGCGCGGTGTCTGGGCGACTGGAGGGAGAAGAAGGCCTAGCCAGGGTAGTTGCAGATCGCCTTGTTGGGATTGTGGATGAGGCAGTTGTGCGCTCGGTAGCCAGGTTCAATGAGGCTGAGCTGCTAAGGGGGTTGTGCTCTGCCCAAATGGAGGTAACCACCTTAGCTGGGGCTCTACATCTGAGCCACGACCGCCCCCGATTGATCCTTTGAAACAGAGGGCCAAGAAGATGGGCAGTGTGGGGAAGAAGAAAAGAAAGGTGAGGAAGAGTAAGGGGGAACCTGTCTTGAAGAGGAGGAAGGAGATGACGGCAGAGGAGACCCCCGTGGCCCAGGAGGCAGGGGAGGAGGGGGTGGGGGAGATCCCAAGAAGGGTGGTTGCCCCAGAAGTGGTGGAGGTTGCCTCAGAGGTCATGAAAGTCATCCTAGTAGTGGCGGCGATTGCCCAAGAAATTCAAGTAGAATGTGGGGCAACTGGCCCTGAGCCAAGGGGAGAGGAACAGCCCCAGGGGGGTCTTGCGCCCCAAGGAGGAGGGGGGGTCAGGCTAACGACTGTGATCTACCACGCCTGCGCGGTGTCTGGGCGACTGGAGGGAGAAGAAGGCCTAGCCAGGGTAGTTGCAGATCGCCTTGTTGGGATTGTGGACGAGGCAGCTGTGCGCTCGGTAGCCAGGTTCAATGAGGCTGAGCTGCTAAGGGGGTTGTGCTTTGCCCAAATGGAGGTAACCACCTTAGCTGGGGCTCTACTGAGAAAGGTAGCAGCTGCAAAGGTCAAGTCGGATGAGGCCAAGGCTCAACTTGCAAACTTGAAAAGGGAGAGTGCAGGGTGGAAGAAGGCTACACGAGGCGTGTGCTCCAGGGGTTGGCAGGAAGTTGAAAAAGCTAAAAAGATGCAAGTGTTGGCCATTGTTCACCGCAATGTTGCCGACCGAGCCCATGCTGAGCTGATCGCGATCAAATTGGAGCTAGAAGACGAACGCCGCCAGGTTGTGTCGCTCGAGTTCCAGCTGGCTGGCAAGCAGAAGAAGCTGGGGGATGCTCAAAGGGCTTGCGCGGTCGCCATTGAGTGGCGTGAAGAGGCTATGACCAGCAATGAAGATCTGCGCGCCCAGCAGATCAAAGAAAAGGATGAAGCAGACGTGAAAATTGTTGGGCTGCAGAAGGAGCTAGAAGACGAGCGTGCTAAGGCAATGGAGGAGAGGGCGAGCTTGCAGAAGGAGTTGGGGGAAGAGAGGGCCAAGGCAGTCGCTGAAAGGGCGAGCCTGCAGAAGAAGTTGGAGGAAGAGAGGGCCAAAGCAGCCTTTGAAAGGGCAGCATACCTCGATCTGTGTGTTGCAGCGGTGGATCAGTTCAAGGGGTCTGCTGAATTTCAGATGGCGATCGATGTTGCGGTCGCCAGCAACTTGGCAAGGGAGGTGTCTGGTGGGGCGGGCTCGTCGGGAATGACCGCTGGGGTCAGGACTGAGGCAGAAGTTATTGAGAACTTCCAGCGGTCAGACTTCTATAAGCATGAAATGGCTGAGTTTTGGGACAGTGGCTGGAAGATGTTCAAGCGTAAAGCTGAAGAGCTGTTCGCAGACTTAGACCTCAGTAGTGTAAAAATTGACGAAGATGATGTGGCCCAGACCCCCCTGGATGAGGGGATTGAAGAAGAAGACCTCGTTTTCAGTGAGGAGGAATAATTGAAGAAGAAGAAGAAAACTGTGGACTCAGAGTTGCTTTTATGTTTTTGTTTTTGTTTTTTTTTGTTTGTTTTTTTTTTTTTGAATTGCTGTAATGAACTTATGTACAAGTTTGTGAATAAATAAAATTTCAGTTGTGTTTTCATTCGATTGTTTTTGCTTGTGCATCTGAAATGAATGAGAATGGTGGCTTGTGAGTGAAGCTTGTGTACAAATCGTTGTGAAAATCTCAGTGTAAATTGGAGTTGAACTTGTATTAAAAACTCAATGCGGAGTACTGTTTAAGTGAGACTTGACTTGTAAAGAAAAAGGCTGACTTGCACATGTTGACAAATAAGAAAATAATCTGACTTGTAAAGGAAACATATGAGAATGTCAAAGATTTGAAGTTGCAAATTATGCCCAAAAATGGAGTTGTAAATCGTGTGGCAAGAGTGTTGGTAAATAAAAGATTAGCTTGGAAGTTGACTAAGTAAAGAGTGGTGTAAAAACATCGACTAGGAATTTTGGCCAAGTGAGTCTACTAATGCCATAAGAATGAAGTTTACTTGAATGGCTTTGACCGAGCCCTGCATGTGTGCTCAGTTGGGGTTAAGCTATGATTCACTAACTTTGCAAATATTTCAGTAGCTTGAAGTAACTCAATCTTGCTCCGACCGAGGCGTTTCATGCTCAGTCTGGACGAGTTTTTCCTGGTTGGTCAGGCTGAGGCTATAAGCTTTTCCTCCCTTGGTCTGGATGAGGCTTTTGGTGCTCAGTCTGGCTGATGCGTTTTGTCGCTTGGTCTGGATGAGGCTTTTGGTGCTCAGTCTGGCTGAGGCTTTTTGTTCTCGGTCTGGCCGAGGCTTTTTGTCGCTCAGTCTGGACGAGGCTTTTGGTGCTCAGTCTGGCTGAGGCTTTTTGTGCTTGGTCTGGCCGATGCTCTTTGTCGCTCGGTCTGGACGAGGCTTTTGGTGCTCGGTCTGGTTGAGGCTTTTTGTCGCTCGAACTGGACGAGGCTTTTGGTGCTCTGTCTGGCTGAGGCTTTTTGTGCTCGGTCTGGCCGAGGCTTTTTGTCGCTCGGTCTGGACGAGGCTTTTGGTGCTCAATCTGGCTGAGGCTTTTTGTGCTCGGTCTGGCCGAGGCTTTTGGTGCTCAGTCTGGCTGAGGCTTTTTGTGGGTGCTGCAATCAAAATGTTATGGAGACACCATATAAATAACTGAGATATAAAATTGTTGTCATGGAGAGTGTAGCCCAGTTGATCAAACATTTACATGATGTGAGGGGAGAACAAGGATGTTCAAGTGTGTAAATTTGCCGAAAAGAAAATACAATAACTAAGCAATACAAAAGTAGGAATTTATTGAAAGTAACGCTTCAAGTGTTCTGCGTTCCACCGGTGGGGGAGATCTCGACCTTCCATGTCCTGAAGTCGGTAAGTGCCTGGTCGTGGTCGGGCTTTCACAACGTAAGGTCCCTCCCACTTGGCTACCAGTTTGCCCTCAGTCGGATTTTTGGTGGCAAGGGTTACTTCGCGCAAGACAAGGTCCCCCACAGCGAACTCCTTTGATCGGACTTTGCGGTTGTAGTGTGTTCTCATTTTCTGTTGGTATGAGGCTAGTCTAACAATAGTGGTTTCTCTGAGCTCTTCGATTAGGTTGAGGTCTGCCCGGCGGAGTTCTTTGGTTAGTTTTGGATTCAGATGTAAAGCCCTTGAGGTGGGTAGACTGACTTCCACTGGGATGACCGCCTCAGCGCCGTATGTTAAGCGAAAGGGGGTCTCCCCAGTGGGAGTCCGAGCGGTAGTATGGTAAGCCCAGAGTACATTTGGCAATTCCTCAGCCCAAAGTCCCTTAGCAGCTTCCAGCTTAGTCTTGATGATCTTCAGAATGGAACGGTTAGTAACCTCGACTTGGCCATTGGCTTGGGGATGACCTGGGGAGGAGAAACATGGTTGGATTTGGAGGTCTGCATAGAACTTCCTGTACTTGGCGTTGTCGAATTGTTTGCCGTTGTCGGAGACGATGGCTTGAGGGATGCCAAACCTGCATACGATCGATTGCCAGATGAATTTGGTTGTGTTCCGCTAGATAATGGTGGCAAGGGGTTCTGCCTCTACCCACTTGGTGAAGTAATCAATGGCGACAATTGCGAACTTGATTTGGCCTTGGCCGGTGGGTAGTGGACCAACTAAGTCGATCCCCCATTTGGCGAACGGATAGGGACTGCAAAGTGTGATAAACTCTGTAGGAGGAGCATGCGGGATATTGGCAAAATGCTAACACTTATCACATTTGAGCACGAAGTCAGACGCATCCTGATTGAGAGTAGGCCAGAAATATCCAGTGCGAAGTATTTTGTAGGCTAGGGATCTGCCACCCGAATGATTACCACAAATACCTTCATAGATTTCCCGCATCACATAGGTTGCTTGAGCTGGATTGAGGCATTGCAGATACGGGCATGAAAAACCACGTTTGTACAAGACGCCACTGACGAGGATGTAATTGGACGACCGGGCCCTGACTTTGGTGGCCTGCTGTTGGTCATCTGGAAGGTCTCCCGTTGTCAAAAATAGGAAGACGTCGGACGCCCAAGGGATGGGTTCATTTTGGAGGAACTGCACTTCTTGCTGGTCGGGGGAGATGGCGGGTAGACTAGGTATTCGAGGCGGACAACATGGCTGAGGTCGGATTGGTCTGCAGAAGCTAGCTGAGCCATCTCATCTGCCATAGAGTTTTCCGCCTGAGGGATGTGCTTGATGTGGAAGGTATTGAAGAGGCGAACAAGGGGGAGTGTAATATCCCTGTAAGCCCGTATTGTATCATCCTTGGCATCGAATTCCCCCGTAATTTGTCTGACAATGAGTTGGGAGTCGCTGAACACTCGGATGTGGCTGACACCGATGTCCCAGGCTAAGCGGAGACCTGCTATCAATGCCTCATATTCGGCCTCGTTGTTACTAGCCTCGAACAAGAAACAGAGAGCACATTTGAAATAACCACCCTCGGGGGCGGTGAGGATGAGACCAGCCCCACTGCCTTCTTTGCGGGATGATCCGTCGACGTTGAGGGTCCAAGAGTGGGGGTCCTCTGGTTCGGTAGGGATTGGCGGGGGTGGAGGGGTTGTGGTTGGGGTAGGGTTGGTGAATTCCAGGACAAAATTGGCAACAGCCTGCCCCTTAATTGCTGTTCGAGGTTGGTAGGAGATGTCAAACCGGCTGAGTTCTATTGACCACTGCATGAGTCTACCGAAAAGTTCTGGTTGCTATATGACCTTCTTCAAAGGTTGGTCGGTGAGGACCACTATGGAATGGGCTTGGAAGTAAGGACAGAGTCGTCTGGAGGCGGTGACCAGGGCCAAGGACAGTTTTCTAACAGTGGGTAATTCTACTCCACTCTCCTAAGAGCCTGACTGATGTAGCAGACCGGCCACTGGATGGAGCCGTCTTCCCTGATAAGAGCTACACTGACTGCGGTGCTTGAAACAGCTAAGTAGAGGAAGAGGGGTTTGCCCGTGATTGCCTGAGAAAGGAGGGGGGGTTGGCCATACACTGCTTCAACTGCTGCAAGGCCTCTTCGGATTCGGTCGTCCATTCAAAAGTTTGTCGAAGAACTTTGAAGAAGGGAAGGCACTTATCCGTTGCGCGGGAAATGAAGCGGTTGAGGGCGGCTACTCGGCCAGTGAGTCTCTGAACCTCCTTAACCGTTCTAGGTGACTACATTTCAATCATGGCCTTGATCTTTTCAAGGTTAGCTTCAATGCCGCGTTGACTGACCATGATACCCAAAAACTTCCCAGACCCTAAGCCGAAGGCGCACTTCTCCGGGTTGAGCTTCATTTGGTACTTACGTAGGGTGGCGAAGGTCTCTCGCAGGTCAGTCAGATGGTCAGCAGAGAGTTTGCTCTTGACGAGCATGTCGTCAGCATATACTTCTATATTCCGACCTATCTGATGATGGAAAATAGCATTGACCAATCGTGGGTAGGTGGCCCCATCATTTTTCAGTCCAAATGGCATCACACGGTAGTGGTAGGTACCTCAGTCAGTAATGAAGGAGGTGTGTTCTCGATCAGACGGGTGCATCAGAATTTGGTTGTACCCAGAGAAAGCATCCTTGAAGCTGAGTATTTGATGACCGGCCGTGGCGTCGACCAGCAGGTCTATGCAGGGAAGAGAATAGCTATCTTTGGGGCAGGCTCAGTTGAGGTCGGAGTAATCGACACAGAGTTGCCATTTGCCATTGTTCTTGTGGACTAGGACCACGTTTGATAACCATCTAGGGTAGTCCACGTTTTTTTTGAATTGGGCCTCTAGGAGCTTATTAACCTCTGCAGCAATAAGAGTATTGTGCTCCGGATGAAAGATGCGCTGGTCGAAAATGAGGTTCAATGCTAAGGCGATGGGTTATGAAGGAGGGGTCAATACCCGGCATGTCTGAATGGGTCCAGGAAAATACATCATTGTGCTCGGTCAGGAGGGAAGTAAGGTCGACCTTGGCTTGGGGGGATAGTTGGCTGCCGATTTTGGCAGTTTTGGTTGGGTTGGTGGGGTCGATGGGAACCTCAATGAGCTCCTCCATGGGTTCCCCTCTGACCAGCTCGTCCCCATCCCGGACATCAAGTCCTTCAATGATCATGGTCTCCTTCAGCTTGACTTCTTTAAGTGAGACGACATAGCATTCCCTGGCCACAGTCTGCTCTCCCCTTACAGTCCCGATCCCCAGATCGGTGGGAAACTTAATGGCAAGGTGATAAGTTGATGTGATAGCTTGAAAGGCATTTAGGGTGGTGCGGCCAAGGATGATGCTGTGGGAGGACGAGCAGTCGGCAACAAGGAAGGTGAGCAACTTTGTAGTCTGCCGTAGATACTCGCCAATTGTAATGGGGAGATCGATGGAGCCGATGGAGGTCACCCGGTCGCCAGTGAAACCGACCAAAGGGGTTTGGAGAGGAGACAGACTTTTCTCCCCAATTTTGAGCTGGCGAAAGCAGTTGAGAAAGATGATGTCTGAAGAACTTTCATTGTCGATGAGAACTCGTTTGACCTTGTAGTTGGAGAGGAGGGCAGAAATGATGAGAGGGCCATCATGAGGAAAACGGATGCCTGTACAGTCGGCGTCCATGAAGGTGATAGGCTCGGTCCACTGCTTGGGCTGTTTGGAGGGTCAGTCGACCGTGGCAACTGTTTGTCTAAGCCCTGCCTTATCTTTCTGAGTTCTGCCCCCTGAGCCGAGCGGGATGGTCCCCCACAAGTAAGGCCACCTGAAATGACTCTGATTTCTCCAACAGGTGGAGGGGGATTGCCTGGCGGCCGAGGTTGCTGCGGAGGGCGATCATGGCCTTGGTTAGGTTGGGCTGGCTGCCGGGGGGGCTGCGCCGGCGGTTGTTTTTGGGGGGCTCAGTTCTTTGCCTCTGCCAAGGGCGGGTGTCCGTGAACCGACTAAGACGTCCCTGACGTATTAGGGTCTCGACCTGATCTTTGAGGTTAACGCACTCATCGGTGTTATGGCCATGGTCCTGGTGAAAACGACAATATTTGGATTGGTCTTTCCGATTAGAAGGAGTCCGTGATGGTTGGGGCCATTTATAGGCTCAGTCCACTGCTTGCGCTGTTTGGAGGGTCAGTCGACCGTGGCAACTGTTTGTCCGAGCCCTGCCTTATCTTTCTGAGTTCTGCCCTCTGAGTCGAGCGGGATGGTCCCCCACAAGTAAGGCCACCTGAAATGACTCTGATTTCTTCAACAGGTGGAGGGGGATTGCCTGGCGGCCGAGGTTGCTACGGAGGGCGATATGGCCTTGGTTAGGTTGGGCTGGCTGCCGGGGGGGCTACGCCGGCGGTTGTTTCTGGGGGGCTCAGTTCTTTGCCTCTGCTGGGGGCGGGTGTCCGTGAACCGGCTAAGATGTCCCTGGAAAATTAGGGTCTCGACCTGATCTTTGAGGTTAACACACTCATCGGTGTTATGGCCATTGTCCTAGTGAAAACAACAATATTTGGATT
The DNA here is from genome assembly GCF_004153795.1 of Camellia sinensis. Taxonomy (NCBI): domain Eukaryota; kingdom Viridiplantae; phylum Streptophyta; class Magnoliopsida; order Ericales; family Theaceae; genus Camellia; species Camellia sinensis. The sequence continues at coordinate 206,407 of NW_021024934.1, read as the reverse complement.
GGTTTTTCCGATTGGATGAGGTGCGTGAAGGTTGGGGCCATTTGAGGGGATAGTCCCGCTGGATCTGATTGAGGACTTGTTCCATGGGGGAATTAAGGGGTGTGTACCGCTCGAACCGACCAGGCGGTCGGGCTTTTGCCAACCGATCAGCTCGGGGGGGTCGGTCGGTATAGCGCAGTGTTTGGCTATTATACTAGGTATTTTTGGGTTCTGAGTCTTTTCTCTTTTCTCTGGGGGTTGGGTTTTTGGTTATTGGATCTTGTCGGGCGGCTAGGGAATCCTCAACATTCATGTATTTTTAGGCTTTGGAGAGTAGGGCTGCCATGGAGGTTGGGGGATTTTTGGAAAGGGAGAATAGGAAGTTGGACAACTGCAGACCGGCCATGAAAGCAGTGAGGATGTCCTTGTCATCATTTTCAGCTACTTGTAGGGCTTCGGTGTTGAAGCGGGTAACGAAACTACGCAGGGACTTCCCCTTGGTCTGGCGGATGTTGAGGAGTTGGGTTACCGGACGACGCTGGCATTGGGCTCCAATGAAATGACTGAGGAAGGAGTCATTGAGATGCTGGAAAGTGGAGATGGAGTCTGCTGGTAACTGGCTAAACCACAGCCGAGCTGACCCCTTCAGTGTCACGGGGAAGACTCGACACATGATCTCGTCAGGGAATGCATGGAGGATCATGAGGGTTCTGTAGGTCTCCAGATGGTCAACTAGGTCTGTCGTATCGTCAAAAGAGTCAATGGTAGGCATTTTGAACTTGGGGGGTAGGGGTTTGTCCCGGATAGAGGCAACAAATGGTGAGTTGGCCGTGGTAGAGGGTTTATGCTGGATGTTCTGCATAACCCCTTGGAGTTGGAGCTTCATGGCTCGGAGTTCTGCATCCCAGAGAGGGATGTTGTCACCACCGGAGGGCAGCGATGGCTGGACACTACTGGCCTCCCCTTCAGGAGTTGGTGCCAGGATCGATGGATGGGGGGGTGGAGGTGGTGGATTTATATGTGGGGGTGGAGGTTGCAAGCCTTCCAAGTTGGGTGGATAGGGCTGCGGGATAGTATGGCTCGGGACTTGTTCTTGGTTGGGCGGAATATCTGGAGGTGAAGGAGGAGGCATAGGGAGGTTTCTTTGGAGTAGAGCGTTTATCAGGGCTTGGTTTTGCTCGGCCATGCGGTTAATGCTGTTAGTAAGCTCGATGAAATACTGTGGTGGGTTGTTTGGATTGGGGGGGTCGACCTGGTGGTTGGCAGCATTTTGGTGAGAAGCCATGGATCTGGTCGTGACCATACCCCTTGATGGGTAGCAGGAAAGGGTTATTGGAACAGGGTCTTCGGCAACAGTGAACACAACTGGCGCGCGGAGTAAGTCGTTCCCACAGACGGCGCCAACTGATGATACAGTTATGGTATCACGAGTCCCAGGTGGGATGGGTCGGACTAATCCACGCTTCTCCAACCAGTAACTGAGTGTTCAAGCCCACTAGAGAACCTGCACACAAGTTCAACAGGGAACGTGGAGTCCCCCAGTGAACCCTCCGACGAGCAAGTTAGAAAGAGAAGTAGAGTGTAGAGAGAGATTGCAGATAGAAAGCTTACCTTCTTCTCGTCTTCAACGTCTGCTTATATCCTTTGGTAATCATTTCGCCGTCCCTTCCGACCTGCCACCTTGGCCGAAAGTCTATGCTGTAGCTTACCTTGTTCAGGGTGAGGGGGTGCTGTTCCGACGGAGAGGTGTTGTCGTAATAAATGCTGTGATGGGCTGCATTAATGGCGATGTACAGTGGCAATAACTTTGCAGATCTTTGTCTGCTGATGTAGCTTGTCCTTTATTTGCCACATGTCTGAATATCATTGGTTCTTCATGCCATGTTAGCTTCCAGCTGTTCAGGATCTCATCAGTTGGGTTATGTGTTGGGCTCTAAGTGATGGGCATGGGTTGTTCATAGTGGGCTACGACCTTTGTGGGCCTAACCACGTCATATACCATTAAATGAGAGTTATATTTTGTGATAACAAAAATTATACCATTTTATAATTTCATGTTACAAAATTTTATAATTTTGCTAAATCATAATTTTAATTATAGATATTTATATCAATTTTGAGGACAAAACCACGTGGGGTCTGCTAGCCATGCCTTGTTTGGGTGATTGGTTTGCCACTTGCTTAGCTTTTGCTTATATATACTTTTTTAATCAATTTCACTGCCAGCACAAAGTAGAGAAATAAGGAGACTTTTGATTGCTTTTGTTTGTTTCCATCAAACGCCTCTCTCTCTCGGTTATCTCCCTCTTTCTGAAAATTTTTTCTTTGGTTATTTTTTTTATTATATAAAATCCTTGATTCATCAAATCCTGTTAGGTTTTAGACCCTAGTTCCATAGATCAAATTGTAGAGGGTTCCCAGGTCTCCGATTTAATCTGAACGAATCGAAATTTTGTCGCTGAAAATTTTTATTTTCTTGGAAGCTCTTGGATCGAGGTAGGGATTTTTCCTACACTTCTTTATGTACTTTTACTTGATTATATGGAGCTTAGAGTTGTATATAATTTAATTAGAATTTTTGAAAAATTTGTGATTTATTTGCTTAAAAGGGAAATTTTGAGAAAAATAAAGAATTGATGCCCAAATTGTGAAACTGTAAACTTGGAATATATTTGTAAGGTTATGAAAGAGCTATGTTTTAAATTTGAACAAAAACGGATTTCGATTCGATCGATTTTGAAATTTTTACTGGTTTGCGACCAAAAGAGCATTTTTAAAGAAAACAAAGGGATTATGTTTAACTTTTGGGGCTTTTGATCAAAATAGGATGTCATAGTTGAATAATGCTTGGAGAATGTGTTTAGAAAGAAAATGATGTTTTCTTGGGCATTAACGGTATTATTTTGCTTAATGTATCTGTTGGAATAAAACCGACATGGTTAGAAATGGACCTTGAGAGGTTACCGGATGTGATTGTGATATGAAAACTAGTGTAGTTGTTCATATTTAATGAGACGTGGAATAGATTGTATTTATCGAAATTTTTAGAATTTAATTGTTTAAATATTTATTTAGAAATATCTGTTTTAGGCTATCGGTGGAGGATAGCCATGATTGTTGTAGAAATGCATGAGACTTAGGTAAATTGAACCACATTTCCTCATTTGTTGCATTGGACATTGCATTACATTCATTTCATTGGAAATGTATCTATTTTTGAGAAATATTTTGGAAATGTATCTGTTTGCGAAAAGATGAATACTTGGTAAATCTGGGTAGGAGGTGTAGAACCGCGCGGTTAGGTGTCGAGCCTTCTAGTTTACTAGTAAAAATGACAGTGGTAGTGCATTAGGGCCTACTTGCAGACACTCACCTAGAGATTCACAGAGCTGTATTCATGTAACAGATATGGTTTAAAATGGAAATGGCTTTATATTTGTTGTTGCATCTTAGCATTGCATGCTTTATAAAAAGAGAGATAAACTATTTTATCATGAGCATGGCATGAGCATACTCCTCTTTAGTGTTGTCATGGTCCATATGTTGTGTAGTATATCTCTACTGGGCTGTAGCTCACTTATAAGGGAAATCATTTCAGGTACAGGTGATATGTCTCCGCCAAGGTACTGACTTGGGAGGACTCAGAGCTGAGGCTTCATTTTTGTTTTATTGTTATTTGTTGAATGTAAGCCCAGGGTTGTATTTGTGTTGAGTTGAAACTCTATTTTGTGTAACCAAGAATGTTCTTGGATAAATTTGTAAGCCTGTCGAGCACTTATTATCTGTTTGGCTTTCATTTCATACTTGTTGTAAAATGCATGCTTGGGATTGAAACTGGGGCATTGAGATGTGAACAACATGTATTTGGTATTTGGGATTTAATGGAAATGGATGTATGGAATAGTTAGCTATATATATATATGTGTTTGTTTATCAGGTGAGTTTTGCTGTATAAATAGATATAGCTTGCCCAATTTTCAGGGCGTTACAATTAGCATACCTTGTGCTCGTATGTTTGCATCCATTTATTTGTCTTGCATGTACTGAGGCCTGGCGCATCATTCAAACTGCATTGTAATTTAAATACTTCATTGAATACGTGTTTCAAAGCATGTTATCAAAGTGCTGCAAATATCATAATTAAATAGCTGAGCCTATTTAGTTGCATTATTGCATGTGTCGCATTAGTCATTTAACATGGTTAGGAATCATGCATTTTTCTAACTTTGTTTTCTTTCCTAGCTTGGAGTACTAGATGAGTTTTACGCTTTAGCTTGCTTGCATGAGTGTGAGTGTTGCCATGATTAGCATGCTTGCCATAAGGCTATCTGCTTAAATGCTAAACTGCATGAATGCCTGTGGATGAAGGCTTGTTGTTTGAATTGGAACGATTCAATAAGTGTGAGTTGTAAGCCCACTTTGTTGTGGCAAATCTTGTTTTAAGCCCACTATGTTTGGTGGCAAATCCGCATCTTTTAAGCCCACTTGAGGGTGGCAAATTCAAACCATTTTTTGAAAACAAACATGAGTTGAATTGTTCCAAGTCTTGCGACTAGTCTATACTTGCTTGTGTGCGTCACATAGTAATGTTAGTCTAATAACCAGAATAAGAACACATAATGTTTATAAAAAGCATATCATGATTAGTAGAGGTTGATCATTGATCGGGCGAGCGGGGGTACTCAATTCATGACCTTTCCCTTTCGTACCTAAGTTCCTGAGCCGAGGCAACTTTGGTGATGATGGACACATGGCCTTTGGCACGAGTCAGGGTTTCCTAGATTTCCTCAAAAATAAAAAATATTTAGGTGGCGACTTTGTATCTGGCAAAGCAATCCAATTTTGGCATTATTTGATTTAAAATCGATTTTTCAAAAGGTTTTCCGGATTTGGACTCTTTGGTGTTTTCAATTTCACATTGCACTTGTGAGACTAGATTCAGAATCACGAGAGTCCGAACTGTAGGGCTTCATTCGAGCTCTCCGAAAGGGGGCTTGAAAAAGTTGAGCTACAATATAAAAAGGTGAACAACTTCACAACCAAACGTCCTCTTGAACTGGTTCATATGGATTTTATGGGACGCACTCGCACGGAAAGCATTGGAGATGACACAGGTTCTCCTACTCTAGCTATACATGAGGAAGAAAATGGTGAGTCTCCAATCTTGGATACTGTACCATAAAGTCAAAGAGAAGCACTGGGTCAAGCTCAAGAATGTGAGCTAGCACTAACTTCAATGGTAAGTCTGAGTCCAAAAAGTGCACAAAGAGACACCACCTCTGATACTTCTGTCACTACTAGTCTAGAGTTCAAACCATCAACAAGGGTAAAACTGAATCATTCGTCTCAACAGGTGATTGCAAGTGTCACAGACCGTATAAAAACCCGAAAACAAATTCGGGAAGATGTATCCCATATGTGTTATGCTTCATTAATTGAACCTAAGAATGTTAAAGAGGCCTTACTAGATGATAATTGGGTTAATGCAATGCATAAAGAACTAGGTCAATTTGAACACAACAACGTTTGGACTCTTGTTCCCAGACCTAGAGACATGAATGTGATAGGTACCAAGTGGATATTCAAAAATAGATCTAATGAGAATGGTACTATGATTAGAAATAAAGATAGGTTGGTTGCTTAAGGCTATACACAAATAGAGGGTGTTGACTAGGATGAGACATTTGCCCCTGTTGCACGTCTCGAATCTATTCGGATTTTACCTGGTGTTGTATGTTTTCTTAGGTTCAAATTGTACCAAATGGATGTGAAAAGTGCCTTTCTGAATGGGTACTTGAAAGAAGAGGCTTATGTTGAGCAACCAAAAAGGTTAGAGGACTCGAAATGTCCACACCATGTCTACAAGTTAGACAAGGTGTTGTATGGGTTGAAACAAGCCCCTCAAGCCTGGTATGATAGACTTACTACCTTTCTTCTTGATAATGATTTTCAAAGGGATAGTGTGGATAACAATTTATTTGTGAAACATACTACGACTCATATACTTGTTACTCAAATTTATGTTAATGATATTGTGTTTCGATCCACTTCCGATTCTCTTGTGAAATATTTCTCGAATTGCATGACACATGAGTTTGAAATGAGCATGATGGGGGAGTTATCTTACTTTTTGGTTCTTCATATTAAACAATCTCCTTCGGGTATGTTTGTCTCTTAGACCAAGTATGCCAAAAATCTTGTGTCTAAGTTCAGTTTAGAGTCGGTCAAACATGCTCGCACTCCTATGGGCACCAGCCTTCACCTCTCCAAAGACTCCTCTAGTACTGATGTTGATCCTATCCTTTATAGGAGTATGATAGAAAGTCTTTTGTACCTCATAGCCAGTTGATCTAACATTGCTTTTAGTGTAGGTGTTCGTACCTGTTACCAAGCCTGTCCTAAAGAGTCTCATCTTCTTGCGGTCAAACGCATCATTAAGTATGTTAATGGGACATTAGGGTATGCGGTTTGGTTCTCTACTGACACTACAGCCGAAATCACTGGTTTTTCTGATACCGACTGGGCAAGGTGTGCTGATGATAAGAAGAGTACATCTGAAGGGTGTTTTTACCTTGGGAATAATCTGGTGCATTGGCATAGCAAAAAACAAAATGCCATCTCTCTCTCAACTGCTGAGGTCGAGTACATTGCTGCAGGGAGTTGTTGTGCCCAAATGTTGTGGATGAAGCAAATGCTTCATGATTATGGTTTAGACCAGGACACCCTCACCATTTTTTTGTGATAATACAAGTGCCATCAACATTTCTAAAAATCTAGTCCAACACTCTCGCACCAAACACATTGACATTCGTCATCATTTTATTCGAGAGTTAGTTGAAGAGAGCCTTGTTGTTCTTGAACATGTACCCACTAAGCATCAAAAAGTTGATATTTTTACAAAACCCCTTGATCTTCTTGGGCTTGAGTTCCTTAGAAAGACATTGGGTGTTGTTCTCATTAACTAGGGGGTGACTTGTTACTTGAGTGGGTGAGAGTGATTGGCTTTATGTGTTCTTGGATGTTATAATCTCATTGTCACTAATTCTTGTCATCCTTGCATTTAGACTTATATGAACACCTCTCATGTTGCTTGCAAGATTTTATTTTTCTTTGTTCATAGCTCATTCTAAATGCTCATGCTCATTAACTTCATGATCTCATTTTGTACACATCCTTGAGATAAACTGTTGCAGAGGTTTCCGCACAAGTGATCAAAGTTCTCTATGGACCTCTAACAGTGTCACTTATACATTTTTAGAGGAATTGACCTATACTGGCATATCATGGGTGATGGTGAGTCTCTTAACCATCTACTATCTGTTTTCACTTCCACAATTCCTCCCTCAGTTCTTTGAAGTCCGAGCATTAGGAAAAGGCTACCTCAGAGGCACCAACCAGTCATTCTTTATTGTTTTCATGCTTTTCTGGTTTGGTCTCCATACTCTTAAAAAGCCACCAGTGAGTGCCCACAAAAAAGAAAAGTAAAAAATCAAAAAAAAAAAGGACTCATTGACTGAGGGGGAGCCTCCGCCTTTACTCAACAAATATCCCTTGATTTTTAGTGGTTTGACTTTTCTCAGTGATGTTTAGTTACTCTTGCCAGAGGCCCAGCCATCCAATCACTACGAGGATTAACTCTAGCTCTCTGGCCTCTCAAGGATTGCACACACACACACACACACACACACACACACACATTCATTATGTGAGCTCTCATGAGTGTCTTTGAGTTGTTCATTCTAATGTAGCTTATGCTCATTGATCAGTGTTTACCTGATTTGCTCATGAGACTGTGCCTCATATTGTCTAACTTGTTCGATTGCGGGCCTAATGATTTGTGAATTATCTTATCTTAGCGTCACATTTTTGCTAGTGTACTATTCCCCTCTTATTTCAAGTCTCATTTGACAGTGTGACTGCTTTTCATATGCTCAGAATGGTGTGTGTCAGGGAGGTTTTGTTTTTTCACCTTCGCTTGAGTGAGAAAGTTTGCGCTTGAGTGCACATTTCCACAACCCAGTACTTTTGCAAGTGGCACAAGATTTTGAGAGTGTGTTTTTAGCTCGAGCGACAGTGTTTTGGCTCGAGCGACCTTGTGCGCGTAAGTGTCTTAGCTCAAGCGACGAACTTCTCGCTAGAATGACCTGTTATGGTTTAAATACTGAACTCCATCCTTTCAGTCCCATTTTTCCTTTTTCTTCGATTACTCTCTCTCCTAGGGCGATTTCCTCACCCTTGCTATTCGTCTCTTGAATTTCACTAAATTAGGGTGTTTTCTCTTTCAATTCAGCATCTACTTCTCTGTTTTCTGGTAAGATTCTCCTCATTCTTCTTCTTTTTCTTCTTTTTTTTCCCCCTATTCTCTCTCTTTCCATTTGGGTACTGCTTTGGCTTTGTTTGTGACCTTTTGGTTTTTATTTTCTTGTTCTTAGTTTATTCTATTTTATCTTTGTTTTTTCATATATTTTTATTTTCGAAGCAATTTTGTGTATCATTTCTAGGGTTCATGCGTCATGTTAGGGTTTTGGCCTGTTTTTTGTTTTGTTTCTGCTGCTTTCATGCTAGCTCTGTATAGGTTTTGATTGGTGTTGGTTCCATTTCACTACTGTATCCATGCTGTTTTTATTTGGGAGTTGCCATGCTATACACTGTTATTCGTGTCTACTTACACAGTGGGGTGGTAGTTACATTTATTGGTTTAATACTATGAGTGCATTCTATTTTACTTGTCAGTTTCTGGCTTTGATCTCTCACCATACTGTTATACTTCTGCATTTACTTGTTTTTTTTTACTCTCTAGCCACTAACCCCCTTTGTTTTGTTGATTATTTTGTTTGGGGGTTACAATTGGGGTGTGCTTGTCTTGGTGGGTTGGGTTTTTTTTATTGCGGTGGTCTTCTCTTGTGTCTGTCAGTTATGGCTGAGTTTGCCAAACGCCGCAAAACCACCGTGTCTTGTCCTTCGTTCAACATAGCCAAATTCCAATCCCAAGACAAATCCAACTTGTATCGAGACTTTTATCTTTCTCGGACAATTCATTTAGAACGGAATGTCCAACCTAGTGCCTTTGAGTCTATTCCGATCCGTTCTCTTTTCGATGCTTTAGGGGGTGACCAGGTCCTTCTTTTCTCTTGTCCACAAAATTTGAGTTGGGTCCGGGAATTTTATTGTAATATGCACTCCATTGACACAGAGTTAGCTTCTTCCTTACACACCTAGGTTCGTAATAAAGAGTTGTTATTGATGCAGCTGTCATTAGGTGGTTTCTTGGCCTTCCTGAAGTCAGGAATTACCACTTTCCTTTTCTTGCTACCTGCAATATCATGGATTTTGATATGGTCACCACTGAATTATGTGGCACTCCCTGGACTTGGATTGTCAGGGCACTCATTCAACAAAATGAGCTTTTTTCCCATCACCACCTTCTCAACATCATTGTTTGTGCCAACATACATGTCACCACTCATTCCTCCCACATTACGCAAGATCAGGGTTATGTTTTGTATTGTATTGTATTGCCCATCGCCTCACCATAAACCTTTCTGAGATAATAGTGGCCAAAATGATAAGTGTGTTTGAGGGCCGTAAATATTTGGGTCTTCCTTATGGCTATTTGCTCAACTGATTCCTCATGTCTCTTGGTGTCCCCACATTTGATGATGGCAAGTTTGCCTCTCCCATTAAACCTGTCACTAAACTGACCGTTTCCTAGAGTCAAGCTCATGTTAAGGGGGGCTCGTCCGAGCTGGGGTTTCTGATGCAGGTGATGATCCTCTTGCTGCATTTGATGCCCAATTAGATGCATTTGATGGCCGCCTCGATTAGCAGACCGCCTTGCTTGCACAGATCTTATCTTTGTCACAGATGCAGCCGCAGCCTCCACTATCTTCACAGTTATGTTTGTCTCCTACCTCTTTGAACAGTTTTTGGACATTGATTCTCTTGCTATTTTTGGATAGTTTTTTTATTTTTATTTTTATTTTTTGAACAATTTTTCTGTTTTCTCTTCCCTTTGTCTCTCTTAGTAAAAAAGGGGGAGTATATTGGTTGGTTTAGTATACTTAGACTTGGTTGGTTTACTTGTTGGGATTGTTCATATTGCTGGTACATCATACTTGTGGGGGATATTGGTTTAATTTAATTACTTGTTGGGATATTGGTTTAATTTAGTTGATCCAGTTTGAGTTTATTGAGATATTGGGTATGCTGATTGGATATTGACAATGGACTAATTGAGTTTGAATTTTTTGGGATTTTGGATTAGACTAATTAAGTTTGGAGTCATTATGTCTTGATAAGTTATTTGTTTTATGTCTTGCTTAATTACTCTATTTTTCCCAGTGGTTTGGTTTATATATTTTTGCAGGGTTTCTCGTCAAGGCTGTTGATTTAGATTTTTTGGCTGTGTTAGAATGTTAGTCTAGTGCGTGTGTTTGTTATGAAACTGTGTTAGAATATTTTGTCCGGGAATTGACAAAGGAGGAGATTGTTATGTCCCCATAGTCTTGTCAATCCCACGAACAGACATAGTTTATCGAGTTGTAAAGTTTTTTTGTTTTTGACTTACTCGGCCGAGCGAAGGAGTCCTGAATCAAGCGAAGAAGTTGTGCTCCCAGAAGTTTTCTCTGTCTGCAAAAATACTGGGAAGGAAGTTTGTGCGCTCAAGTGAACGAAGCTTGGCTCAAGTGAAGACACTTATGTAATACATACGAAGTTGGTTCATCGCTCGAGCGAGAGATCCTTCGCTCGAGTGACCATCGGGCCCTGTTTTTCTATAAATATGTGTTTCAGTCTGTTGTTAGGGTTATGCTTCCAGATCTTCTTGAGGGTTCCGGGTTTTCTTCTGGAGCAGTTTTGCTAGTTTTCTTTAATGTTTGACTGAATATTAAACTCATGGTTTGACAAGTATACATCAAAGAGTGGTTCGATTGTTCAAACTTCATGAGTGTTCTTCTTTCAGTGGAATTTGGAGATTCAAGCGTGGAGTTTTCGAAGGAGTTCGAAACTGTGCATAGTCATTGATTCGACATGGATGTTGTGGATTCAATATCAAGCTGATCAATTCCAATATGAAAGTTGCGGTGAAAGAGATACAAATTGTTGAAGACAAATTGATTGCATTTGGGTAATTTGTTTCAGTAAATTTATATTCTTTCTTTCTTTCATAGTGGATTGATTAGTGGCGTTTCACCTGTAGTTTTTTAATCACAATCAGAGGTGCTCAAATTTTGGTTTTTCCACGTAAAAATCGATTATGTCGATTTATTGATTTTGAAGCAACAATGTAAATCACTTTCGTACGTGCTAGGTGATTTAGATTGTTAGTTTTAATTGTTTGGGAATTGTTTCAATTAAGTCTGGTCCGAATCATGAATCGCTTAGGTTTTTCACAAATTAAATTACAGACTGAGAAAATATGCTGGAATTTACAATGATATTGCACAGAAATACACAATACAATAAAATGGTAAAGAAAGCACAAACCGAAGCATGTGTGATACCACAATGTCCTTAAAATAGATTAGTCACCTCACCGTGGGTGCTGGAGGTTTGTCGACTTCTGTCTCCCAGGATATGACGGTTTAGACCAGCTAATGCAAAAGCACCTTCTAAATAGCTTCGACGAACTTGACAATGGCTTGACTCTCTCTAACAAGAACCAAAGAAAAGGCTAGCAAAAGAATATAGGAAAAAAAAATTTGGTGTAAAAAATCATCTCCAACTTTTTATTTCAAAACATCATTTCATTTTCTATCACAAAACCTCTCCAAAAACAACCTACTAAGTTGGAGGAGAAAGGCCTCTATTTATACTAGTAGGGGAGAGCCTTAGCCATGAAGACTAACATTAATGGGGTCATCAAATGTCATCAACTCTAGCCATTAGGGCTAGAGTTACAAAGGTTCAAAACTCCAAAACCATTATATAAATCATAATGTGTATATAATGTATAAGTTTTGATAATTAAACAAGATAGGTTGCAAAATGGATAAGGGTGTTGGGTCACAACATGATCCAATCCCAATCTCAAACACATGCACAAACTAAGCCTAACATAGCTCAGCCCAAAGCTCAAGACTAGGTCCAAGTTCAAGTCTAAGACCAAACCTAGCACATGCACAAGTTAGGGGTGCAACTCGGGCTGGTTCAATTGGGTTGGGGGTTTGCCTAAGCTCAGCCCGAATTGTGTTTGGCAGTGCCCAAGCCCGACCATTAACCCGAGCATGGCTGCCCAAGCCCAGACCAAGCTTTATAATTTGAACTCAGGTTAGCCTGAATTGCTCGAATTTCACAAGGTAACAATCAGCTTCTGAATTTTTCCATACAACAAATAGTGCTTCATTATATACACAAGTCCATTAGTCTATACAACAAACTTCAACATCATTCCAGCCACAAATGCTGGTACATGTAAAAGTAAATTTCGTAAGGCAACACAAATAGTGGTTCATTATTCCATACAACAAACAGTGCTTCATTATTCCATACATAAACATCATCCCAGCCACAAACACTACTACGTATAAAAATATAATGACGAGTGACCAAAAATAGACAAATTGAAGCACAAATACAAACACTGAGAGGGATGTACCAGTTTTGTGTGGCGTCGAAGCTTATAGAAAGGGTGGCATCTTTGTTGGTGGCGTCGTCGTTGTTAGTCGAAGCTTATCTCCGTCGTTCTTCAACTCTCCTGAACAAATGAAATGAGAGTCTGAAAGAGAGGGAAGAAAGACTAGATAAGGTAGGGTTTTCTTTTTAGTTTTAATCTAATGGTCCAAATAAAATATGCTAATCCAAGGGCCAAAGACCAGCCAAAAATAAAAAAAAATAAAAAAATAAGGGACAACTATTTAATTTATACATATATTATACAGTTTATATAATATATTAAATGCAATTCGGGTTCGGGTTGCTCGGGTTAGCCACTGATTCTGCCCAGGCCTAGCCCGAATTACAATTCAGGCATCAAAAATATGCCTAGGCCTGTCCAAATTACAAGATATTGTTGCCCAAGCCCTAAAAAAACTCGGGCTGGGCACGGGTTGCTCAGGTTGAGCCTGTCCGAGTTGCACCCCTAGCACAAGTACAAGTCTAGGCCCAGTCCAAACCAAAACTAAGTCCAAATCTAAACCCAACTTTATTGATGCCCACTGTATGAGACAATTCTCATTCACAACTCAATGGTTTTGACTCATTATTTTTGTATTGCATTCTTCTCACTTAAGAGAATACAAAATCACTCAAACCCGTCTTAACCGGCGGTTGGGTCTCACTTTAATTTCGAATTAAAGTTGTCAAAAAACCATTATTTTCCAATAGGAGTAATGCACAATGATGGGGAGTAAGTGTGTGAGTTACACACTCTATATATACATGTGTGTATATTTGCTGTCACCAAACCTGGCCCAAAAAAGATTAGGTTGGTGGACCACCAACCCGGCCCAACCCAAACCTAACCCAAGCTTCAAGCCCAAGCCCCACGATCCACAATCTAGGACCCACGACCCATGGGGTATCACTGTTTTAAATAAAAAATTAGTAGTCCAATTTACTAATTCCAATTTATTATATTTGTTCGTATAATATATATCCTCATTTCTCGCTTAGAAAAACCTGTAAATAAAAAGTTAACTGTAAAAGAAAACAATCAAACAAATCAAATAAAATAGTAAGAATCTTACATAATAATTTTTTTTCCTACCAACTTAAACACTAACAATCAAATAACTCATGCAATAACAATTAATTACCATCAAATAAATTGCATGAATAAATTACTTGAAACAAACAATCAAATTCCAATAACTCTAGGCAATTAAATTAATTTTAATTTCAAGAGTCATTGGAATAAAATTATAATGAAAACCAAATTGTTTTATAAAAACCTATTTATAAAAATCTGTTTTAAGAAAACTATGGTATCACACAAGTTTCGATTTGCTTCTTTTTTATCATTTGTTCTTAAATTTTTCAAAAATTAGTTTACAAAGATGAGTTCTAATATTTAGTTATCCATGTTAATAATTTGTTTTATTAGTAATGTAATCTAATTCATTTCTGTATTTTTTAGTTGTGTAGTTTATTTTGTATTTCATTCTTTAATAAATAAAAAAAATTGTTTTGTCATTTCTATTTAATTTATTTTATATATTTTCTTGTATTATTATGGAAAAACATCTCCAACTTTATTGATGCCCACTTTATAAGACAATTTTCATTCACAACTTAATGGTGTCTGCTCATTATTTTTATATTGCAATCTTCTCACTTAAGATAATACAAAACCACTCAGATCCACCTCAATCGGTGGTTGTGTCCCACTTTAATTTCTAATTAAAGTTGCCAAAAAATCATTATTTTCCAACAATCCCCCACATGAATAAAATTGGCCGAATAAAGAAAAACGACAACGCTTAAAAACAAAGACTCAGAGAGAGAGAGAGAGAGAGAGAGAGAGAGAGAGAGAGAGAGAGAGCACACAAAATAACCCTGCATCATAAAAGGTAGTTGGCCTTGAACCTTTCGTAATGAAAGTCTATCAGATTTACTGGCTGACCAATGAATGTGATGTCTTGAACTGTTCTGTTGTTTGTGTAAACTGAGACAATGGACCTCACACAGGAGTAACTCCAACCATTATTCTTGTTCTCACTGGTGTGTCCCATTTGGCCCTAGAACACTAGCTTGGTTTAGTTAGAGTTTTTAAAGAATTCAGCCTTGTTAATTCTTAAAGAAGAAGTCCCACTTCGCACTCACATAGGTGACTTACATAAGGTATCTTGCTATATCACGGTTGACTATTCACAACATTTAAATGGTTTCGGCCCATCATTTTTATATTGTAATATTCTCACTTGAGAGAATACAAAACCACTCAGACCCACCTCAACCGGTGGTTGGGTCCCACTTTAATTTCTAATTAAAGTTGCCAAAAAATCATTATTTTCTAACAATCCCCCACATGAATAAAATTGGCCGAATAAAGAAAAACGACAATGCTTAAAAACAAAGACTTAGAGAGAGAGAGAGAGAGAGAGAGAGAGAGAGAGAGAGCACACAAAATAACCCTGCATCATAAAAGGTAGTTGGCCTTGAACCTTTCGTAGTGAAAGTCTATCAGATTTACTGGCTGACCAATGAATGTGATGTCTTGAACTGTTCTGTTGTTTGTGTAAACTGAGACAATAGACCTCACATAGGAGTAACTCCAACCATTATTCTTGTTCTCACTGGTGTGTCCCATTTGGCCCTAGAACACTAGCTTGGTTTAGTTAGAGTTTTTAAAGAATTCAGCCTTGTTAATTCTTAAAGAAGAAGTCCCACTTCGAACTCACATAGGTGACTTACATAAGGTATCTTGCTATATCACGGTTGACTATTCACAACATTTATGTCATTAAAAGTATCAACTTAACTTTCTACCCCACAGAATATCACTATATAAAGGAATGAACAGGAGGATTTACCTCTACATTGACTCATCCACTATACACAATTAGGTTGTCCCTTCACTACTAAAAATTGGGCTTTTTGTGACGGTCTCAAATGTCGCAAAAGGTCCACATACCGTCGCAAAACCCTTTTGCGACGAAGTAGCGACGGAAAATGGGGGGTGGCGGAAGGGGGCGTGCAAAAAGTATTTGTGACGGTTACAAACCGTCGCTTTCTTGTAGCGATGGCTAATCAATGGTTTTTGTGACGGTTTAACTTGACACAAAAAGAAGGAAAAAAAACTTCACTTTTAGTGACGATGTTCGTCGCCGTCGCCAAAACTTTTTAGCGACAGTATTTGATGTTGCAAAAAGTATTATTAGCGACGGTCTAAAATGTCGCAAAAAAATAGAATTTAATTAATATCGTATTTACAACAGTTTAAACCGTTGCTAAAAATTTGAACTAATATGCATATGAGACATGTTAACCCGTCGCTAATAAATTGTAAGAAAATTATGATTACATTAGCAACGATTCATTATTGTCGCAATAAAATTATTTTCATAAAATCAATATATACTTTATTAATTCATTCCCTGTACAAATTATTAATATTTTTAAAAATAAAATACATTCACATCCACATCCACATCCACATTCACATTCACAAAATCATACCAAGAATAATATATATGTACCCTGTAACAATTGTCAATCAAATATTCTTTACAAAAATATATAAAACATCCTTCAACAATACTAATAATTTTTGATATTCAAGAACTCAAATTTTTGTATCTAAAACAACAAAACAAAAGTAACGACAATACAAATAAAATAAAAAAAACATATATATTATAGCTTGTTTTGATATCAATAGTAAGCTCCAATATCGATATGTGAAGATATCATCACGAGTAAGCTCCAATATCGATATGCGAAGATATCATCACGTAATCAAAAGGGTTGCATCTGCAAAAAGAAACCCCAAAAAAAAAATTAATAATAATAATAAAAATCATCATTTACAACATAATTAAAGAAAACTTCTATTTGTTTCAGACTCCGTTTGTTTTGATGTAAAATAATTTACAATGAAAATAATTTCATGTAAAATAATTTACATTCATTTTGTTTTTCAATGTTTGGCTGCAACTCTAAAAACATTTTTTTCTAAATAGTAACATTTTTTTTATCCTATGTTGTTTGTTACATCCTCCCACCCCACTTCAATAGCATGCATTATCTACATCTAGCAGAACTCTAATTTATTATTAAAAAGAAAAAAGAATGATTGAATCAATTTTATGGATATACATGAATATACTCTATATATATGAGTATCGAAATCAAAGACATCGTGAAGAGAAATCGGAATGGAATGGGTACCTCAAAATGCTTGGATTTTCAGAATGACAATCGGAGTGATTGACTAGTTGTCCTAAGCGTGACGATGATCAAAGAAAACTCCGACTCTAGAACTCTAATTCATCATTAAGAAGAAAAAAGAATGATTGAATCAATTTTAGGGATATACATGAATATACTCTGTATATATGAGTATCGAAATCAAAGAAATGGTGAAGAGAAATCGGAATGGAATGGGTACCTCAAAATGCTTGGATTTTCAGAAAGACAATCGGAGTGATTGACTGGTTGTCCTGAGTGTGACGATGATCAAAGAAAACTCCGACTCACCATTTGCTCTTACCAAAAACATATAGGAAAACAAATACGCATAAAAAATCAAAAAGAAAAAGGAGATTGTGTTAGATTGTTTGGTAATAGAAATAAGAGACCTCAGAACACATGTTCTTTAGTGGTTTTATCAACGAGGAGCTTTATCAGAGTTCCACAATATAATTTCATAATCATGGCATCACTTCATGACTCACAGATCAGGATTCATTTAACAAATTTCATGCTATAAAAAAATTCATATAGAAATCAACTAGAAACTGGACAGCCTTCAAGTAAAATTATTCACTACCTGATGACAATTAAGAAAGTAAAATTCAGAGTTTCTAGACAAGAAATAATAGGGACTTACAATATAACATTTATATCGAAAAAACCAACACCTATATTACTAGAGGCATAATGGCACCTGGCTGAATCTTGAGAAGAATTTTCAAGTACAAAACAAACTCGCATGGTGGCAAGGAATCCTTAACCAATAAGAGTTTACTATGAATGGGGTTCATCCTATATTATTGGTTAGTAATACTACATGTCACTGATGACATGATATCTTGGCATAAGATCTATTTTTTACTCTAATGTTGGGATAGATTTAGGACAAAAAATAGTGAAACAAAGAATCCTTAACCAATTTCGACATAAAATGAGATTTCAAAGAAGAAAATGCAAAATATTAACCAACATTGAATCAATATCTATTTTACCACATGCATAAAAATCATCCTAACACAGAACTACACCAAAATAACTAAACTAGAATAAGAAACATCTCTAAACCCCATTTCCAAATTTCTACCAACAGATCAACAAAATAATGAAGACCATTGAACCTCACACGATCTTGCTATTTCTTGTGCTCATCCCTAGCCACAATCTTGAACTTCCCTGTTTGTTGTTGCTGCAAAACAAAAACAAACATCCAAAAACCCACATTAGACAACAATTTCGATCACCCAAAAAAGAAAAAAAGAAACTAATTAGAACCCATTAATTAAACAAAAATTGGGTACCTTCTTCCACAGCTCAGTATGGTCTTTACAGAACCCAGCAACAACACCACCACCCCCTTTGTTCCTCCCTCCTTCCCTGTACTCAATACAAAGCTCTTCCTTGGTCTTTACAAAATCTCTTTTCATTTGCCAAACTATATTCTAATTTTTCAAAACAAATTCAGAAAACAAGTTCTGAATTTTAGAAAGGTAAAGCCCTAAATTTTAGAAACTGATCCCTAGTCAAAGGCCCCAATTTTCTTCCATGAATGAGACACCCCAAAAAAAAAAAAAAAAAAAAACACAGAACAAGCATTAAAACAAAGGGTAAAGTAATGAATCCATGGAAACCATAGTGAGAAACATCAAAGGCCACAAATGTAATTAAAAACCCTAGAACCCCTTTAAGCAATTATAGCCAAGTAGTTAGTCAAATTCAAATTCCACAACCGCACAAAACTTGAACCAAAATTAAATAAACCCAAATCCCATCTTCAGTAATAGTTGAGTAACAGTAACAAATCAGTTGAAACAAACATTCAGATCATAATTCCCGCCATCTCTTGACCACCAAAAACACCTTCCCTCATCACAGCCTCGCTAACCTCTCTACTACCGAAATCCTCTTCAACAGCTAACCTCTCTACCACGAAAACCACCCTTACCCTCCTCCTCCTCCTCCTCCCCTACCAACAACCCATATCCATCCACCCCACCCTCCAATACCGAAACCCCCTCCTCCTTCCCTACCACGGATTAGCTATCCTCATCCTCACCACAACACTGCCACATCCCCGCCGCGGGAAATCCACCCGGCCCTTCACAAACATACCACCAGAAAAAGGAAGATAGAGTGGTATAGAGAGAGTAGCCATAGAAACTTACCTGTGAGGTAGAGAAACCGCTGCTTGGCCACAGTTCTTGAAATGAGAACAATATGGAGCACTAGGGTTTTATTTGAAGTCTATGCCAAAACGACGGAGTTTTGGACTACATAAAAAATATCTCTAGCTTATACTAAAACACCGGAAAAAATAATATTTATTTTAGTTGAAGTATTGTGTTTTAAAACCACGTCATTTTATTTTGATATTTACAGAGTTTTTAAAAAAAATGCCAAGAATTATATCATAAATTATGAAGTTTGTTGAAAAATGCCAAGAATAATTTTGTTTTTGTAGAGTTTTGCGGAAACGTTGGAAAAAAAATGCCGAGAAAAGTCTTTTTTGTTGTAGTGACTTTGTTGAACCATAAAATTATACTTTGGGCTTTGTTTGTTTTCCAAGAAACATTAGAAGGAAAGAGGGAAAAAAAAAACAGTTTCTTGGAAAAAAAAAATCAGTTTATTGAACCCAAAAAAAAAAAATTTTCTTTTGCCCAGCCAAAAAAGAAAAGAAAGAAACAGAAAAGCACATACACATTTTACATAAAAAATACAATGGGTAATGTACAAAAATAAAAACTTTTGCGACGGACTAACAAAGGGCGTCGCAAAAATAAAACCTTTTGTGACGGACTAACAAACAGCGTCGCAAAAAAATACAAAAATCGCAAGACGAAAAAAGAAATTTACGACAGTTAATGTACCGTCGCGTATAATATTACTTTTTGCCACAGTTTTGAATTTTCCGTCTCTAATAATGGTATTTATTTGGTCCCTTTTTTACAATAGTCAATTGGCATCGCAAAAAAATCCTTTTTGTGACGGTATTTTTTCCCGTCGCAAAAACTTGCTTTTTGCGACGATTTTCAAACCGTCGCAAAAAGTTCCGTGTCAAAAGTGCCCTTTTCTAGTAGTGCTTTGAGCCTAAATCTTGGGATCTTCAGTCAATTAGGTTGGGTTTTCCGTTCCGGTAACATTCGCTAAAGGCCTTAACCTCATTCCTCTTGACGACTTCTTACTAACTCTTGATTTATCCGTTAGGTTAACAGATCTGTGATATTGTCCTTAAACTGTATATAGCCTATAGTGACAACACACGAGAGTAGTCATCGTATTGAATTATGTCTTCGACGAAAATGTCTAGACCTTGCATTATACGTATTACTCTGTGCCCTACCAATACTTGATCGGTTGTGGCAAAGTATACGAAATTGCTAGCACAAGTTTCAATCAATAAGGAATATCCAAGAAAATAGCAAAGTCATTGAGCTACTTCAGTAGCTTTATCTAAATCACTGAATTCCGATTCCATCATTGAGTTTTTCTCAAGTTTAGTTTGAATTTGAGAAAATTTGACGGGCTTGTGGGCCTCATCAATTGTTTCATCATTTTATAAGACTCTTAGTGTGTATCATCTATGGAAATAATGAGATTGATCCAATAATTGTAACCATTTTATTTTATTGTGTTCATTTACCAAAAGTGAATGATTTATTTTAAAAAATATACTTGTCATCCATTTTTTTTTTAAGACAAACGAGATAAAATGAATAGGTTACGATTATCTAATTGATATAAACATTTTTATAGATGATAAAAATTAAGGATTTTACAAAAGATTAATGCTAGAGACCCCAAAAGTTCTATCAAAATTTCTACCAAATGTCTCACATGGGTGTGGGACCCACACCATGTGGGTCCCGTATGGGTCCAACACCCATGTGAGACATTTGGTAGAACTTTTGGGATCTCTAGGATTTTTTCTTACAAAATGAACCGTTCGAAACAATGAAACAGAACCTCAAGTTCAAAGCTTAACTTTTTATTTGATAATAAAGAGTCAGACCTCAAGCTCAAAGCCTAATTTTTTATTTGCTAATAAAGAGTCAGTTATGTAATTGAATGAGAGATTAATAGATGAATGAGTTCTTACATAGAAAAATGATGTATTTGACACTATTGACAATTGGATTATTATGTAACGATTTTAAAAATAAAATATCATCCAGTGCAATTGTAAAAGTTTATGTTCTTTTTTTTTTTTACAATAATATAATAGTTTTATAGTTTATTTAAAGTTTGAAAATTTAAATGTTTAGTTTATTTATTTTTGTAATCGAATTTGCTTAACGTATATGTAAGGTGACTCATTTAGAAAAACCTTTGGAGTTGTGACTAAATCTGCTAAATGATTATGATGACAGATTGTTAATCATTAGCCGGTGAAGTCTAATAATTGTTCTATTTTGATCAGATAATATTATAGTTATTATAGTTGTTATCCAAAAAGCAACCTAAGAGGGGGTAAATTAGGTTTCTACAAATTAAAATTAATAATACCCCAATAAAATTAACTGCTAGTACAACAAATTATTAACAAGCATAATGATGAACTTAGCCGTAAATGATCAAGCAAAATAACAATGAAGTATAACTAACATACAGGGTAAATCAAATGATTAGCACATGAATATTAGATAGATATAGCAGTAGTAGGAAAGTAAAGATATTAGGGAAGAGGAAACAAACAGATTTATAGTGATTCGGCTTCGATCAAACCTACATCCACTCCTCAAGCTTCACTTGAAATTTTTCACTGTCTTCTAGATTCACAGGGTGCTAATAACCTTTTCACAGATAGAGCAATCCTCCATAGATTTTACACAGACTTTTTAAGTCAAGAACACTGAGTGTGCTACACTTTTACAAGGTTGAAAAGAAGGTGTTTTTGCTTTCACAGAAAGCTACAATAATTATCTCTCAAAGATAGATATAAAATGAAGCTCTGGTTTTTCTATAAACCTCACATAGGAAAGATGAGCTTAATGTTATAAGGCCCAGTGTATAATTTCTGAGAGAGGATGTAAACAAAACTTGAAGAACATTTTTCAGAGAATTTTTCAGAGAATAGATGTGAGTGATTATAGATCAAAGAATATTTTCTGATTTTTTTTGTAACTTGTTTACATTAGAGGCTTTGGTATATATAATGAAACTTATAGCCGTTGTATTCATTTGAATTTATAGCCGTTGTACTCCATCATTACTAATTTTAATATATTCTACTTCATCATTACAAATTTGAATATCTTCCATTTGAACCTTTTGAACCTTTTAGCCTATTGCTATGCTGGGCTGTTTGAACCTTTGTTTTGGGCTGTTTGAACTCCTGATTAATCAAATATTAAATACATTCTAACAACATTTATGATAAAGGTTTAGGTGAGAAATAATGGGACAAAATAAATTTTGATTCTATTTTTCTTTTTCAAATAAATTAAAATATAATTAAATAAATCATCAAAATAAATTTTGCATTCTATTTTTCTCTTTCAAAGAAATTAAAACATAATTAAATAAATCATCAAAATAAATAAGTCTAACAATCTTCCCATTTTTTATGATGGCACACAATGATGTTTTGATTTGATTTGGGAGTAAGAAAGGCTCCCCCTCAAGTCATGCTCCCTGAATTCATTTCTAAATACATAGGTTAGCACGTGCGTAATAAATAAGCTTTAATCAACAACATGATATAAGATTAAGATATCAAACTATAAATACATAACATCAGATTAGTTTGAAAATAATACCATAATGCATAACATCATATAATTTCTCCTCCTATGACATTATCAAAAGGAAATCATAGGTTAGAATCTGGAGATGGAGGAGGAGAATGATAATGATAAATGGCATCTATACAATTCAAAACATATATATACATATATGCATACGCATACAACTCGTCCGCGTCTCTCTTTTTCCTTCGATAAACGCGTTTAACACGCGGCCTCACTTTTGCGTCATTGGTCGACAAAAGTAGGCCTCGATATGTACTCGCCTTGGCTCCCTCTCCCTCATTGTCTTCTTCTCTTTTGCCTTCTTCTTAATCACACACTCTTCCATTTTCTTCTTCACCATTCTCTTCTATCTCTTCTTCACCACTCTCGTCTGTTTCTTATTCCTCATCGAGAGACAAAAAAAAAAAAAAACGGGAACGGAGGAGGCCAAACCTCAGTCTGTTCTCTTCTATTTCTTTGCAACTCATTTCTTTTACAGCTCTCACCTCCAAACCATGGCTTCCTCATCTCGTCCCCTCACTCTATTTCCAGACCTGAACGATCCCATAAGCTCTGCTGGATTGAGTGCCCCTACTCCTACTCTTCTTGTCATTCCTCTTTCTAACCTTCCTATGATGTCGATTGAGCAAATCACAGCAGCTCAATCTGACATAGAAGCCAATCATTTCACACTGACATCCTGTATGGAGGCGGTGACGGCAGTCACAAAATTGGCTCACTGATTGTAGAACAGGACGAGTGAGCTCCATCAGGTCAACGCCCAACTCTCTTTGCTCCAGCACATGTACAAGGATGCGTGAGCAAAAATAGGCGCACTAAAGGCCGAAAACAAAGAGCTTAAACGGAAGACCACCTCCATGGCCCGATTTGGAGCAATGTCGTTCTTGGCCTTTGATAGTAAGCAGGGAGTCATCGATCTCGACGAAAGCACGGGGGCAGGGGCATCAAGGGTCCCCCAAGGTGATAAAAAGAAGAAGAAAACGATGGAAGAGGCGAGTAAGTAAAATCGGCGTATGGCCGGAAAAAAATGAAGGGTTTTTTTTTTTTATGTTTATTTTGATCGGCGTGTGGCCGTAAAAAAAATGAAGGGTGTTTTTTTTTTTTTTGGTTTTTTTTTTTTATGTAAATATTTGTATTTTGATTTTTTGTTGTGTTTATGTTTAAGTACTGAAAAATGAAATTAAAAAGTAGAGAAAAAAAAAAAGAAAATTAAGCCCAAATAAAAAATAATAATGAGAGACCAAATTGTTAATGAGAAGGATTTGAGCATGATCTAATTCTCAATTTCATAGCAAAAGCATACCAATCTCAAGACTATAATAGACATAACAGTACATAGATCAAACAAGGTTGCCAAGCAAGAGCATAAATATGGAGCTAAAGTTCAAGTCACTCTTCCTTGAGGAAAACGATCTTCCTCTTACATTATCAACAACTAATCAGCTCAAAGGTCATGTTGTAAGAATTAAGATACCAAAAGCATAGAGATACCAAAATAATCAGAGACACTAAAACAATCAAGTCTCTTTTTCTCCCCCGATGACATTTTCAACAAAATCAAGCACAAGGAGGGAGTATGGTACAACATATGGGATGAAAGAATGGAAGTCTCATTATAGCACAAATAATCATCCATATCAAGGCAGCTCTATGATACCAAAAAAAATGATAGCACATAATGATCATACAATTGAAGCTCATACCATTTGACAATATTGGGCAAAAAAATAGTAACATGTATAGTGACCCCGGTCTTTTCCCATTTGGTTGTTGTATCCGAACTTAGGTTCCGTGGATCCTGCGGTTATATATTTGTTGTTGTCATCCTTTAATTCCTGGTTATTTGAGTTATAGGATGTTTTGGGTAGGGTTGTTACAGGTTGGGAGTGTTTGGGAGCAAATGGTTGCGGCCTAGAATTTTGGTCCTTCGCTCGAGCGAGAAGTTTGTCGCTCGAGCGAGCTCTTGTTTTTGGTCCTTCGCTCGAGCCATGGTTTCTTCGCTCGAGCGAGAGATTACTTCTGGGCTTAAGACCTGAGAGCTGTGTTTCTTGGCTCGAGCGAGCTTTCCTTCGCTCGAGCAAGCGAGGGAGGTGTATGTTTTCGAGTTCTTCGCTCGAGCGAGCATTCTGTCGCTTGAGCGTGCTTCTGGGTTGCAGACCTGAAGCTTCGAGTTTTTGGCTCAAGCGAGACTTTCTTCGCTCGAGCAAGTATTTCTTGTGTCTGGTCGCTCGAGCGACCATTCCTTCGCTCAAGCGAGCCTGTTTTATATAAATACGCAGCAGCGGTTTTAAATACACTTTTTCATCCTCTTTTTGAATTTAGTTTAATTCATGAAATTGGGGAACTATGGAATTAAATGGTGTAGTTGGATAGTTTAACCACTCACCTATGAAAATGTTGAGATTATATTTGTTGAATACATTTATTTCCTGTTTAGAAATAACTGTTTTGGGCTATCGGTGGAGGATAGTCGTGATTGTTGTAGACATTGCATGTTGATTAGGGAAAACTGAAACTAATCACATTAAATGAGTCATTGAATGTGACAGTTGAATTAATACAGCAAATACGTGTGTTAATTGAATATTGTATATGACAAGTGTTAAATACATTGTATATGCATATTGTTTGGGAGGAGATAGGGGATGTACTCCATGGTTTGAGGGAAGATAGGGGATGGACTCTCAAACCTATTTAGGAGGAGAAAGGGGATGGACTCCATTAGTACAACAAATATATGTACTTATTGATTTATGGAAGTGTTTCAGTATGAGCCTTAGTCTCATTTGAATTGTTGATATTGGAAGTAATGTTAATGTGAGATGTAGTCTCCTTTTGTAGTTTGGCTAGGTTCTGAGCCATGTCCGTATAAATGGAAAGTTGAATAATAACGGAAAGTGAAACATGTCATGGACATTATTGTCATGAAACTGAATTGTGTTATAATTGATCTTTAAGTGTTAACCATCTATCAAATGCTATTGCTTTAGTCAATTCCTATATTTGGTTTAGTATATTTCTGCTGGGCTATGGCTCACTCTATACGGGAACATCATTTTCAAGTCCAGGTGATATGCTACCTCCAAGGACTTAGCTTGGAAGGATTTGGATTTGAAGACTTGTTTTTAGTTAGTTGTTATTTTGTTCTATTTTGATATTACATGTAAACTCAAGCCAAGGGCTTAATGTGTAATTGAGTTAGTACTTAGTCTTTTGTGTCCAAGTGTTGGCTTGGAAAGATGTAAGCCTGTAGGGCATTTACTTTCATTATTACATGTAATGTCCTTTAATAAGATTACTCTGATGAATGGAATAATGTTTTGTTTTTCTTGATTAATGCATGATAATATTATATGTGTTATGGGTTTATTTTGAGGGCGTGACAACTTGGTATCAGAGCGTATCGGGTTTGAATACTTTGGGTACGTGGGAAGTGATTAGTATCACAATGGGTTCGTCTCGCTTGATAGAGACTTAGATATACTGTTATATGCTTATATGATAACATGTTTATGTGACTTTGTGGGTATGGAATGTAGTTTCTAGGATGTTGATTGGACCCTTGAGTTCCTAGTAGTCTTGTTGGAAAGGCACTTGATCAATGCTGCTTCCAACCGGAACTCTAGTAACACCTCGAGACTGTCATTATCCAGGAATGAAATTCGTAGATGCTTATGTGATTATGTGCTTACGTGGAATGAATTATTGTTGTCCACTGCATTAGGACGCGAGTGTTATAGTTTTGGCACATTTATTAGAGTCCTGACGTCTTTGTTACCTTTATTAGGATGTCAGGAAGAGGACGAGGATGCGGTAGGCGTGGTAGGCAGGGTAGGCAGGAAGTGCCTATGCCAGAGGAAATTCCGGAGCAGCAGGAGGGAGTTGGTCAAGCCAATATGGCCGAGCCAGTAGGCCAGCAGGCTATGGGCGCTTTGGCCCGAGAGATAGCAGGGTCATTTAGGGAATCCGTAGGCATTCTCAGGACTGAGAATCAAGCCCAGGTTCATGTTGCAGATACAGGACCTTCTTTTCTGAAGAGGGAGTTCTTCCGGTCCAACTTGGACGAATTTGTGGGTGATCCAAAAGAGCCACTTAAGGCAGATGAATGGCTCGAACAGACAACGAAGATGTTTGTGATGCTTGGCATCGAAGACGGGGTGTTGAAAGTGACCTTGACATCTTTCCAGCTAAAGGGGGATGCGGGTCAGTGGTGGAAGTTCACGAAGAGCCGCATAGGAGGGACTTGAGAGGCCTTTGTAGATGCTTTCCAGGAGAAGTTCCTGTCTCCAGCTGTTAAGGAGAGATTGAGAGATCTGTTCTGCCAGCTTAAGCAGCTGAGTTCTTCAGTGGCCGAGTTTGAGGCCGCATTTACTAGCTTATCTAGGTTTGCACCTGAACTGGTGGCGCCTGAGGAACGCCGTTGTATCGAGTTTGAGAAGAAGTTGAGGCGCGGCCTCAAGTTGAGAGTTGGCGGGACTATGATAGGAGATTATGGGCGTCTGGTTGATGCTGCAGCCCATATGGAGATCATGATGCTGGAGGAGGAGGAGGGGCAGAAAGGCTCCAAGAGGAGTCAGGATGGCTAGAGTGATGGCAGGAGACAGAGGGGTTTTAACCCTCAGCAGTCTCAGGGTAGCTTTTCTAGATCGACTTTTCCAGTGCCGAGTGCATGTCCTGGGAAAGGCAGCCAGGGAGACATTACTTGTTTCAAATGTGGTCAGCTGGGCCATAAGTCTCCAGTTTGCCCGCAGAAGGGAGGAGGACAGAGAGCAGCATCATTTGCGGCTCGACCTCAGAGCCAGAGTCAGGGTAGAGGCCAGCCGCTCTCTTGTTACCAGTGCGGTCAGGCAGGGCACCTGAAGAGGTTTTGTCCACAGTTGAGTGGCACATCTGGTGCATCTGGCTTGAGGCAGACTTAGAGTCATCAGCCAGCGCAGTCAGTTCAGGCCTCGAGGGCCAATCAGGGGGCTTCATCGTCCCAGTCTGTACAGCAGTCTTATGCTCCTAGGGGTGAGTAGGTAGATCAGAGACCGTCTGGGCGCGTGTATGCTGTTACCGCGCAGGATCTTGTACCGGCTCCATCTGTTGTGAGAGGTACCTTCTTGTTTTGCAACTCAGTTGCTAATGTGTTGATTGATACGGGAGCATCCCATTCTTTTATATCTGTTGCATTTGCATCTATTTTGGGATTGGAGTTGGCGCAGTTAGCATCTCCTATATGTGTAGTATCACCTGTTGGGGGTGAGTTGATTTTGAGCCACGGATGTAGAGGTTATGATATAGAGGTCGCTGATCGTCGGCTTCCGTTTCCTTTTGTAGTTATGCCCATGTCGGGATTTGATGGTATTTTGGATATGGACTGGTTATCGTCATACCGGGCAGTTATTGATGGTTACCGCCAGAGGGTCACTGTATGTACCTCGAGCGGGGATTGTTTCCATTTTCTGGGGGATCGGGTTGGTAGTGTGTTGCCACCGGTGTATGATCCGCGGGGGCGGGATGAGCTTAGTGGTCTACTGGCTAGCTTTTTGAGTGGTGAGTGTGATGAGACTCAGACTGTGTTGCCAAGAGTAGTTGGTGAGTATTCGGACGTTTTTCCCGAGGATCTTGTTAGTTTGCCACCTCACAGAGAGATCGAGTTCTCTGTTGACCTAGTGCCCGGCACAACGCCGATTTCTATGGCACCTTATCATTTTGCCCTAGCTGAGTTAGTTGAGTTGAAGATTCAACTCCAGGAGTTGCTAGATAAGGGCTATATTCGTCCTAGTGTTTCGTCGTGGGGAGCACCGACCCTCTTTGCTAAAAAGAAAGGTGGTGCCTTGAGACTCTGTATCGATTATCAAAAGTTGAATCGGGCTACGGTCAAGAATAAGTACCCAATGCCTCGTATAGATGATCTGTTCGATCAGTTGAAGGGTTCCCGTTGTTTCTCTAAGATAGACTTGAGATCGGGTTACCACCAGTTGAGAGTCAGGGAGGAGGATATTCCGAAGATGGCATTCCGTACGCGGTATGGCCATTATGAGTTTCTGGTGATGCCTTTTGGGCTCACCAATGCACCGGCAGTCTTTATGGACTTGATGAACCGGATCTTCTGGGAATTCTTAGATCGTTTTGTAGTCGTTTTCGTGGATGACATTCTGATTTATTCACCTTCTAAGGAGGAGCACGAGGAACACTTGAGAGTGGTGCTTGAGTTTCTTAGAGCCCATAAGCTTTATGCTAAGTTTGGGAGGTGTGAGTTCTTGCTAGAAGAGGTGAAGTTTTTAGGCCATGTGGTTTCTGGGGAAGGGGTGTCTGTTGATACATCCAAGACGGAGGCAGTGCAAGATTGGGCATAGCTTAAGAGTGTGTTTGAGATCCACAGTTTTCTGGGATTAACTGGGTATTACCACCGGTTTGTGAAGGATTTCTCCAGGCTAGCTTCGCCTTTGACTAGACTGACTCGGAAGGGAGTCAAATTTGTTTGGAGTGAGACTTGTGAAAAGTCGTTCCAAGAGCTGAAAATTAGATTGACCACCGCTCCGGTCTTGATTATTCCGGAGAGAGGGTTGGGTTATGTAGTCTATTGTGATGCCTCACGAGAGGGTTTGGGTTGTATGTTGATGCAAGAGGGGAAAGTGGTTGCCTATGGCTTACGTTAGTTGAAAATACACGAGAAGAATTACCCTACCCATGACCTAGAGTTAGCAGCAGTGATCTTTGCCTTGAAAATCTGGAGGCATTACCTTTATGGTGAGAGATTTGAGGTGTTCTCGGATCCTAAGAGTCTGAAATATCTGTTTGCACAGAAAGACTTGAACTTGAGGCAGAGGAGGTGGATGGAGTTTATTGAGGATTACGACTTCGAGTTGCATTATCATCTGGGGAAGGCCAATGTGGTGGCCGATGCCCTTAGCAGGAAATCTGTTGGTGACGTGGCTAGTATAGCAATCCAGGAATGGGAGATGTTGGGTGCACTTGGGGAGTTTGATTTGCTTCTGGGCGAATCCATTGAGGCTGCGGCCTTGTTTTCTGTTGTTGCGCAGCCTACACTTGTGACTCGAGTGTTAGAGGCACAGAGAGGTGACCTTGAGGTAGATTCCCTCCGAGAGAAGATCTCCAGTGGAAAGGTTGAGAAGGGTTTGACGGTGTATCTCGACCAGAGTGTAAGATACCGAGACCGTCTGTTTGTGCCGGAGTCTTGTCGAGAGGAGGTACTCCGAGAGTTTCATCATTCACGTCTTGCGGTGCATTTAGGAGGCACTAAAATGTATCGGGATTTGGATCGCCAGTTTTGGTGGCGGGGTATGAAGAGAGATGTGGCAGTTTTCGTGTCTAAGTGCCTTACTTGTCAGCAAGTGAAGGCCGAGCATCAGAGGCCAGCGGGTTTGTTGCAACCCTTGCCTATTGTCGAGTGAAAGTGGGAGCATGTCACTATGGACTTCGTTGTAGGTCTTCCGAGGACTCAACGGGGTAGTGATGCTATTTGGGTAGTTGTAGACCGGTTGACTAAGTCGGCGCATTTCATTCCTATGCGCGTGAGAGATTCAGTAGATCATCTTGCCAACTTGTATATTCGGGACATAGTGAGATTGCACGGGGTCCCAGTGACAATCGTCTCAAATAGAGATCCTCGTTTTACTGCTAGGTTGTGGCAGAGTTTGCAGAGTGCCTTAGGCACTAAGTTGACCTTTAGCACGGCTTATCATCCTCAGACTGACGGGCAGTCTGAACGTACTATTCAAATCCTTGAGGATATGCTTCGGGGTTGTGTTCTCGACTTTAGTGGGTCGTGGGAGAGGCACTTGCCTTTGGTGGAGTTTGCCTACAACAACAGTTTCTAGTCTAGTATCGGTATGGCACCGTTTGAGGCCTTGTATGGCCGACAGTGTAGATCTCTAGTTTGTTGGGCCGAGGTGGGTGATGCACCTTTGTTGGGTCCAGAGTTGGTGAGGGAAACGACGGAAAAAGTTGAGCTTATCCATAAGAGGCTTGTTATAGCCCAGAGTCGTCAGAAATCTTATGCCGACCGTAGGAGGAGACCTTTGGTATTTGAGGTGGGTGATCATGTCTTTCTAAAGATATCACCTAGACGGGGTTTGATGAGGTTTGGGAAGAGCGGGAAGTTGTCCTCTCGGTTTATTGGCCCTTTTGAGATCCTTGAGAGGATTGGCGAGGCTGCCTATCGTTTAGCTTTGCCACCGTAGTTATCCGGAGTTCATGACGTGTTTCATGTGAGTATGCTTCGGAAGTATGAGCCGGACCCATCGCATGTGTTGGATTGGACTGACTTAGAGGTTGATGAGGATGCCTCGTATGAAGAGAGACCGGTTCGGGTCTTGGATAGGCGGGATCAAGTCTTGCGAGGCAAGATCATTCCCTTGGTAAAAGTTCTGTGGAAGTATCACGGAGTGGAGGAAGCCACTTGGGAACGTGAGCTGGAAGTCCGTGAGAAATATCCAGACGTGTTTGTTGATGTGTAATCATGTAATGAGACTTTATAATATTATCAAACTTTAAGAGCATTATATATGTCTTGAGTTGTAAAACATTGAAAATGTTTTGGTTTAATGGAAATATTTTGAAACCTGCCTCATGATGGAAGTTTAGTGTAACATTACATATGTTGAATGTGTTGTAAAATTGGAGTTATATCATTGAATTGAATATGATGTGGTGGTAAGAGATGGAATGACCGGTAATGGGTCAGGTTGTTGATTAATACAATGTCATATTATTTTCCAAAACTTATGCTTAATTTCGGGGACGAAATTCTTTAAGGGGGGGAGGTTATAGTGACCCCGGTCTTTTTCCATTTGGTTATTGTATCCGGACTTAGGTTCCGTGGATCCTGCAGTTATATATTTGTTGTTGTCATCCTTTAATTCCTCGTTATTTGAGTTATAGGATGTTTTGGGTAGGGTTGTTACAGGTTGGGAGTGTTTGGGAGCAAATGGTTGCTGCCTAGAATTTTGGTCCTTCGCTCGAGCGAGAAGTTTGTCACTCAAGCGAGCTCTTGTTTTTGGTCCTTCACTCGAGCCATGGTTTCTTCGCTCGAGCGAGAGACTGCTTCTGGGCTTAAGACCTAAGAGCTGTGTTTCTTGGCTCGAGCGAGCTTTCCTTCGCTCGAGCGAGCGAGGTGTATGTTTTTGAGTTCTTCGCTCGAGCGAGCATTTTATCGCTCGAGCGTGCTTCTGGGTTGCAGACCTGAAGCTTCGAATTTTTGGCTCGAGCGAGACTATCTTCGCTCGAGCGAGTATTTCTTGTGTCTGGTCGCTCGAGCGACCATTCCTTCGCTCGAGCGAGCCTGTTTTATATAAATACGCAGCAGCGGTTTTAAATACACTTTTTCATCCTCTTTTTGATTTCAAAACCCTAGGTCCGAGTTCTCTCTCCCTTCACTTACCTTCTCTCTTAGGTTTCATCTATTTTTAGGGTGTTTCTACCCTAGGTTCTTTATTAAAAAGATAGAGTGGGTTGAGGGCTTTACTTAAATCTGATCGTTTGGCAATTTGGAGTATTTTGGATTTTTGTCTCCATCTCCTTTTGAGTTCTTCACTTTGAGGTAGGGATACCCTAATCCATCTTATAGGTTTTGTCCTAAGTTTTGGTTATTTTGATATGTTGGTGTCGTTTGGTAATTTTGGGAAAAACTAGGGTTTGTATTATAATTTGGGAAAATTGTGGAATTTAGTTTAATTCATGAAATTGGGGAACTATGGAATTAAGTGGTGTAGTTGGATAGTTTAACCACTTACCTATGAAAATGTTGAGATTATATTTGTTGAATACATTTATTTCCTGTTTAGAAATAACTGTTTTGGGCTATCAGTGGAGGATAGTCGTGATTGTTATAGACATTGCATGTTGATTAGGGAAAACTGAAACTAATCACATTAAATGAGTCATTGAATGTGACAGTTGAATTAATACAGCAAATACGTGTGTTAATTGAATATTGTATATGACAAGTGTTAAATACATTGTATATGCATATTGTTTGGGAGGAGATAGGGGATGTACTCCATGGTTTGAGGGAAGATAGGGGATGGACTCTCAAACCTGTTTAGGAGAAGAAAGGGGATGGACTCTATTAGTACAACAAATATATGTACTTATTGATTTATGGAAGTGCTTCAGTATGAGCCTTAGTCTCATTTGAATTGTTGATATTGGAAGTAATGTTAATGTGAGATGTAGTCTCCTTTTGTAGTTTGGCCAGGTTCTGAGCCATGTCCGTATAAATGGAAAGTTGAATAATAACGGAAAGTGAAACATGTCATGGACATTATTGTCATGAAACTGAATTGTGTTATAATTGATCTTTAAGTGTTAACCATCTATCGAATGCTATTGCTTTAGTCAATTCCTATATTTAGTTTAGTTTATTTCTGCTGGACTGTGGCTCACTCTATACGGGAACATCATTTTCAGGTCCAGGTGATATGCTACCTCCAAGGACTTAGCTTGGAAGGATTTGGATTTGAAGACTTGTTTTTAGTTTGTTGTTATTTTGTTCTATTTTGATATTACATGTAAACTCAAGCCAAGGGCTTAATGTGTAATTGAGTTAGTACTCAGTCTTTTGTGTCCAAGTGTTGGCTTGGAAAGATGTAAGCCCGTAGGGCATTTACTTTCATTATTACATGTAATGTCCTTTAATAAGATTACTCTGATGAATGGAATAATGTTTTGTTTTTCTTAATTAATGCATGATAATATTATATATGTTATGGGTTTATTTTGAGGGCGTGACAACATGTGAATGTGCAAGCTCATAAGTTTGATATCAAAAACAGAATGGAAACTGAGGGGATTTTAAAAAATAATCAAGTTTAAATTCTTCCCCTTGTTTAACTTGGCAAAATCAATAAGAGATATGATAAATGAAAGCTCATAACTGAAATGTTCTCGTCAATAATATCAAATAGGATGCCAAAATGATACCAACATGCAATCTACCAAGGATAATAATATGGAATCTAGAAGATTTAACAATCATAGCTCAAGCATTATGTAGAATACCAAATATTGCTCATAATAGGTTAAACTCAATATAATCTCATGGAGCTAATGTAATTCCAAAAAAAATGAAGCATGTTCAAGGTATAGCAATCCATATGCCAAGAAAAATCATGAATTTCAATATGTATCACACATTTAAGCATAGGCATGATTTTTAGGTAAGAGCATCATCAAAGAGTATACATTGCAAATCATATAAAGCATAATCAATCTTTTTCATATCAAAGTAATAACAGTATTAGCTCAAGGGATATAAGATAGAA
Organism: Camellia sinensis; assembly: GCF_004153795.1. Taxonomy (NCBI): domain Eukaryota; kingdom Viridiplantae; phylum Streptophyta; class Magnoliopsida; order Ericales; family Theaceae; genus Camellia; species Camellia sinensis. The sequence continues at coordinate 172,563 of NW_021024934.1, read as the reverse complement.
TTTTTACCTCAAAAGCTTAAGAGAGTATATGAGGCATACCTTAGGTTAAAGAGATGGAAGCTTTTCAATCTTCCATTTTCTTTCATGAGGAGTTTATCTTAAAAGGGTTTAACAAGTATGTTAGCAAAATGATTTCTCCCCCTAAGTTAGTGCTACCCTTTTCTATTTTGTGTAAATATAGCATTCATAGAACAATCACTATTACTCAATAAAAATACAACACAAATCACTTCTGATCACAAACTAAAAAGGTGAAAAATAATTCAATGATCAAACAAGAGTTTGGAATGCTATTTTTCAGAATTTTCAAGTTATAACGCATAGCACAATATGCATAAAAAATAGTTTTATGCTTTTTGTTTTATTAAGAAATGATGCAACAATCTCATTTAATCACATAACATTATCAAGAGGCATTTTCATCAATTCAATCCACATGCTCAAGTGTGAGAAAACATTTTACTCAATATGGAACACAACATGAATGTTATAAACAATTAATTCAACAATTTATCAATCAAAAGCATTTCATGAGATGTATGCCAATATAATCTATATTCAAAAGATATTCAATAGGATAGATGCAATGTCTCTAAACGTATGATACTTCTTTTCATTTAGATATTGTTGATGGATCATAATCAAGGAATTTAACAACTTATTCAAATATTCCAATGTAAAGCATATACGCATGAAATTTTTATATTGAGCATATTCTTAAGATCACAAATATAGAATTCAAAATATAGATAGTATACATCTCAAAAACATGCTATGACATCAAAATTGATTCTACAAAGATATAACTCAAAAAGGAATTAATATATTAGTATGGAGTCATATATAAGATGTGAAAAGTATGCTCACAAAAAAATTTATCACTTGTTATCTCTTTTTCATTGTAATGGATGACATAATATAAAATATTAATGGATACATGAATCATTCATATTCTAATAGGCATTCATCAAAATAACATAATTCTCATTTTTGAGTTCAATGAATGTTTGAAAGAAACTAACAGAACATGACTTAGCAAACTTAGTACAATTAGGTTACATGGAAGAAATGATTAGACACAACCTATTGTACACAAATCACATTTTAAAGAATATAATATAGAACTTTAAGCTTAAAGGTGTGTTAGGAGTTATATCTTCATTTACCTCTTTGGAATCTTCACCCATACATTACCTCTATTGTTCATCTTGGTGATTTTCATTTCATCATTCTTCTTCTTGTAGGAGCTAATTTTGCTCTTTAGATTAAACACTCTTGTTGTGCATTTCCTCTCGAAGTCCTTGGTGTTTTTTGAAATTCCACCTACAAAATATCTTGATTTCTTTCTTGGTACCCATACTTTCTTGGGTCCATGGGGATTAGTCTCAAGAACATTTAATCTCATAAAAGGTTTAGGAGGATCAAAACCAATGCCTACTTTGTCAAAAACACATCTCTTAAGTGATTCGCAATCACTCTCAAGATTTCAAGAACACAGTATTTGCAATACTTTTACAAGATGAAATGGTATTTTTGCTTTCAAAGAAAGCTTACAATAAATATCTCTCCCATAGTATTTTCCATTTTTAAAACACCCACATCATTTGAAAGAGAAGTAACTAATTTCTTTAATTTAGAATTCTTAACACAAATGTTTCTAAATATGTCATGTAATTCATTGAAAGCACTTTCAAGTTCTACATAATTAGAAATTACCTCATCTTGAGTGGATTCTTCTTCTCCAAGAGCCATGAAACACAGGTTGGCTAGTCCATCATTTTCTCCCCAAATGGCTTCATTTTTGCTGCCATCCATCATTGAAAGTTCATGAGCCATGAGTGAGCCTAAGATTCTTCAATGCCTAATTTTGTCAGGTCTTTTGCTTCTTGGATAGCTGTAACCTTAGCTTCCCATTCATTTGGGAAAGACCTAAGCATTTTTCTTATAAGCTCATCATTAGTATAAGATTTACCAAGAGATCTTAGAGCATTAATAATATTGGTAAATTTATAAAACATCTCAAAAATAGATTCAAATGATTCCATAGTAAAGGGTTCATAATCATGAATAAGCATGTCAATCCGAGACTCTTTTATTTGGCTAGTTCCTTCATAGGTGATTCAAGTTTATCCTAAATCTCTTTAGCAGTAATACACCAAGAAATTCTATTGTACTCATTTGCATCTAGTCCACACACAAGAATAAGCTTGGCTTTAGCATTAGCTTGAAGGAGTTTATAATCATGCTCATCAAATTCATCATCAAGTTTAGGCACACTGATGTGGTCTACTACCTTGGTAGGAATTTTAGGACTTTTAGTGATAATGAGCCACAAAGCATAATTGGTAGCTTGAAGACACAAAGTCATTTTTTCTTTCCAATGAATGTAATTATTACCATCAAAGAGAGGTGGCCTATTGCTAGCTTGTTCTACAGTAGAATAAGTAGAATACATGGTTGCTATGAATAAAAAACTCAAAATTGTTAAATCTAAACAAGAACCCAGGCTCTGATACCAGTTGTTACCCAAAAAGCAACCTAAGAGGGGGGTGAATTAGGTTTTTACAAATTAAAATTAATAATACCCCAATAAAATTAATTACTAGTACAACAAATTATTAACAAGCACAATGATGAACTTAGCAGTAAATGATCAAGAAAAATAACAATGAAGTATAACTAACATACAAGGTAAGTCAAATGATTAGCATGTGAATATTAGATAGATATAACAGTAGTAGAAAAGTAAAGAGATTAGGGAAGATGAGACAAATAGATTTATAGTTGTTCGGTTTCAACCAAGCCCGCATCCACTCCTCAAGCTTCACTTGAGATTTTCCACTATCTTCTAGTTTCACAGGGTGCTAGCAACCTTTTCACAGATGGAGCAATCCTCGACAGATTTTACACAAACTTTCTAAGTCAAGAACACTGAGTGTACTACACTTTTACAAGGTTGAAAAGAAGGTGTTTTTGCTTTCACAGAAAACTACAATAATTATCTCTCAAAGATAGATATAAAAATGAAGCTCTGGTTTTTCTGTAAACCTTACACAGGAAAGATGAGCTTAATGCTATAAGGCTCAGTGTATAATTTCTGAGAGAGGATGTAAACAAAACTTGAAGAACACTTCTTAGAAAATTTTTCAGAAAATAGATGTGAGAGATTATAGATTAAAGAATATTTTCTGATTTTTTTTGTAACTTGTTTACATTAGAGGCTTTGGTATATCTAATGAAACTTATAGCCGTTGTATTCATTTGAATTTATAGCCGTTGTACTTCATCATTACTAATTTGAATATCTTCTACTCCATCATTACTAATTTGAATATCTTCTACTCCATCATTACAAATTTGAATATCTTCCATTTGAACCTTTTGGCATGCTGCTGTGCTGGGCTGTTTGAACCTTTGTTTTGGGCTGTTTGAACTCCTGATTAATCAAATATTAAATACATTATAACAATATTTAGGATAAAGGTTTAGGTGAGAAATAATGGGACAAAATAAATTTTGATTCTATTTTTCTCTTTCAAATAAATCATCAAAATAAATTTTGATTCTATTTTTCTTTTTCAAATAAATTAAAATATAATTAAATAAATCATCAAAATAAATTTTGGATTCAATTTTTCTCTTTCAAATTAATTAAAACATAATTATATAAATCATCAAAATAAATAAGTCTAACAATAGTTGACGTGGTTAATATATACAAATTTATAGATGAATGTAATAAAGTGATATTTGCTAATAATGAAAAGTCTCAGTGTAATTGCCCTATTAAAAATTAAAAACTAAGGAAGGAGTAAAATATAATTGTGCTGAATTTAAAAAATTTAATGTACTTTTTTTATATAAAAAAAAAACACTAAGAGAAAAGAAATTAGTGTACTTAACCCAATTACTATTTACAACATTGCTACAACTACTGAATTTGTTTAGTTTGAATTCATCTGAATGAGTCTCTTTCTGGGACGAATCTCCCAATTCTGAAAAGTGACTCCTTTAGACAAATTCAGGATAAACAAGATTCTTTCTGAAAAGAGACTCATTCCGACTAAGGCTAAATAAATTCGATGGATAAATCATTAATCTACTATTTATGAGGAAAGTGGAAAAGAGTTGGTAGGGGAGAAATAACCTTTTCAAGAGTGTTTGATACAACTTACTATAAGTAAAAAGTTAATAATTTGAAAGCATATTAAAAGTACTATTTTCTTAACTTTTAAATAATCAACTTATTGTAATTGATTTAAGTTATTTGCCAAATAGATTAGAAGCAAAAGTTACACCAAACCCTTTGACATAAATTTTAAAAATCAAATAAGCTATAAGTTGCTCAGTTATAAGTTGCTCAGTTAATTAATCTGAGCCAAACAGCCCCTTTGAAGTCTCTGCATTTCGTCAACGCGGTTTCCTTTCTTGGTTATCTATTAATAAAGCTAATGACTGACAAGTTATTCTCAGAAAATGGCCGAATCTTTTGAAGACGGAAGAGTAACAGCATATTTCCCTGACGATTTCAAGCACTATGTGGACACTCAACTCAACCGCTGTCCAGTGGTGGATGATGATTATTATAATAGATTTTGTGGATGGGTTTTCTGGAGCCGAGAAGACGACCAATCCGAACATCCTCCGAGTGAGTGGGAATTTTATGTCTCTTCTCTTTCTCTCTTCTTCTTCTTCCTCCTTCTTTGAATATGGGTTTTATTTATTTAATTTGTAATAATGGAGTTTGTTGGACCATTTTAATATCTTATATTTATTTATGGGATTTCATTACTTTGGTAACCTCTTGGTCATAAATGGAGGTTAAATAGAATTCATGAACTTGGTTAATTGTCATTATTTTGGTGTAACCATTTTCTTGTTTAATGGTCATTATTTTTGGTGTAACTGTAAGGTCCTAATGGCCTATAAATAGTTTACTCTTTTCTATCAACTTACACCAACTATTTTTTCTATAAAAGAGAGATTACTAGCAAAGAAGGGTGTTTTATTGGTGGAGCTTTGGGTTCACCATCTTGTGCAGAGTTGGCCTGAACTATACGATAAGTGGTTGGGCTGTTGTATCCTGGAGGGGACAAGTCATAGTTTTGTGACTGCTGCATCGGTATTTGGGTTCTTCCTACCACAGTGGGCTTGATCTCCTTAAAGAAAACAAGATATCCATGCCTCAGCCTGATCTATTTGTATCTCATTTTCTTTGCATCATTTATCAATAAAATATAATTGTTTTTGGTATTTTCACTAACAATTTTAAGGAGATCAACCATGGAACGAGTACCAGAAAAAACCAATGATGGAATTGGAGATCTCAACAAGCCTTTCAAGTTCAAAGAAGTTCATTTTAAGAGGTGGAAAGGAAATTTTTTTTTTGACCTTAACCTTTTGAAAGTTGCATATGTTCTTACCGAAAAGAATCCAAACAAAATCCCAACCGAGGAGATGAATGATGAAGACTATGAGGCACATGAAGCAAAAGTGACTTCCTATAATACAGATGAGTATAAATGTTGCTTTTATCTCTTAAATTGCCTTGCTGATCAATTTTATGATTACTATGACACCACTTACACTTCCGCAAAGAAAATTCGGAAAGCTTTACCGACTAAGTATGATACTGAAGAGGCAGGAGCAAAAAAGTATGCAGCTAGCCGTTTTTTTCGCTTCCAAATGGTAGATGGAAAATCTGTTGTGGAGCAAGCACAAGATTTCCAAATGATAGTTGCAGAAGTAAGATCTGAAGGCATCAAGATTGGTGACAACTTGTTAGTTGCAGGACCTGTTGACAAGTTACCGTCATCCTGGAAAGAATTCCAAAAGAGCATGCGCCACAAACAAAAGGAGACTTCCTCAGAGGCATTGATCAGTCGCATCCGAGTAGAAGAGGAGGCTAGAGGCCAAGATGCATTAATAACACAAGCGGGTAATGGCAATTCTACCACAAAGGTAAACTTTGTTTCAGCAAATAATAACTTACCCAAAGGTCATAATTCCAAGAATGCTTATTTGAAGCCTTATAAAAAGAATATGAAGAATTATGGTAAACCTCACAATAAGTGGATTAATCCAGATAAGAACCAAGGTCCATCACCTCCACAAAATTTTACATGCTTTGTCTGTGGCAAAAGTGGGCATATTGCTCGAACTTGCAAATTCCGAAAACGTGCATCTGCCCCAAAGGCTAACATTATCGAGGAGCCATTTGTGGCTATGATTACAGACATTTGCATGGTTAATTATGTAGACGGTTGGTGGACAGATTCTGGTGCTAATAGACATGTCTGTTATGATCAAGCTTGGTTCAAGGTGTATACTTTCTTTGATGATGGGAAAACAATTATGCTTGGTGACTCTAGTCAAACCAAGATACTTGGGAGTGGTGAGGTTGATCTTAAGTTCACCTCTGGACGCGTGCTTACTTTAAAAGATGTGCTTTATACACCGTCCATGAGGAAGAATTTGATGTCAAGTTATTTGTTGAATAAGGCTGGTTTTAAGCAAACTATGGAATCTGATCAATATGTGATTACCAAGAAGGGTATTTTTGTGGGTAAGGGTTATGCTTGTGATGGGATGTTCAAATTGAATGTTGAGATTAATAAACCATCTACTAATTCGGTTTACATGTTGTCTTCTATTAATTTATGGCATGCTCGCTTGTGTCATATAAATAGTAAATATGTGGGAATCATGAGTAGTTTAGAATTAATTCCTAAAGTGACAAAAAATTTTGAGAAATGTGAAGTTTGCAGTAAAGCAAAAATTACCAAGAGGCCTCATAAAAGTGTTGAAAAAAATACCGAATTGCTAGAATTATTTCATACTGATTTGTGTGAGTTTGAAGGAATTTTAACTCGGGGTGGTAACCGATATTTTATCACTTTTATTGATGATTTTTCAAAATACACAAACGTATATTTATTAAAAAATAAAAGTGATGCTTTTGAGAAATTTAAAGAATTCCTTCTTGAAGTGGAAAATCAATTCGGTAAAAAGATTAAAAGAATTAGAAGTGATAGAGGCCGGGAGTATGAATCTCTAGGATTCAACTCTTTTGTTCAGTCATTGGGAATTATTCATGAGACTACTCCACCATATTCACCTTCATCAAATGGCGTAGCTGAAAGAAAAAATAGAACGTTAATTGACTTGACGAATGCTATGCTTATTGATTCAGGTAGCACACCTTCATGATGCATACTAATCTATCTTTGTTTGGTAATCTCTTTTATCTTTTTTGATATTAAAATGAGTGGGGGATTGTTGGACCATTTTAATATCTTATATTTATTTATGGGATTTCATTACTTTGGTAACCTCTTGGTCATAAATGGAGGTTAAATAGAATTCATGAACTTGGTTAATGGTCATTATTTTGATGTAACCATTTTCTTGTTTAATGGTCATTATTTTTGGTGTAACTGTAAGGTCCTAATGGCCTATAAATAGTTTACTCTTTTCTATCAACTTACACCAACTATTTTTTCTATAAAAGAGAGATTACTAGCAAAGAAGGGTGTTTTATTGGTGGAGCTTTGGGTTCACCATCTTGTGCAAAGTTGGCCTGAACCATATGATAAGTGGTTGGGCTGTTGTATCCTGGAGGGGACAAGTCATAGTTTTGTGACTGCTGCATCGGTATTTGGGTTCTTCCTACCACAGTGGGCTTGATCTCCTTAAGGAAAACAAGATATCCGTGCCTCAGACTGATCTATTTGTATCTCATTTTCTTTGCATCATTTATCAATAAAATATAATTGTTTTTGGTATTTCACTAACAATTTTAAGGAGATCAACCATGGAACAAGTACCAGAAAAAACCAATGATGGAATTGGAGATCTCAACAAGCCTTTCAAGTTCAAAGGAGTTCATTTTAAGAGGTGGAAAAGAAAAGTTCTTTTTTACCTTAACCTTTTGAAAGTTGCATATGTTCTTACCGAAAAGGATCCAAACAAAATCCCAACCAAGGAGATGAATGATGAAGACTATGAGGCACATGAAGCAAAAGTGACTTCCTATAATACAGATGAGTATAAATGTTGCTTTTATCTCTTAAATTGCCTTGCTGATCAATTTTATGATTACTATGACACCACTTACACTTCCGCAAAGAAAATTCAGAAAGCTTTACAGACTAAGTATGATACTAAAGAGGCAGGAGCAAAAAAGTATGCAGCTAGCCGTTTTTTTCGCTTCCAAATGGTAGATGGAAAATTTGTTGTGGAGCAAGCACAAGATTTCCAAATGATAGTTGTAGAAGTAAGATCTGAAGGCATCAAGATTGGTGACAACTTGTTAGTTGCAAGACCTGTTGACAAGCTACCGTCATCCTGGAAAGAATTCCAAAAGAGCATGCGCCACAAACAAAAGGAGACTTCCTCAGAGGCATTGATCACTCGCATCCGAGTAGAAGAGGAGGCTAGAGGCCAAGATGCATTAATAACACAAGCGGGTAATGGCAATTCTACCACAAAGGTAAACTTTGTTTCAGCAAATAGTAACTTACCCAAAGGTCACAATTCCAAGAATGCTTATTTGAAGCCTTATAAAAAGAATATGAAGAGTTATGGTAAACCTCACAATAAATGGATTAATCCAGATAAGAACCAAGGTTTATCACCTTCACAAAATTTTATATGCTTTGTATGTGGCAAAAGGGGACATATTGCTCAAACTTGTAAATTCCGAAAACGTGCACCTGTCCCAAAGGTTAACAAATTCCAAGAATGCTTATTTGAAGCCTTATAAAAAGAATATGAAGAGTTATGGTAAACCTCATAATAAATGGATTAATCTAGATAAGAACCAAGGTTTATCACCTCCACAAAATTTTATATGCTTTGTCTGTGGCAAAAGTGGGCATATTGCTCGAACTTGCAAATTCTAAAAACATGCACCTGCCCTAAAGGCTAATGTTATCGAGGAGCCATTTGTGGCAATGATTACAGACATTTGCATGGTTAATTATGTGGACGGTTGGTGGGCAGATTTTGGTGCTAATAAACATGTTTGTTATGATCAAACTTGGTTCAAGGTGTATACTCCTTTTGATGATGAGAAAACAATTATGCTTGGTGACTCTAGTCAAACCAAGATACTTGGGAGTGGTGAGGTTGACCTTAAGTTCACCTCTGGACGCGTGCTTACTTTAAAAGATGTGCTTTATACACCGTCCATGAGGAAGAATTTGATGTCAAGTTATTTGTTGAATAAGGCTGGTTTTAAGCAAACTATGGAATCTGATCAATATGTGATTACCAAGAAGGGTATTTTTGTGGGTAAGGGTTATGCTTGTGATGGAATGTTCAAATTGAATGTTGAGATTAATAAACCATCTACCAATTCGGTTTACATGTTGTCTTCTATTAATTTTTGGCATGCTCGCTTATGTCATATAAACAGTAAATATGTGAGAATCATCAGTAGTTTAGGATTAATTCCTAAAGTGACAAAATTTTTTGAGAAATGTGAAGTTTGTAGTAAAGCAAAAATTACCAAGAGGCCTCATAAAAGTGTTGGAAAAAATACCAAATTGCTAGAATTATTTCATACTGATTTGTGTGAGTTTGAAGGAATTTTAACTCGGGGTGATAACCGATATTTTATCACTTTTATTGATGATTTTTCAAAATACACAAACATATATTTATTGAAAAATAAAAGTGATGCTTTTGAGAAATTTAAAGAATTCCTTCTTGAAGTGGAAAATCAATTCGGTAAAAAGATTAAAAGAATTAGAAGTGATAGAGGCCGAGAGTATGAATCTCTTAGATTCAACTCTTTTGTTCAGTCTTTGGGAATTATTCATGAGACTACTCCACCATATTCACCTTCATCTAATGGCGTAGCTAAAAGAAAAAATAGAACGTTAATTGACTTGACGAATGCTATGCTTATTGATTCAGGTGCTCCCTCAAATCTTTGGGGCGAGACTATTTTGACAGCTTGCCATGTGATAAATAGAGTGCCACACAAAAAGACTAAAATTGTACCTTATGAGTTGTGGCGGGGGCATAAACCAAATTTAGGTTATTTGAGGGTTTGAGGTTGTTTAGCTTTTATGAGGCTTGTAGATCCTAAACGACCTAAATTGGGTGAACGAGCTACCACCTGTGCTTTTCTTGGATATGCGTTGCATAGTACAACTTATAGATTTTTTGATATGGAAAATAATATTATTTTTGAATCAGGTGATGCTATTTTTCATGAAAATAAATTTCCTTTCAAATCTAGAAATAGTGGGGGTCAAATAATTTCTGAAAATATTTTATCCATGCCTAGCTCTTCTACTCCTTCTCAAGTTTTTCAAGAAAAAGAAAATTTTCAAATCCAACCAAGAAGAAGTAAACGAGCTAGAGTTGAAAAAGATTTTGGCCCTGACTATTATCTTTACAACGTGGAAGAAATTCCTCTTACGATGCAAGAAGCTTTATCATCACTTGATGCCATTTTCTGGAGAGAGGCTGTAAATGATGAGATAGACTCACTACTTTCAAATAAAACATGGAAGCTAGTGGATTTACCTCCAGGTTGTAAAACTATTGGGTGTAAATGGGTCCTTCATAACAAACTTAAACCAGATGGAACTATAGATAAGTATAAAGCGAGGCTTGTCGCTAAAGGTTTTAAGCAACAAGTTGATCTTGATTTCTTTGATACTTTTTCTTCGGTTACTAGAGTTACATCCATTAGATTGTTGGTTGCAGTGGTTGCAATTCATGATTTAAAAATTCATCAAATGGATGTAAAAATAGCATTTTTAAATGGAGATCTAGATGAGGAGATTTACATGGACCAACCCAAAGGCTTTGTGGAGCCTGGCCAAGAAAGCAAGGTGTGTAAGCTAACTAAATCCCTTTATGGTTTAAAACAAGCTCCTAAACAGTGGCATGAGAAATTTGATTCCTGCATGCTTGAGAATGGCTATAAGACTAATGAATGTGATAAGTGCATATATTATAAAACTGGTGAAAATGCACATGTGATTATTAGCCTATATGTGGATGACCTACTTATCTTTGGCTCTAATTTGCATATTATAAATGAGACTAAAAATATGCTCAATAGCCACTTTGATATGAAAGATCTTGGTGAAGCCAATTTTATTTTGAGAATTAAAATTACCAAGACTAATGATGGTATTTGTCTTGATCAGTCGTATTATGTTGAGAAAATGTTAAAGAAATATAATTTTCTAGACTGTAAACATGTTGCTACTCCTTTTGATGCAAGCATACATTTGTCTATTGTAACAAATGAAAAGGAAGTAATTAATCAAAAGGGATATGCTAGCATAATTAGTAGTTTGAGATATGCTACTGACTGTACTAGACCTGACATTGCATATGCTGTTGGAGTACTTAGCAGGTTTACTAGCAAGCCAAGTCGAGATCATTGGCTAGCCATGGGAAGAATTATGAGATATTTATTTGGAACAAAAAATTATGGTTTGTTTTATAACAAGTATCCTGCGGTACTTGAGGGATACAGTGATACCGATTGGAACACTTTGTCAAGTGATTCTCTCTCTACCTCGGGTTTTATTTTTACCTTGGGTGGTGGTGCTATATGTTGGAAGTCTAAAAAACAGACGATAATTGCTAATTTCTCAATGGAAGCTGAGCTTATAGCGTTAGCTTCAGCATGTGAGGAAGCAAATTGGTTGAGAGATTTGTTACATGAAATTCCTTTTCGGGAAAAACCAATTCCTCCTGTGTTAATTTGTTGTGATAGCACTGCTGCTATTGGTAGAGTGAAACAATCATTTTTATAATGGTAAATCCAGACCTATTCGAAGGAAACACAGTAATGTGAGATCCTATTTGAGTAATGGCATCATAACTGTGAATTATGTAAGATCTTGTGATAATCTTGCGGATCCGTTAACCAGGCCTTGGTGAGAGATAGGGTCTGGAATACATCGAGAGGGATGGGTTTGAAGCCTATAAAATCATAAACCATGTATGAGGATACCCAACCTAGGGACCAGAGATCATGTAACTAGGTTCAATGGGAAGAACGAATCATATGGTGGTTGTAAAAAATGCACTCTTTATATTTTTGTTATCCATCCCTATGACGTAAGTGCATTTATCCTGTAATGTTGGAGGGTTGAGTTTTTATACTCTTAATGAAATTCTGTAGCTCTTGTTGAGTGGGGTGTGTAAATTACAGAACATCCTTGACAGATTTCACCTATGTGAGCATGAAAGTGGGGCCGCTTTCTAAGAGAACAAGGCTTATTCTCAAATATGCTCATGAAAAAACTGGGATTAGCACAAGGCCGTAATGTGCTAGCTATTAAAGCTCATGTCAACACCTGGATTATTATGTGTGAGCAATAATTCTTTATTTCCCCTAAGCAGTCATAGTTCAAGTCTGAACCACTACTGACTCTGGAGTAGAGGTTACTATTTCACTAATGAAGGTTCAATGCAGAGCACACCTTCATGATGCATACTAATCTATCTTTGTTTGGTAATCTCTTTTATCTTTGTTGATATTAAAATGAGTGGGGGATTGTTGGACCATTTAATATCTTATATTTATTTATGGGTTTCATTACTTTGGTAACCTCTTGGTATAAATGGAGGTTAAATAGAATTCATGAACTTGGTTAATGGTCATTATTTTGGTGTAACTATTTTTTTTTTAATGGTCATTATTTTTGGTGTAACTGTAAGGTCCTAATGGCCTATAAACAGTTTACTCTTTTCTATCAACATACACCAACTATTTTTTCTATAAAAGAGAGATTACTAGCAAAGAAGGGTGTTTTATTGTGGGAGCTTTGGGTTCACCATCTTGTGCAGAGTTGGCCTGAACCATACGACAAGTGGTTGGGCTGTTGTATCCTGGAGGGGACAAGTCATAGTTTTGTGACTACTGCATCGGTATTTGGGTTCTTCCTACCACAGTGGGCTTGATCTCCTTAAAGAAAACGAGATATCCGTGCCTCAGCTTGATCTATTTGTATCTCATTTTCTTTGCATCATTTATCAATAAAATATAATTGTTTTTGGTATTTTCACTAACAGAGTTTAATTTATAAGTCAATTTTAAATCAACACAGTTACCTACTACCTGCTTTTCAAGTCTCACTTTCCTCCAATTTTGGTTTTTTTTTTGTTTTTTTGTTTTTTGCTATTATTAATCAGATATTTTGGATTTAAAAAAGAAGATCAAAGTTGTCCTTCGAAACTGTTTACTCGATGGGTTTGAATATCCAACACTATTTCAATTTTGGGCACCCACAATAACAATGGATGGCCGATCTTATCTTACAACTCAAACCAACCTTCGCTCTTTCTACATCTGATACAACAATTGATGATGTTAAAGGAGTTTGTGGGTATAGGATGATCTATGGACTATAAATTTTACATGGATACAGAGAGTTCTGATGAACAACTTGGGGTTCCTGGCCGTGTGTTCAACCATGGATTTCCCGAATTCTCTCCCAATGTAGAATATTACTCTATCAAAGAGTATCCATTGCGCGACCATGCTTTGCGTTGCCAACTTAAACTATCTTGGGCTATCCCACTGTTTGATCCTTCAACCCACTTATGTGTTGGTGTACTTGAGAGAGTTTCAACAAGGCCCTCAAAGGAATTTCTATTATACGACTACTATCATTGGTGGCTTATGCTTGAGGTTAGCCCCCCAACTCACAAATTGGCCTTTTTTTATGTCTTTCTAATGTTGACTGATTAACTCCCCTCTCTCCTTTCTTACATGTATGCAGAATTGTGCTCCTTCGATAATTTAAATTTAAAAGAAAAAAAATTATCAAAAAAGTAAAAAAAATAGATGAGAAGTGTGTTTTTAATAGGGTAAATTACAAAAATATAATTTGTTTAAAACACATATTGTCCCCTGCGATTCTGGAATGTACATCACGTCTCTTCAAGTTTTTAATTGTATAACAAATGACTCTTTTTATTAGTAAATCATCAACCGTTGTGTGTGGTATCTGGCCCATTGGACCGGCTAATCCATTAGACCAACAATTTTTTCCTTTAATTTTTTAGCTTGTGCATATTTGATCCTATTATAATGCAACATGGCTGCGTGCTTCTCATGTGTCTATTCTGCATAAAATTCATAGTTTTTTGGGAAGTTGGTTTTTATGTAAGTTTTTTTAGTTGCAAGATATTATTGGATAAAAATTTTTTAGTGTTTGGGAAGATAGTTGGGTTTTTTTGTGGTTGGATGTGATGTTTGTGAGAGAAAAAGTGAAATGATTATGGGGTTGGATGTGATATTTTGTTTGGATTTGTTTTTTTTGATTTTGCAAAACTTTTGTCTTTTAGTAGAAAAATGAGAAAATTTTGGGAACCATGTTCCCAAACACCACCACAAATTACAAAAATCAAAGCGCTAATCTTTTGAAATCGATATTAATCGGACTAAAAAAATTAATACAGGATGAAGCTAGATGGACCATTAGCACAACTATTATTTGTTCTTTTTTTTTTTTATCTTGTCAGTGCCGGATGGCATGTGAGGAGTATGTAATTGCGTTATTTCTTCACGATTGTTATCAATATCAATGTGACACAAAATGTAAAATTAAATGGTAATCCAAAAAGATACAATGAATGAACTATTGGTTTGAGGATAAGATAGTGTGTTGTTTATACAAAGAATGACCTATTGATTTGAGGATAAGATAGTGTGTTGTTTATCTTATTAGCATGAGCTTTTATGCTAGAAAGAAAGAAAGCAAAGCAAAACGTCAAGAAGTATTTTTTTATCGCATTTCGTGCTCATTTAGCTGTGACTGAATTGTTTTTCCATTATAGAGTCTCTTATATGCTTCCTTTTCTTGGCAAATAAATATTCTACATTTCAAAGTGTACAAGATCCGTAGTGGCATCTTTCCATTATCCTGCAGAAGGTAGGTTTGGAATCTTCAATTTCACATGCAAACCATCGCAGGGATTTAGTAAGTGGTACACTGTAATGTAATGTCAAATTTGGTATTTATTTTATTTTTTAAATTAATATAATGAGGAATATCTTCTGACAATACTTGGACGTGACGACACTTTTCAACCAGATTCAGAATGTGGAAAAAAGTGAAGCCTTAGATGAAATTAGCAAGGTGTTGGAAGTTGTGCGTGAAGTTCATGGTTTACAAGTTTGCTCAAGTATGGGCCCCATGCAGGGTAGACTGGAGATGCAGGGCTCTGGTTAAGGGTGACATCTTCCATGTGATAATCATATTAAATTAGTGATGGTATTCACTATCCAATTAAATTAATATTCACTGGATTAATAATCTCACCCCTACCCCATTACTAATAATCTTACAAATTTGTTGGATTAATTATCCATTGGATTAATAATCCTAAACCAAAATGTTAAAATAAACATAGAATAGTTGGACCCACGGATTAATAATCCCAATCTCATACTCTAATCCGCCCAATCAGCCATGCCCCAAGGTCATGTTTGGTTCACAAGACTAAATGTGAAGTATTAATAATCCTATTAAATTAGTGTAGTATTCACTATCCAATTGAATTAATATCCATTGGATTAATAATCCCACCCTACCCCATTACTAATAATCCTACAAATTTGTTGGATTAATTATCCATTGGATTAATAATCCTAAATCAAAATATTAAAACAAACATAGGATAATTGGGCCCACGGATTAATAATCCCAATCCATACTCTAATCTACCCAATCAAACATGCCCTTTAGGCTTCGTTTGGGAAACCCAACTTGCGGCTTTTTTGGCTATTTTTAGTCACAAAAAATAAAATATGTTTTTTAGTCTAATAAGACAAAACATCACATCCAACTTATAATCATTACATTCTTTCTTTCACAAAAAAGTCAAAAAAACTAAAAGTCCTTCCCAAATCAGGTTTTTTAGCCTCAGGCTAAAATAGCCAAAAAGCCAAAAAGCTAAAAAGTCAATCCACTTCCCAAACGAACCCTTAAATGTAAGAGAGATGAAAATAACATTTTTTTATTTATACCACTAATGAATTTCTTATGAAAAAAGAGGTAAGAGTGATGAATTAAAACCATAAAGGAGTCCAGTATAATTATACCAAACTTGTAGGACTTACTATATTTTCTCCAAAACTTGGGGAGGTTAGTGTATTTTGTTAGGATTTAAACTACGCGTTCAACTCCTAACCCTATGAATCTTGGAAATTATGAATCACAGAAAAAATAAATAGACAAAAAACACAGATATACGAAGTTCGGCAACCTGTCTATATTCTCAAGAGCTACACCAATTCACTATGTTGAGTCTAGAATTACAAACACTCTTCTTCTCCCTCACACTAAAAAAGGCAGTAGTACCTCTTTTCTCTCTAACCCTAAAATGTATAAACACTATTACATTATAATAGGTAAAATTCTATGGGCTAAAAATAGCCAAACAGGCCTGGAAAAAATTCTGTTGCGAGGGCCCCCCCAGGCTTGGGCTTTCTATTAAAGGTTGTCTGCATACCTAACATAATTTATCCTAAATTTTTTTACAAGCTTTGGTCTCAACCATAATTGATTTAAATTGTTTTTGTGCTTCAAAGAATCATATGTTTTGCCTTTGCATTAAATTGAGTTTTGAATTTTTATGGGGCTTTTGTATCCTGTCTTTCATTTCTATCCTAAATGTTGATGATGGAGTCAATGAACACTACTGCTATTGTGCATTTTCCATATAAACAGGAAATAACTGCATCATTTGAGGTTCATTCTGATGAAGTGAAAGATTTTTTTTTTTTTGATCAGCAAAGAAAGTAACATTTTATTAATGCTAATAAAACATTACAAAAGGGGAGAATGAAACAGTTGGCCAGAATCCAACTGCCAAGAGGAAACCAAAAGAACCCAAAACACTCCCAACCTTCCTGAAACAGAGGAAACAAGGCATGATAGTCCAACAACTATCTCTAGAATCAAAAGATAGAACAAAAGAAAATATAGCAGCAACAAAAAAAATTGAGATGATTCGAGTTGGTTAGTGGTAATTGACTACTTTGGATCAATCGATACCACGATGGAAGTTCCCAGCAATCTGTAAGTGCTAAT
Source organism: Camellia sinensis (assembly GCF_004153795.1). Classification (NCBI taxonomy): domain Eukaryota; kingdom Viridiplantae; phylum Streptophyta; class Magnoliopsida; order Ericales; family Theaceae; genus Camellia; species Camellia sinensis. The sequence goes on along the minus strand of NW_021024934.1, from coordinate 155,482 downwards.
ACAATCCTGCAAGTCATCATCGCAAGCTATTAAAATCACGTGATCTTCCTCATCTTTATACTTGACATAATAACTTCCAGCTTCTAAGTGCAGCCTCTTAGCTATTTGTTGTTGCAACTCAACCAGTCCTGATGACAAAGACAGCTGAAACTTTATTGTAATATCATTCATATATTTTGCCCTCATGGTCACAATATTTGCATCTTCAATTGCTATATTATGTGGGTTTGCGTGAAAACAGTAGTTGAGGCTTGATTGAAAGGCAGATCAAAATTTAATTGTGATATTGTTTGATGATCAACACCCCGGGAAGATTCACTAGGTTGAGATTGACCAACCATATTCTTCTTGCATGGTGGCCACCTCGGGAAACCATAACGTCTACAAACACGCTTTAGTGTAGATCGGCTAACTGCAAAAGGAAGAATCTAGGTATGAGACACAACTTTATGTTTGTTGGTGCAAAATGTCAAATATTTCTTTACGAGAAGAGTGTCGAGTTGAAAATAATAAGTAAAATCACAAGCAATGTTTTATTTTAATTTGTTAAGAGTACAGATACCTTTGAGGTCATCTGCAGCAGCCTGGCTGCTCTTTGTTGAATTTTGTAAGATATCATCTAAAGGAATTTCAATTTTAACTCTAGTTCTATTGTACACTCTTTTTGGTCTCCTAGTTTTGCCTTTTTCCTGTGAACAAGTAACATCAATGTTGCATCTTTCCGCACTTACAACATTACTTCCATTGTTTAATGCATCAATTGATTGTTGATTCGATGAATCCAGTTGTGTCATCTCTCCTCCACTTTGTAAGGGCTCCAGCCTAGGCAAAGATTTAGTAGTTTGGGGCATTTGAACATAATCAGTTTCTCACCATTCTGAAAAGAAATTTCTTCAATACATAAATGTTCCCCAAGTTCTTCTCCAGAGGCAAGCTTAAAAGTTTGGAAATTTTTC
>NW_021024934.1:143518-154501 GCF_004153795.1 Camellia sinensis | reverse complement strand
TTTAGTTCTCACTATTGTGTTCATTTTGGCCCTGAACAACCTGGTCTTTCATGAGTGCTTTAGAGAATTATAGCCCTTTACAAATCTCATAGAACCGCCCTAGTTCACACTCACATAGGTGATTCTTATGAAAAGTATCCTGCCATACTCCACTAGGTTTACCTTCTTTATTTCCCCTAAGCAGTCATAGTTCAAGTCTGAGACCACTTCTGACTCTGGAGTAGAGGTTGCTGTTTCACTAATGAAGGTTCAATGCAGAGCACACCTTCATGATGCATACTAGTCTATCTTTGTTTGGTAATCTCTCTTATTTTTATTTTTTGATATTAAAATGAGTGGGCGATTGTTGGACCATTTTAATATCTTATATTTATTTATTGGTTTATCTTTTTCATAAATGGGGTTTTATTACTTTGGTAACCTCTTGGTCATAAATGGAGGTTAAATAGAATTCATGAACTTGGTTAATGGTCATTATTTTGGTGTAACCATTTTCTTGTTTAATTGTCATTATTTTTGGTGTAACTGTAAGGTCCTAATGGCCTATAAATAGTTTACTCTTTTCTATCAACATACACCAACTATTTTTTCTATAAAAGAGAGATTACTAGCAAAGAAGGGCGTTTTATTGGTGGAGCTTTGGGTTCACCATCTTGTGCAGAGTTGGCCTGAACCATACGACAAGTGGTGGAGCTGTTGTATCCTGGAGGGGACAAGTCATAGTTTTGTGACTGCTGCATCGGTATTTGGGTTCTTCCTACCACAGTGGGCTTGATCTCCTTAAAGAAAACGAGATATCTGTGCCTCAGCCTGATCTATTTGTATCTCATTTTCTTTGCATCATTTATCAATAAAATATAATTGTTTTTGGTATTTTCACTAACAGAGTTTAATTTATAAGTCAATTTTAAATCAACACAGTTACCTACTACCTGCTTTTCAAGTCTCACTTCTCTCCTCCAATTTTGGTTTTTTTTTTGTTTTTTTGTTTTTTTGCTATTATTAATCAGATATTTTGGATTTAAAAAAGAAGATCAAAGTTGTCCTTCGAAACTGTTTACTCGATGGGTTTGAATATCCAACACTATTTCAATTTTGGGCACCCACAATGACAATGGATGGCCGATCTTATCTTACAACTCAAAACCAACCTTTCGCTCTTTCTACATCTGATACAACAATTGATGATGTTAAAGGAGTTTGTGGGTATAGGATGATCTATGGACTATAAATTTTACATGGATACAGAGAGTTCTGATGAACAACTTGGGGTTCCTGGCCGTGTGTTCAACCATGGATTTCCCGAATTCTCTCCCAATGTAGAATATTACTCTATCAAAGAGTATCCATTGCGCGACCATGCTTTGCGTTGCCAACTTAAACTATCTTGGGCTATCCCACTGTTTGATCCTTCAACCCACTTATGTGTTGGTGTACTTGAGAGAGTTTCAACAAGGCCCTCAAAGGAATTTCTATTATACGACTACTATCATTGGTGGCTTATGCTTGAGGTTAGCCCCCCAACTCACAAATTGGCCTTTTTTTATGTCTTTCTAATGTTGACTGATTAACTCCCCTCTCTCCTTTCTTACATGTATGCAGAATTGTGCTCCTTCGATAATTTAAATTTAAAAGAAAAAAAATTATCAAAAAAGTAAAAAAAAATAGATGAGAAGTGTGTTTTTAATAGGGTAAATTACAAAAATATAATTTGTTTAAAACACATATTGTCCCCTGCGATTCTGGAATGTACATCACGTCTCTTCAAGTTTTTAATTGTATAACAAATGACTCTTTTTATTAATAAATCATCAACTGTTGTGTGGTATCTGGCCCATTGGACCGGCTAATCCATTAGACCAACAATTTTTTCCTTTAATTTTTTAGCTTGTGCATATTTGATCCTATTATAATGCAACATGGCTACGTGCTTCTCATGTGTCTATTCTGCATAAAATTCATAGTTTTTTGGGAAGTTGGTTTTTATGTAAGTTTTTTTAGTTGCAAGATATTATTGGATAAAAATTTTTTAGTGTTTGGGAAGATAGTTGGGTTTTTTTGTGGTTGGATGTGATGTTTGTGAGAGAAAAAGTGAAATGATTATGGGGTTGGATGTGATATTTTGTTTGGATTTGTTTTTTTTTGATTTTGCAAAACTTTTGTCTTTTAGTAGAAAAAATGAGAAAAATTTGGGAACCAAGTTCCCAAACACCACCACAAATTACAAAAATCAAAGCACTAATCTTTTGAAATCGATATTAATCGGACTAAAAAAATTAATACAGGATGAAGCTAGATGGACCATTAGCACAACTATTATTTGTTCTTTTTTTTTATCTTGTCAGTGCCGAATGGCATGTGAGGAGTATGTAATTGCGTTATTTCTTCACGATTGTTATCAATATCAATGTGACACAAAATGTAAAATTAAATGGTAATCCAAAAAGATACAATGAATGAACTATTGGTTTGAGGATAAGATAGTGTGTTGTTTATACAAAGAATGACCTATTGATTTGAGGATAAGATAGTGTGTTGTTTATCTTATTAGCATGAGCTTTTATGCTAGAAAGAAAGAAAGCAAAGCAAAACGTCAAGAAGTATTTTTTTATCGCATTTCGTGCTCATTTAGCTGTGACTGAATTGTTTTTCCATTATAGAGTCTCTTATATGCTTCCTTTTCTTGGCAAATAAATATTCTACATTTCAAAGTGTACAAGATTCCGTAGTGGCATCTTTCCATTATCCTGCAGAAGGTAGGTTTGGAATCTTCAATTTCACATGCAAACCATCGCACGGATTTAGTAAGTGGTACACTGTAATGTAATGTCAAATTTGGTATTTTATTTTATTTTTTAAATTAATATAATGAGGAATATCTTCTGACAATACTTGGACGTGACGACACTTTTCAACCAGATTCAGAATGTGGAAAAAAGTGAAGCCTTAGATGAAATTAGCAAGGTGTTGGAAGTTGTGCGTGAAGTTCATGGTTTACAGTTTGCTCAAGTATGGGCCCCATGCAGGGTAGACTGGAGATGCAGGGCTCTGGTTAAGGGTGACATCTTCCATGTGATAATCATATTAAATTAGTATGGTATTCACTATCCAATTAAATTAATATTCACTGGATTAATAATCTCACCCCTACCCCATTACTAATAATCTTACAAATTTGTTGGATTAATTATCCATTGGATTAATAATCCTAAACCAAAATGTTAAAATAAACATAGAATAGTTGGACCCACGGATTAATAATCCCAATCTCATACTCTAATCCGCCCAATCAGCCATGCCCCAAGGTCATGTTTGGTTCACAAGACTAAATGTGAAGTATTAATAATCCTATTAAATTAGTGTAGTATTCACTATCCAATTGAATTAATATCCATTGGATTAATAATCCCACCCCTACCCCATTACTAATAATCCTACAAATTTGTTGGATTAATTATCCATTGGATTAATAATCCTAAATCAAAATATTAAAACAAACATAGGATAATTGGGCCCACGGATTAATAATCCCAATCCCATACTCTAATCTACCCAATCAAACATGCCCTTTAGGCTTCGTTTGGGAAACCCAACTTGCGGCTTTTTTGGCTATTTTAGTCACAAAAAATAAAATATGTTTTTTAGTCTAATAAGACAAAACATCACATCCAACTTATAATCATTACATTCTTTCTTTCACAAAAAAGTCAAAAAAACTAAAAGTCCTTCCCAAATCAGGTTTTTTAGCCTCAGGCTAAAATAGCCAAAAAGCCAAAAAGCTAAAAAGTCAATCCACTTCCCAAACGAACCCTTAAATGTAAGAGAGATGAAAATAACATTTTTTTATTTATACCACTAATGAATTTCTTATGAAAAAAGAGGTAAGAGTGATGAATTAAAACCATAAAGGAGTCCAGTATAATTATACCAAACTTGTAGGACTTACTATATTTTCTCCAAAACTTAGGGGAGGTTAGTGTATTTTGTTAGGATTTAAACTACGTGTTCAACTCCTAACCCTATGAATCTTGGAAATTATGAATCACAGAAAAAATAAATAGACAAAAAACACAGATATACGAAGTTCGGCAACCTGTCTATATTCTCAAGAGCTACACCAATTCACTATGTTGAGTCTAGAATTACAAACACTCTTCTTCTCCCTCACACTAAAAAACGGCAGTAGTACCTCTTTTCTCTCTAACCCTAAAATGTATAAACACTATTACATTATATAAGGTAAAATTCTATGGGCTAAAAATAGCCAAACAGGCCTGGAAAAAATTCTGTTGCGAGGGCCCCACCCCCAGGCTTGGGCTTTCTATTAAAGGTTGTCTGCATACCCAACATAATTTATCCTAAATTTTTTTACAAGCTTTGGTCTCAACCATAATTGATTTAAATTGTTTTTGTGCTTCAAAGAAAACATTACAAAAGGGGAGAATGAAACAGTTGGCCAGAATCCAACTGCCAAGAGGAAACCAAAAGAACCCAAAACACTCCCAACCTTCCTGAAACAGAGGAAACAAGGCATGATAGTCCAACAACTATCTCTAGAATCAAAAGATAGAACAAAAGAAAATATAGCAGCAACTAAAAAAATTGAGATGATTCAAGTTGGTTAGTGGTAATTGACTACTTTGGATCAATAGATACCACGATGGAAGTTCCCAGCAATCTGTAAGTGCTAATACAATCCTGCAAGTCATCATCGCAAGCTATTAAAATCACGTGATCTTCCTCATCTTTATACTTGACATAATAACTTCCAGCTTCTAAGTGCAGCCTCTTAGCTATTTGTTGTTGCAACTCAACCAGTCCTGATGACAAAGACAGCTGAAACTTTATTGTAATATCATTCATATATTTTGCCCTCATGGTCACAATATTTGCATCTTCAATTGCTATATTATGTGGGTTTGCATGAACAACAGTAGTTGAGGCTTGATTGAAAGGCAGATCAAAACTTAATTGTGATATTTGTTGATGATCAACACCCCGGGAAGATTCACTAGGTTGAGATTGACCAACCATATTCTTCTTGCGTGGTGGCCACCTCGGGAAACCATAACGTCTACAAACACGATTTAGTGCAGATCGGCTAACTGCAAAAGGAAGAATCTAGGTAAGAGACACAACTTAATGTTTGTTGGTGCAAAATGTCAAATATTTCTTTACGAGAAGAGTGTCGAGTTGAAAATAATAAGTAAAATCACAAGCAATGTTTTATTTTAATTTGTTAAGAGTACAGATACCTTTGAGGTCATCTGCAGCAGCCTGGCTGCTCTTTGTTGAATTTTGTAAGATATCATCTAAAGGAATTTCAATTTTAACTCCAGTTCTATTGTACACTCTTTTTGGTCTCCTAGTTTTGCCTTTTTCCTGTGAACAAGTAACATCAATGTTGCATCTTTCCGCACTTACAATATTACTTCCATTGCTTAATGCATCAATTGATTGTTGATTCGATGAATCCAGTTGTGTCATCTCTCCTCCACTTTGCAAGGGCTCCAGCCTAGGCAAAGATTTAGTAGTTTGGGGCATTTGAACAGAATCAAGTTTCTCACCATTCTGAAAAGAAATTTCTTCAATACATAAATGTTCCCCAAGTTCTTCTCCAGAGGCAAGCTTAAAAGTTTGGAAATTTTTCTTCATTGTTTCCAATATTTTCCTCAATGCAGTCTATTGATTACCATAGTCTTTGTTGCTTGGCGGCATAAAGCACTCTAACACGTAAATGTCATTTCCAGTGCAACTACTTTGCAAGCATATTGCGAAACAACCACCTAATTCTTCAACCCGTGCATTGTGTGCCAATGGATAGTCAATTATGCTAAGTTGGGTTACATCCTTGCAAAATAATACATTGGGGGACGAGAATGCTCTCCCAACAACTCCTTGCCCCTTTCTTAAGTGAGATACAGCGTTGGCCCAATTGAATTTCCAGCACTTATATGTTGTGGAATAGCTAATCACATGGAAAATGTCACCCTTAACTAGAGCTGAGCATGTCCAGTCAACGTCGCACGGGGCCCATGCTTGAGCCACAGGTAAACCATGATCTTCACGCACAACTTCCAACACCTTGTTGATTTCATGTAAGGCTTCACTATGTCTCACACTCTGAAGCAGGTTGAAAAGTATTGTCACGTCCAAGTATTGTCAGAAGATATTCCTTATCATATTAATTTAAAAAATAAAATAAAATATCAAATTTGACATTACATTACAGTGTACCACTTACTCTTTCCTTGTGATGGTCTGCAACCGAAATTGAAGATTCCAGACCTACCTCCTGCAGGGGAATGGAAAGATGCGACTAAGGAATCTTGTACACTTTGAAATGTAGAATATTTGTTTGCCAAGAAAAGGAAGCATATAAGAGACTCTAAAATGGAAAAACAATTTAGTCACAGCTAAATGAGCACGGAATGCAATAAAAAAAATACAACTTGCCGTTTTGCTTTGCTTTCTTTCCTTCTACCATAGAAGCTCATGCTGAGAAGATAAACAACACGCTATCTTATCCTCAATTCAATAGTTTATTCATTGTATCTTTTTGGATCTTATAATTTTAATTATAACAATTTACCATTTAATTTTACATTTTGCGTCACATTGATATTGATAACAAACGTGAGGAAATAATGCAATTACATACTCCTCACATGCCATTCAGCACTGACAAGATGAAAAAAATGAACAAATAATAGTTGTGCTAATAGTCCATCTAGCTTTGTCCTGTATTAATTATTCTAGTCCGATTAATTTTGATTTCAAAAGATTAGCACTTTCATTTTTGTAATTTGTGTTTAGTTGGTCAAAAAAACTATGAATTTTATGTAGGATAGACACATGAGGAGCACGGAGCCATTTTCCAGCAATTGATGATTTATTAATAAAATGAATCATTTGTTATACAATCAAAAATTTGAAGAGGCGTGATGTACTTTTCAGAATCACATGGAGTAATCTGTATTTTAAACAAATTATATTTTTGTAATTTACCCTATTAAAAACACACTTCTCATCTATTTTTTTTTTTGATAGCACAATTCTGCATGCATATAAGAAAGGAATGAATCAACCAAGATTAGAAAGACATAAAAAATGCCAATTTGTGAGTTGGGGGACCAACCTTCAAATTACAGAAAACCTGCCAGTCAAAGTAGTAGTGCGATAGAGAGTCTATTGGGGGCGTTGTTGAAACTATCTCAAGTACACCAACACATGAGTGGGTAGAAAGATCAAACAGTGGGATAGCCAAAGATTGTGCAACTTGGCAACGTAAAGCATGGTCGCGCAATGGATACTCTTTGATAGAGTAATGTTCTACATTGGGAGTGAATTCGGGAAATCCATGGTTGAACACACGGCCAGGAGCCCCAAGTTGTTCATCTGAACTCTCTCTATCCGTGTAAAATTTATAGTCCTTAGAGATCATCCTATACCCATAAAGTCCTCTAACAGGTCCTTTAACATCATCATCAATTCTTGTATCAAATGTAGAAAGAGCGAAAGGTTGGTTTTGAGTGGTAAGATAAGACCGGTCCTCCATTGTCATTGTGGATGCCCAAAATTGAACTAGTGATGGATATTCAAACCAATCGAGTAACCACTTTCGAAGGACATATTTGATCTTCTTTTTTAAATCCAAAATATCTGATAACAAAAAAAAAAAAAAATAATTGGAGGTGAGAAGTGAGATTTGAAAAACAGGTAGTAGGTGACTGTGTTGATTTAAAATTGAGTTATAAATAAAACTCCATGATTACAAATTAAATAAATAAAAGCCATATTCAAAGGAAGAGGAAGAAGAAAAAGAGAAGAGACATAAAAGTCCCACTCACTCGGAGGATGTTCGGATTGGTCGTCTTCTCGGCTCCAGAAAACCCATCCACCGAAGAAACCACAATCATGACGCACCAGTGGGCAGCGGTTGAGTTGAGTGTCCACATATTGCTTGAAATCGTCAGGGAAATATGCTTCAATTTCCTTTTCTTCATCGCTACTGTAATCAAAAGGGCTATTATATCCATCAGATTTGGCCATTTTCCGAGAATAACTTATCTGGGGACCTCAACCCAACCACCTTTATTTATATAGATAACCAAGAAAGGGCACCGACTTATTTCCCCTTTTGTTTTTTTCCGAGCCACTAATATATTATTATGGGGTTCAAGGCAGGTTCGAATCGAAGGCTTGTCACTATGCCATCCCTCCTCTCTTTTATCTATTGGGGTTGGAAGGGTTCTAATAAGGTTTAAATGGTTATCCCATATGTCCTTTTGAAAATTAAAGTCCTCAAAAAAATAAAAATAAAAAATCTCGGATTCTAATAAGGTTCAGATGATTATCCCATATGTACTTTTTAAACAAAGTCCTCAATCTGTCCCTACAAACCGCGTTGACGAAATGTACAGATTTCAAAGGGGCTGTTTGGCTCAGATGAATTAACTGAGCAACTTATAGCTTATTTGATTTTTAAAATTTCTGTCAATCGGTTTGTTGTAACTTTTGCTTCTAATTTATTTGGCAAAAAATAACTTAAATCAATTATATAAACTGATTATTTAAAAGTTAAGAGAAGAATACTTTTAATATACTTTCAAATTTTTAACTTTTTACTTATAATAAGTTGTATCAAACACGTTTAAAAAGGCTATTTCCTCCTTACCAACTCTTTTCCACTTTCCTCATAAATAGTAAATTAATGATTTATCCATCAAATTTGTTTAGCCTAAGTCGGAATGAGTCTCTTTTAAGGAAGAATCTTGTTTATCCTGAATTTGTCTAAAGGTCTAAAGGAGTCTCTTTCCAGAATTGGAAGATTCTTCCCGGAAAGAGACTCATTCGGATGAGTTCAGACTAAACAAATTCAACAGATGTAGCAGTGTTGTAAATAGTATTTGGGTTAATTAGACTAATTTCTTTTCTCTTAGTTTTTTTTTAAAAAAAAAGACACATTAAATATTTTAAATTCAGCACAATTATATTTTACTCATTCCTTAGTTTTTAATTTTTAATAGGGTAATTACACAGAGACTTTTCATTATTAGCGAATATCACTTTATTACATTCATCTATAAATTTGTATATATTAATCACCTCAACTATAATAACTATAATATTATCTGATCAAAATAGAACAATTATTAGGTTTCACCAGCCAATGATTAACAATCCGTCATCATAATCATTTAGCAGATTTAGTTACAACTCCAATTTTTTTTTTTATAAATGAGTCACCTTACATGTATGTTAAACAAATTCGATTACAAAAATAAATAAACTAAACATTTAAAATTTTAAAACTTTAAATAAATTGTAAAACTATTATATTGTTGTCTTGAAAAAAAGAAAAAGAAAAAAGAACATAAACTTTTACAATTGCATTGGATGATATTTTATTTTTGGAATCATTACATGATAATCCAATTGTCAATAGTGTCAAATACATAATTTTTTTGTATAAGAACTCATTCATCTATTAATCTCTCATTCAACCACATAACTGACTCTTAATTATCAAATAAAAAATTAGGCTTTGAACTTGAGGTCCGACTCTTTATTATCAAATAAAAAGTTAGGCTTTGAACTTGAGGTTCTGTTTCATTGTTTCGAACTGTTCATTTTGTAAAGCCCTTGATTTTTATCACCTATAAAAATGTTTATATCAATTCAATAATCGTAACCTATTCATTTTATCTCGTTTGTCTTAAAAAAAATAGACATGTATATTTTTTAAAATAAATCATTCACTTTTGGTAAATGAACACCATAAAATAAAATGGTTACAATTATTGAATCAATCTCATTTTTTTCCATAGATGATACACACTAACAGTCTTATAAAATGATGAAACACTTGATGAGTCCCACAGGCCCTCAAGTTCTCTCAAATTCAAACTAAACTTGAGAAAAACTGTAAACTATTTCAAATAAAATATTAACAACATAAATAAAATAAAATAAAAATTAATACCAATACAAGAAAAAGGCTTGTCTAAGATTTACACAACCATGGTAAATATATTTTAATTTTAAAATCATAATTTGCAAATAGTCATTGTTAAATAACTCAAAACATCTAAAATTTACACAACCATTCTTGGGCTAGCATTAGATTGATCTATGTTTATGTGAAGCTAATTACAATTTATACAGTAATACATACACAGAACGTGTCGGTTCTACAATCAAGCCCACCTACTGTTGGTTACACTCCTCGTAACCAAGCATTCTTGGAAAAAATTAATTCACAGATCGATTCATTTCTAAGTTTTAAATACAAAAACTTAGGACCACATAATAATTGGTACACAAAAAAAAATCCCTAGTTGTAAAACACATATTATAAGCTTAATCAAGTGAAGTTGGTTATTACTGAAGCTTAATCGTGCAAAAAATTGAAATTGAACTCACAAACATTGCATCACTAACACTAAATGGGCGCCCATGTGGCATGACCATTTGAATTTGAATTTGAACCTTATCCAAATAGGTTTTGAAATTGAATTCAAACCTATTTAGGATAACCACTCAGGATACAGATATTATCTCCATTAACTGATATGGATAGATAATAATAACACATTATATATCTGGTATATGGGTTATGGGTGATTAAGAGAGAAACAACGTATGATCTGAGTTTTACCCATATACTGACTCTCTCCCCAAAACAACGATCAAGTCATTTGCACTGTGATTTGTGTGGGTGATATTCATTCTGTAATATCACTTCACTGCTGGGTTTGTTTATCAGATTCTGGAAGCACGTGATTTACCCACGAGGTTCTATCATCTAAAGGTATGATCTAAATATTTTATCCGCTGCATTTTTTATACTTTGATTTACATTGGTATCAGAGCCATAAATATGGGTATTTTCGTGCTTATTTTTATGCATTAAAATATGTGTATATTTTTTATATAAATATATATACATGATATATGCATGAATATTAATAAAGGAGGAAG
>NW_021024934.1:103143-134689 GCF_004153795.1 Camellia sinensis | reverse complement strand
AGTGTTTTTAAAGGCTCAAGGCGCACTAAGGCGCCGAAGGTCTCTTGGAGCCTAGGCGCAAGGCGCAAGGCGAGGCGCGGGCTTTATTGAAGTAAGGCGCACAGTATTCGTAAAAAATAGAAAAATTAATATAGACTAATCATTCATAGTAGTAAGACAATTTTTTAAAAAATAAAAAGTAATCAAGATTCAAGACAAAATATAGAATAATTCTTAAAGCCATGAAAGTGCATATTACATAACATTTCAATTTTCAAAGATCAAATAATCCACATTCAATAAAATAAAAACATAAACACTAAACATCCAAAACATAAATATCCAACAAATATTAATATATGTCTTAACACTTAAAAACATCAATATCAAAAGAAAGGGTAGGTTAGGTCGGTGTCAGTCAATCATCATCCTCAACATCAATGGCAAGCAAACTATCATCTTCTTCTCCATCAGTTGATTTGTATCCCTCAACATCTTCCTCTTCTGTGTCATCTGAGCCCGCTTCCTCTTCATCTATTAATTGAAGTGGATCTGAGCCCGCTTCCTCTTCATCTATTAATTGAAGTGGATCTGAGCCCGCTTCCTCTTCATCTATTAATTGAAGTGGATCTGAGCCCGCTTCCTCTTCATCTATTAATTGAAGTGGATCTGAGCCCGCTTCCTCTTCATCTATTAATTGAAGTGGATCTGAGCCCGCTTCCTCTTCATCTATTAATTGAAGTGGATCTGAGCCCGCTTCCTCTTCATCTATTAATTGAAGTGGATCTGAGCCCGCTTCCTCTTCATCTATTAATTGAAGTGGATCTGAGCCCGCTTCCTCTTCATCTATTAATTGAAGTGGATCTGAGCCCGCTTCCTCTTCATCTATTAATTGAAGTGGATCTGAGCCCGCTTCCTCTTCATCTATTAATTGAAGTGGATCTGAGCCCGCTTCCTCTTCATCTATTAATTGAAGTGGATCTGAGCCCGCTTCCTCTTCATCTATTAATTGAAGTGGATCTGAGCCCGCTTCCTCTTCATCTATTAATTGAAGTGGATCTGAGCCCGCTTCCTCTTCATCTATTAATTGAAGTGGATCTGAGCCCGCTTCCTCTTCATCTATTAATTGAAGTGGATCTGAGCCCGCTTCCTCTTCATCTATTAATTGAAGTGGATCTGAGCCCGCTTCCTCTTCATCTATTAATTGAAGTGGATCTGAGCCCGCTTCCTCTTCATCTATTAATTGAAGTGGATCTGAGCCCGCTTCCTCTTCATCTATTAATTGAAGTGGATCTGAGCCCGCTTCCTCTTCATCTATTAATTGAAGTGGATCTGAGCCCGCTTCCTCTTCATCTATTAATTGAAGTGGATCTGAGCCCGCTTCCTCTTCATCTATTAATTTTGTGTCATCTGAGCCCGCTTCCTCTTCATCTATTAATTGAAGTGGAGTTAATCTTGATGATTTAGATATCTTCGGTTGTGCCTTTGAGCGTGAACTTGTTGCTCTACTTGCATGGCTACTTTCTTCTACTCCAGAAGCTCTAGCAACAGTGGCCCACGTCAAGCCATCATCAAACACAGGCTCATTATCTTCATCTGATTCTCCATCCATCCTTCCAAGCAACCACTCATTGCTTTCATCAATATTTTGCAAAGATATGGGATCAAGAGTGTTGCGCATGTCATACCTAAATCTCAATGTTCTATTGTATTTGACATACACTAAATCATTGAGACGTTGTTGTTCCAATCTATTTCTTTTCTTGCTATGAAGCTGCAATTATTAAAAAGATATTAAATTCTATATAATTAGAATAAAAAATATTTGAATTGAACAAAAAATTAGTTAGAATGTTAAATACTCACATGTTCGAATACACTCCAATTTCGTTCACAACCCGATGAACTACATGTTAGGCTAAGGACTTTTATGGCAAAAGTTTGCAAGTTTGGAGTATAAGAACCATATGATGCCCACCAATCAGCTTCGATAATCCACTAGTTAGAAATAATTGTTACCAAGTATTGAGTTTTACTAAAAGTATTACTAAAAATAAACTCTATGGGTCTATAATATATTACCTGGTGCTCTTGTATTTCTTTGCCTAATCGCAACAGACTTGCCAAAAAGACTCTCAGCCTTCATATAAATACTCATCTCATTAGTGATCAAATCTTGAACATTGACATTCGGGACCAACCTTTGCATGCATTCATAAAACTCATTCATCACTTCATGATCTTTTTGCACCTCTAACGCTTTTGGGTAAAAGAATTCTGGGTTAAGAAAATGCGCAACTGCATGTAAAAGCCGATGCAATTGGACATCCCATCTTTTGTCGATGATTTCTAAGATTTCATCATACTTCTCTTCTTTATGATCAAATGAACTTGCAATGCATTCTTTTGCCCTATCCATTGCCTCATAAAATGTATCCCATGGGAGATTTCTTCTCGGTATCTACCAATCTAAGCACTTTGACAAGAGGACCCGAGACCTTAAGGGCAAACACAACAGTATTCCAAAATGAAGGCATCAACAAAGTTTGTGCCATTCTTTTACCTTGTGGCTCCTTTGCCCATTTGCTTGAGGTCCAGTCTTCGGAGGTGACCATCTTTCTCAAATTGTTTTTTTGTTGATGCATCCTAGACAAAGTCAAAAAGGCGGTTGCAAATCTAGTTTTTGCAGGCTTGGTCAAATTCTTCAAATTTGTATAGCGCCTCATCATGTTTAGCAACGTAGGCTGATTGTAAATGTAGCCATGTACTGCAATACCCCTTTCAAATGTCTTTTTCAGTCTAGGTATCTTGAAAATGTCTTCTAACATCAAGTCCAAACAATGAGCAACACATGGTGTCCAATACAAGTGTTCATACTTAGCTTCCAAAAACCTCCTTATAATGTAACAATAACGAAGAATTATTATTTTCAAGTTTTTAAATTTTAAATACAAAACAAACTATGAGTAAACAATTTTGATGTAAGGAATGAGGAAATATTCTTACCCACCAACACATTAGCTGGAGCACTATCAGTGATAACTTGCACCACATTCTCTTTTCCAACTTTCTCCACAAACTTGTCTAGTAATTCATATAGCTTTTGCCCATCCTTTGAATAGCTAGAAGCATCAACCGACTCAACAAACATGGTTCTTCTTGGACAATTAACTAAAAAGTTAATCAATGTCCTTCCTCTCTTATCAGTCCAACCATCAACCATTATGGAACACCCGTATTTTGCACAATCCTCTTTATGATCCTTCATCAAATCTTCAGTATGTTTCACTTCTTTTTTGAGTTGGGTAACCCGCACTTCATGGTAAGTCGGTGGCTTCATACCAGGACCATATTGGCCAATGGCTTCAATCATTGGTCCAAAACTCTCGTAATTTACTGCATTAAAAGGGATACCAGCATCATACATCCACCTTGCAAATCTTTGCACTGCCCAAGCTCTCATTTCTTTTTTGTAAGGGTCATTTGCATCAATTTTGGTTTGTTTCCCTTTTACTTGGTCTTTTCGATTTTTTACCACTGATTCAGGATTGAGTGTGAAGTAAACATCCATAGGCCCTTTTCTTTTTGGCATTTTTGATTTGGATTTGGATTTGGATGAACCTTGGCCAACTTACGGTGTTGATTGACATTGATCTCAACGATATCATCATCTTCATCTTCATCTTCCATGTCCATGTCATCGAAATCAGGCAACATATTCATTTCTTCTTTTTGTGTCTTTTTTTTTTGACATGAACTCTCTAATCTCTTCTCTTACATGAGAAGGACACTTCGGGCAAGCAGTGACATTCCCATAACCTCCCGCAAGGTGTTGTTTCACCCGATAAACACCTCCATTTGATACTTTACCACAAAAGTTACACTCGAACTTGTTTAAATTATTCTCCTCTACCAAATGGGCATATTGCCATGCCGGATCTTTTCTATTACTTTCCGATGTCATTTTCTACACAACAAATTTAATAAAGGAAAAATAATTGTATTAAAAGAATAAATGGAAAACAAATTTCATCCCTAATAGATAAAGGGAAAAAAAAAGACCAATACCACATTGTATTAATTAATTATTTGTGAATAATTAATTTTTTTTAATTTTTTTTCCCTAACAGATAAAGGAAAAAAATATCAATAGCATATTACAAATAATTAATTATTTGTGAATAAGTAATTATATGTAATTTTTTTTCCCTAACAGATAAATTCTTCTCTTACATATCACAAATAATTTTTTTTTAATAGCATATTACAAATAAAATTTTTTTCCCTAATTTTTGTAATTTTTTTTTGTAAATTCTTCTCTTACTTTTTTTTTTTCAGAGACTCAACTCAAATAATTGAAAAAAAAAAAGAAAAAAAAGAAGAAGAAGAAGCAAAACAGCACTAAAGAAGGAGAGAGACGAAGAGTCGAAGGCAAAACAGAGCACTGAGCTGTAAGTCGAAGCCCAAAAAAAAAATAAAAAAAAATGAAAGTTGAAGCAGAACTGTTAAGTCGAAGACGAAGAAGAAGGAGAAGGGGAGAGAGAGTCGAAGTCGAACCTGCGAAGCCGAAGTCGTAGTCCAGTGTCGCTGTCACAGTCGCAGTTGAAGTCTAGCTCCAGTAGCCCAGTCGAAGTCCAGGTCGATTACAAGGCGAAAGAGGAAGAGATGACTTCGATTAGGGTTCGTTTGAGTTGTATTTGGCTCATATGGTACATGAGTTGTAATCCTCTGTGATTACGAGCCATTCGAAAGGTTCATCTGAGTCGTTAGATCAGATCTACATCTTAAACAAGCAGTCGCGCCTAGGCGAGAGCCTTGCGCCTCTCTCGCCTGGCTCAAGTCGCGGCTAAGGCGCTCGCCTGGCTCAAGTCGCCTCGCCTGGGACCTGTACAGGCGCGAAGGGTGCGCCTCGACTCGCCTTGCGCCTAGGCGCGCTTTTCACAACACTGGTCCAACAAGACCAAGGTCTCAAGGAAAAAGTCGTGGCCCTATAAGAACAACTTGAGAGAAGAGAACGGGAAATGGCTGCTATGTTGGAGCAAATGAAACAGTTGCAGGCCCAAATGACATGAACAGGAAGTGCACCCAAACAAAACAAATGGCACAACTTGTTGTGGGGACATCCGTAGGCATACAAAGCACACTAGCCCCAGGGGGCAATGGTCCTTGTTACTCTGATCTAACCAGTGGTGGTATGAATTCAATGCTCATGGCCATGATTGATGATATGGTGAGGAGACAAGTAAAGAAACTCAAAGAAAAAAATGATGAGAACTTTCAAATAATTACAAAACCTTACCCAGGATGGGTAGATACTGTTTCATTCTCTTATGGTTTTTCCCAACTAGATTTCAAAATGTTTGATGGAACAGGAGATCCAAGATAACATGTGGCTCATTTTCTTTCAAGATGCGGGCCAATAGTCCAGAATGAGGCCCTGTGCTTGCAGCTATTTGTCCAATCACTTGAAAGTTCTGCATTTACTTGGTATGCTAATCTTCCTGAGGGATCAATCCCAAATTGGGATTCCATGGTCAAGGAGTTCCTTAAACAGTTCTGCAACATACAAAGGCGAGTTGGAGTACTAGAACTGATTGAGACCAAGCAACGTGACAATGAGTCTGTCACAGATTTCATTGCAAGATGGCGAGCTTTGACGTTTGCTTGTCCTCAAAAGTTTATGCAATTAGAGTTAATTCAGATGTGCCTTAACAACTTCCGACATGAGCTCTCTACAGCTCTTATGGCTCAAACTTTTGAAGGATTCAATGATCTATGCACTAAAGCTCATGATATGGAGCTGCATCTAACTAAACGAAGGAGGCCTAGGGCCGTTGAAAGGGTTGAGTCCTCGACTGCAGCTATAATTGAAACCAGAAAGAAGGGTCCTGTTGTAGTAGGGGCTAAAAAGCCCAAGGAATTTAAAAAGGTGACTATGAAAGAGAGGTTGGAGAAGAAATATTCTTTCACGGATGATCTAGTCGAAGACCTATTTGAAGATCTATTGGAGCAAAAGTTGATTGCTCTCCCTGAGGTGAAAAGACCACATGAGGTAGGAAAGACCAATGATCCAAAGTATTGCCCCCACCATCGTTTGATTAGCCATCCGATAAAAGAGTGTTTTGTTCTGAAAGATAAAATTTAGGAACTTTTGGACTATCGAGCTCCCTCCTTAAGAGAAAGCATATGCTAACCCAATTACTATCGACAATGATAATGAAGGTGAATGGGTTGTTTATCAGTCAAAAAGCATGAAGAAAAAACAAAATGCCACAGTGAAAGCTAGAAATGTGGTTGCTTCAACAACACAAGGGCCAAAAGTTTCCAAAAAGCAAAAACCAAAAGTTTTCAGGAAACAAAAAAAAGCCAAAGTAAGTAAGAGAAAAGAAAAGAAGAACCCAAAGAAGGAAAAATGGGAGAAATTGGTCCCTGATGAGCAGTTAGAGCAATTTCCCCTTGTCCCAATCACATTGAAGGAATTTCTGCCTTCAAAATTTCAATCTGTGGAGTTACAAACATACTTTGATAAAAGGAGGAAGGAAAAGTTTACTTTGGCCCCTTGCCTAGCCATCATTGTTTTGAGTGATGATGAGGAAGATGAGGGTGAAGTTGGTTCAAAAGTTAGGGAAGGAGATTGCATTACATCTCCTATCTGCATACCTGACTCACCAGAGTATACACCAACTTCTCCAGAATACACACTAGCCTCACCAGAGTATGCACCAGCTTCTCCAGAGTACACACCAAAAGCCTTTTCTCCAGAATATTCGCCAATACCACCAAAGTACTAGCAAAACACTCCAGAATATGTAAGGGGAACAGAACAAGGAGACACTGGGTGTAGGTCCGACTTTGAGCTTGTGAAAAAGGCGAAAAAATGACTACACTTCAAGGATGATGAGGTGAATGGCAGGTGTAAGTCGGATGATGAAGTATGGAAGCATTCAAGTAAACGAGCAAAGTCATCTCAAGTTGAGGATCCTAATAAAGATTGGGAACTTGACTTTTCTCCTGATGGTTCACCATACACATCCCCAGTTAGGACATACGATGGAGAAAGTGTATCAAGTGACCACTTTGACTTTCCTTGTAATGTCATCACTGTGGATGTAAATTTTGAAGAGCGAGAAATACGTATCATTCGCAATCCAGGTGATGATGAGAAAGCAAAAATTGAAACTAGAAGGGAAGCGGAACATCAGGCAAAAGTAACAGTCTCTTTGAAAAATGAGGGTTTTGAAGCCCATCAAAATTTGATTATTGAAAGAAATCAAATTTCTGGACACCCTTTCCCTAATTGGGTCGAATGGGTTCAGTTCCCACGAGGATATGCAATACCTCATTTTCCTTTATATAATGGGACAGGTTGTCCAAGGTGCCATTTGGTTCATTTCCTTGCACGATGTGAAAACACAATAAAAAGCCAGGCGTTACTTCTACGGCAGTTCGTTCTTTCTTTGGAGGGGTGGGCAGTAGATTGGTACTTCAGCCTGCCACCTAATTCAATCCCAGATTGGGACACAATGGCTGATCGATTCTATAGGACATTTTATAAACTATGGCCAATAGAAATCAAGATGTCAGAACATTTGGAGGACGAGGGTACATCTTCTCAAACATATGATTTCATAGAAGGCACATATGATTTCCCGAAGGATACGAACTTTTGAATTTTGTCCTATATGAAGGGTATGGAGATCCTCAAAAACATATTAGGCGTTTTTTGAAACAGTGTGGGGAAACGACTCAGAATCAAGCACTTTGCCTAAAACAATTCCCCCTTTCTTTGGAGGGGATTGCCTTTGACTGGTATTACTCCATCGAAGGGGTCGTGGTGCCTAGTTGGGAGGCCATGAAGAACGGTTTTGTAGAATCCCAATGCTTTTATAGGCGTGACTCCTGGTACCTAAGAAATGGGAGAAGAATGCAGCTCCAGGAAGATGGAGAAGTGACTGATGATGATGATCACCCTGTAGCTGGACCAGTTAACATGGTCCAAATAGGTGAGGGAACAAAAGAAGTTGAGGTCAACGAAAAGGAAGTTGCTGAAGTATGCCAGACTTACTTGACCCACCGGAGGAAATTACGAAATCCTTAGGACCCTCAAACGTCAAAAGTTCCACAGGTTTTGCTGGAGAAAGAGCAAGTGAAATATGATGTACTAGCTCATCTAAAGAAAATCCCAGCATTGTTGAGCGTATATGATGCACTGAAAATGTCTCTAGAGCTTCGAAATTTTTTAATATATGCTCTGTCTAAGCCAGAGGATTTCCACAAAGAAATCGAGGGTAGAAATCAAGAGAAGACAACTACATGCATGGCTATGGTAACCTTTGGTGACAAAGATATGTGTGCTGAAATGACAGACCATAATCGGCCTTTGTTTATCACTGGGCTTATCCATGATGTGAAAATTTCTCAAATTCTAGTTGATGGAGGATTTGTGGTAAACCTCCTGCCTCGGAGGGCCCTAAACTTATTAGGGGTTCGAATTTCACAACTTCGTCTAAGTCGTTTGGTCATTCAAGGATTTAATTAGAATGAACAACACCCAATGGGGAAGATTGAATTGCAGACCAAGTTTGGGATATTGAAGAAAGTATTGAGTTCTTGGTTATTGATGTAGACACCTCCTACAATGCTTTGCTTGGGAGACCATGGATGCATAATCATCAGTGTAGTACCATCAACTTATCACCAATGTATCAAGTACCTGTTGCCTTCACCCAAAAAAGAGGGGACAATTGTGGCTGACAATGATCCATTTGGAGAAGTAAAGGCCTATTATGCTGATGCTCGTTTCTATACAAAGACTTCACAAAGAAAGGGAAAAGATGTGAAGTCTGAAGATACTCCAAATGTCAAAGACGCTCTAGAGTCTACTCCAGTTTCAACAAAGAACTTTTCGATATGTGCCAAAGTCCTAAAGGAAACCGGGGGCAAAGGCTCTAGCCCCAATAAATCCAATTTTGGATCTCAAGGGTGAGTTCACGTTGCCATTAAGGAGGACATAATGCACCTATGTGGAGAAATATAATAAGATTGTGGTCGCTCCTAAAGGAAAAGGGTCGAAACCCATCATATTCCATTCACTTGGAGATGTTGAATAGAAAGTGAAAGTTGAACAAGTGCCAGAAGAAAACATCTCAAGTTTTGAGAAGCCTACCTTCAATACAAAAATTACACAGATGTTGGTAAAAGTTGGTTTAGATCCTGAAAAAATACTAGGAACAATGACACCCTTTGACTTTGTATTAACACCTTCGCAGAAGCAGGCTATCCAGCAAGGCGGTATTATCATCGCTAGGACAGAAGGGTTAGGCTATCGGGGGGATAAGGAAAAATTTCCAGTAAACATGACTATCACTCAAGATGTGTTGGAAGATGTTGACCAAGATGAAGCTCAACCTACACCAACAGAATTTGAAGCAGGAGGCCAAGTCACCGTGGATAACCTTCGTGAGGTAAATCTGGGTGATGAAGGAGAAAACAAACCAACCTTCATTAGTGCAATTTTAAAGGAAGAAGAAGCTCAACAATATATTTCCTTCTTAAGGGAGTATTGCGACATATTCGCATGGAACTACAGTGAGATGCCTGGTCTTAATCCAGAGATTGTAGTCCATAAGCTTGCAATTCACCCTGAGAAACGCCCAGTTAAACAACCTCAGAGGCGAACTCAACCAGAGCTTACAGTCCAAATTGAAGCTGAAGTCGACAAGCTTATCAATGCAGGATTCACAGGGAAGTCAAATATCTAACCTGGCTAGCAAACATAGTGCCAGTCAAGAAAAAGAATGGTCAAATCAGGGTTTGCATTGATTTCCGTGATCTCAATGAGGCTTGTCCTAAAGATGACTTTCCCTTGCCTATCACTGAACTTCTTGTAGATGCAACTACCAGGTATGAAACCTTGTTTTTTATGGATGGATACTCAGGATACAATCAAATCCGAATGGCACTAGAAGATAAGGAAATGACTGCATTCAGGACTCTGAGAGGAGTCTTTTGCTATAAGGTCATCCTTTGGCCTGAAAAATGCTGGGGCCATGTATCAAAAGGCAATGACTATAATTTTTGGTGATATGCTCCATGACACCATCGAATGCTATGTTGATGATCTTGTCGTCAAAACAAAGGAAAAGGAAAACCATGTGAAAGATTTAAGAAGAATCTTTGAACGTTTGAGGAGGTACAAACTCAAGATGAACCCACTAAAATGTGCATTTGGAGTTTCCTCAAGAAAATTTCTAGGGTTTGTGGTTCGGAACAAAGGGATTGAAATTGACCCTACCAAGATTAAAGCCATCGCTGATATGCCTCCTCTGCGAAATTTGAGGGAATTGAAGGGGCTACAAAGGAGATTGGCCTATATCAGATTGGCCTATATCATTATTTGAATGGGATCAGAAGTGCCAAAATGCTTTTAATAGTATTAAGGAGTATCT
Source organism: Camellia sinensis (assembly GCF_004153795.1). Lineage (NCBI taxonomy): Eukaryota > Viridiplantae > Streptophyta > Magnoliopsida > Ericales > Theaceae > Camellia > Camellia sinensis. Next base: position 124,262 of record NW_021024934.1, on the reverse strand, counting down.
TTTGACGCCTCCAGTACTCATGAGCCCAATAAAAGGGAAACCACTCATATTGTACATAACAACCCTGGATGGTTCGTTAGGGGCACTGTTGGCACAACACAATGAGCATGGGAAAGAAAATGCCTTGTATTACTTGAGTCGTACTCTGGTTGGGGCAGAAGTCAATTATTCTCCTATCGAAAAGACATGTCTTGCCTTAGTGTTCGCTTTGCAAAAACTAAAGCACTATGTCCTAGAACACAAAGTCAAGTTGATATAAAGAGTAGACCCCTTGAAATATATACTTTCAAGGCCCATACTTTCAGGGAAAATTGCAAAGTGGGCTATAATTCTCCAACAATTCGCAATTGAATATGTTCCTCAAAGAGTTGTAAAGAGGCAGGCTCTAGCAGATTTTTTGGCAGCACATCCTATACCTGATGACTCACTTCTAGTAACTGATTTGTCAAATGAAGAGGCTATGCAAGTAGAAATCCAAAAAGAATGGGAGATGTATTTTGATGGAGCTTCAAGGAGTCCAGATGGCAAGAAGCAAGAAAATCCTAAAAACAATAAAGCTGGAATTGGAATTGTGTTTGTGACTCCAGACAATGCTATAATCACCCATTCTTTCGCCTTAAGTGAAGGATGCTCCAATAATGAGGCAGAATATGAAGCTGTAATTGCTGGATTAGAATTGGCATTACAAATTCCTATTGAAGAACTCTCAATTCCATCCAAAAACGGTTGGGATACTATTGGCCGACTATGATTGCAGATTGCATAGATTATGCTCGAAGATGCCAAGTCTGCCAAATCCATGGAAACTTTCTCCACCAACCCCCAAAACCTTTACATTTAACAACTTGTTCTTGGCCATTTGCAGCATGGGATATGGACATTATTGGTCCTTTTGTACCTCCATCTTTAGTAGGATATCGATACATTCTAGCTGCTACTGACTATTTATCAAAATGGGCAGAGGTCGTGGCTTTAAAGGATATAAAAAGCATAGTTGTTTCCGAGTTCATCCGAACCCATATCATTTACAGGTTCGGAATTCCAGAAAGTGTCATCATGGATAATGGACAGCCGTTTAGGAGTGATGCTTTGAACAAGTAATTTGCCAAGTACAAAATCAAAAACAACCATTCATCAAGATATCATGCACCTGCCAATGGTTTGGCAGAAGCTTTCAACAAGACATTGTGCAAAATTGTCAAGAAGATGGTGGATAAGAAGAAAAGAGCTTGGCACGAAAAGTTACAAGAAGCTTTGTGGGCTTATCGGACTTCGCACAGAACCCCTACTTAAGCAACCCCTTATTCGTTAGTTTTTGGAGGAGAAGCAGTGTTACCACTTGAGGTTCAAATACCATCATTGCGAGTGGCAATACAAGAGTCCTTAACAGAAGATGAAAGTGCAAGAGTGAGGTTGGTTGAGCTGGAGACCCTAGATGAAAGAAGGTTGTATGCTCAACATAACTTGGAGATCTACCAACAAAGGATGGAAAATGCATTCAATAAACGAGTGAGGCTTCGCTCCTTTAAAAAAAGAGACTTGGTACTAATGGTTAGAACACCCATAGTAGTCTCACGAAGAACCAAAGGAAAGCTTGAGCCCAAATGGGAAGGACCTTATGTGATTGAGAAGGTTTATTCTAATGGGGCCTATTTGTTAATAACGATGGATGGTGACAGAATCATTCTCCCAACCAGTGCAAGGTTCTTGAAGAGATATTACCTAGGTTGGAAACCCGAAAGGGCAACCTGGGCAAAAAATAAAAAAAAAACCACCAACAGTATTGTGTGTGGTTAAACTGCTAAAATACCTCACCGAAATCTAAGGTGATAAAACATTGGATACTCTTGGCCCGCAAGAGTATAAACTGTGTACGGCCAAACAAAAGTCCAAAACCACCAACGGTATTGTATGTGGTTAAACTACTAAAATACCCCACCAAAATCTAAGGTGGTAAAACATTGGATACTCCTGGCCCGCAAGAGTATAAACTGTGTATGGCCAAACAACAATCGAAGGCCACCAACGGTATTGTATGTGGTTAAATTGCTAAAATACCTTACCGAAATCTAAGGTGATGAAACATTGGATACTCCTGGCCTGCAAGAGTATAAACTGTGAACGGCTAAAATAAGACAAATCAATGTATTGTATTGAGAAATTTCATATAACAAATAAATCTATCACTGAGCGAAATTTCATAAATACATTATGTTCGGATGAATAACAAAATAAAAGTGCATTCATTCATTAAGAGAAGCCTTAGCCCTTTCAAAAGCACGTTCCACAACACCATGTTGTCCATTCTTCTTCTTGTGCTGGCTCAAAACATTTAGAGCAGTTTGCACGTCTTCTTCTGATTTAGAAACACTCTCGGAAGCTTGTGCAAAATCACACATAAAGGATGCATGTTCAGAGTGGATGGCAATTCCTCTTCAAGTTGTTTGAGTAACTCTTTGGTTTGAATAATCCTTTGATTAAGACCCGCAATGTGCTCATCTGACTTGATAATTGAAGCAGACAACTGTTCATGTTCGCTAGAAACTTTGTCGAAATGAAGCTTCTTCTCATAGTATTGGGCCTCAAATTCTGCAATAGACAAGTTTGAAGAATCTGCAAGTTGCGTTTTCAAAGCAAAGCACCCAAGGAATATCTTCACCTTCTCGTAAAAGGAGATGAAGTCTACACCCAAACTCTTCAAAATCATGAAAACGTTGTTTGCTACGGCAATTATGCCATTAACATCTGTCATTGATTGGAGAGAAATAGTAAGACCTTTCTGAATATGGGTGGCTGCTTCGTTAGAGGAAGTTCCCAAAAGAAGGCTAGATGGAGCAAGGGATGCTTCAAGTTGGTCAAATAATTTGTTAACCCCATTTGCTTCAAGTCTGCAAGGATTTGGGCCTCTACCGAGGTATCAGAAATAATTTCGTCTGTCTCTTCCAATGTGTCAGAAGTAATTTCTGTAAAAATAGAAGGAGATACTCAATGAAAACATAGAAGGTAAAAATAATATATATATATATATATATGGGTGAATGAAGTATACCTTGGTGTACGGCTTGAAGAGACTTAGGTGTGGGAGGAGACAAGTTGTGATTCCCACAGGTGGACCACGGATTTTGCAATGTGGCATGATCTAAAAACAAAAGAGTTCCTTGAGTATGTATACATGATGAAATAAAATGAGGTACAAGGAATGAATAAGAATACCCTTAAAGGTAGCCAATGGCATATGTGAGGCAGCTGGGGAAGTCTGAGGCACAGTGCCTAAGAAAATGAAAAGTATTTAAAAAAGAAAAAAAAAATGGAGGAATTATACCTTTCTCTAACAACTTGGATAGCTTGTTCGAAGAAGGAGAAGAAAAACCTACATTTGCTGGGGGCAATTTACTCATCTTAGTCGGTGTGCCATCTAAAAGAGGGCTATAGTAATAAAACTCATCTTCACTCTCGCTACTCCCATTGAGAGAACGATCAAAAGATTTGGTGGGAGAAGGAATTTCAACACTCTTAATGCGAATACGACCCAAGGCAATTAATTCATACCTATCTCCCTCAAAGAGTTCTTGAATCATATTCTCATCTTTATCTTCAAGAAAAGAATACAGGTATGTGCGAAACTGATCCATTGGGGTTTTGGTCGATACTGTTGGTTGGGAAGTTCCTGTATAATCACTGATAGACATAGTCTTTGGAAAAAGCTTTGCTAGACTAGAAAATTGAGGGCCAGAATCTACTTGCTCAAAGCTAAATCTCATTTTAAATTGAGAATTACACATATCCTCAAAAAGATGAAGGAGATCTGAAACCAAGTAACTAGATGGGGAAGGAGCAATAGGTGGCCGACTATTATCCATTCTCTGAGGTGACGATGCTTCTAGAGCAATAGGTGAAGATGATGACCTAGCTCTAGAGTAAGAAGGCTCCTTCGTCTTTTGGTCTTTAATTGACATATCAAGTTTTCTCTTGCGTGAAGATTTCAACTGGGTATGAGTAACATATTGGAGCACGGTAAAGGAAGTTTCCAACCACCAATTGGCATAAGGCATGGTTACGTGAGAAGTAGATTGGGAGCCTGGTAACTCCAATAAGACTTTTGTACCGCAGCGTAGCATATGGCGCTAGTTGTAATAAAATTTAGACTACTCAGAGGGCTGCCGACAAGATACATTAAGCGGTGTAGGGCACGCTTGAGCAAACCCAAATTGACGACTGTATCGGTTTGGGGAGTACAATTCAGAGATGAAATTAAATCCCATTTTAAAAGTTAAAATCCCTTGCCTCAAAGATATAAGATAGCCAAGATGGAAAGGTGATATCCTTTTAGAGTCGACCAGAATGCCTGAAGGCTCACCTTCATGGGTAAGAGCCCTAAACTGACACTCCGTACGATAGGTTAAGAGAGAGTTCACAAATGGAAATTTATCAATAAAAAACTAGGCAGCCGATTGGTTTCCAATAAACCCAAGATATGGCATGAAATGAATATCAAGAATCGGACAAATCGATAGAGGATCCCCACGAGAGTAAATCTTAACAAAATATAGTGAAATCCATCCAAAAAGGTAATGCAAAGGACCCTAAATATTTTCCTTCCCAGGTGAAGGTGATGATGCCATTTTATCAAGAGAATGATAGAGGTATGTAAGGACGGGGATGGCCAGGTTAAATAAGGTTTCACCGGCCATTTTGGTGGCTGCATGAAAGGTAGTCGGACGAATTTCCCCGGAAGAGTGAGGGAAAACAAATCCGCTAAGCCAACTCGCCAAAAAACTAGAAAGATACACATCATCAGGGATTCTATCTTTTCGTCGAAAACCACTAGTTGAAGTTGGGGATTAGTCAATGAATTTGAAAGTCCAATGGTTAAACTTCTTGGATTGAAAAGAGCTGGCATAAATGTTGAAAAGCCCACGGCACGCCTTGGATGTCTGGGACGAACATAAAACGTCGTTGGAGGGGGTAAATTCTTCATAAAACTCGCCACCGATGGGGAGGCCGCTAATGCGATGAAGGTCCCATAAAGAGATCCCAAGTTCACCGTAAATGGTGTGGAAAGTGTTGGTGTCGGGTGACCATCGCTCTAAGAATCCTTTGAGCAAGATGACATTCCTAGCATAAGCAAATTGGGATACATAGATTGCGGCATAAATCCCACACTTCTTCAAAATAGGGGCAAATGTGGAGACAACATCATTCAACCAAAAAATCCATATAGGGGATTGCAAATGGGTGGAGATGCCACGGACATTAAAAGAATTATCCCACCTTAATTTTTCATGTTTCATTCTCTTGAGAAGAGTATTAAATTCGCAGTAATCAAGGTCTTCAGAAAATGGACGGAGGATTGAGACAGGGAATGAACCGATTGATTTGGAGTGTCCTTTCTCGAGAATCTCACAGCAATTTCGAATTCCTGTATAGACCAAGTCTTCGGAAGCTGTATGCAAAGGGATGTAAGGGTCCAACTCGGTAGGTGACAATAAAGCAGTGATAGGTTTGTGCCGAATTATTTTCGGACCAGATTTATCCAATACATCCCTCTCGTCACGTCGAAGATATTCAAGTGTCTTTTCCATGTTTCCTTTAAAAAATTAAACAAATTTTTTTAAAAAACAAAAGAAGGAAGAAGAGGTTGGTGAAGGCAAAATGTCATTGACAAAAGCCCTTGCCAAGGAATCAAGTCGTTGGGGTGATGGACATGTTCACTGCCAAGGTTTCAAGCCATTGGGGTGACGGACACATTCACTGCCAAGGAATCAAGCCGTTGGGGTGATGGGCACAATCACCGCCAAGGATTCAAGCCGTTGAGGTGACGGATACAATCACTACCAAGGATTCAAGCCGTTGGGGTGACGGACACAATCACTGCCAAAGATTTAAGCCATTGGGGTGAAGGACACATTCACTGCTAAGGATTCAAGCTATTGGGGTGAAGGACACATTCACTGCCAGGGTTTCAAGCCATTGGGGTGAAAAGACACAATCACTGCTAAGGATTCAAGCCATCGGGGTGAAGGACACAATCACTGTCAAGGATTCAAGCCATTGGGGTGAAGAACACATTCACTGCCAAGGATTCAAGTCATTGGGGTGAAAGAACACAATCACTACTAAGGATTCAAGCCACTCATTGCCATTAGGCTGGAAAGGGCAATGATACGTACAAACTCACTCTGACGCCTTGCGTGTTGCCTGCAAAAGAGGTAAAAAGACATGAAATAATTGAAAAAAAAAATTGTAGCTTCTAAACAGGGCTTGAGACTTCATTAGTAGCAGGTTTCTTTTACAACAAAAAAAGGCTGTTTGTGCACGCTTACAAGCAAGGACTTTGGGGTTGGAAAAAAAAAAAAAACTAAAAAATAATAATAAAATATTTCATTGTCGTTATTCGTATAGTTAAAATTCATATGCACGAATCACGAGGGGGCAAGCTTTGATTAGATTAAATTCAAAATGGACAAGTTGAAACGGAGATGGTAGAATTCGACCATCTTGGTCTGGAACTCTGTGGCCTACCTTCTGAAGATATGACAGAAAATTCCAACAGAAATCAATTGAGACCACTGCCAGAAGACAAGAGACCTGCCATGTCAACAATTCTACTTGGGCTATTTAAACTCATGGTCTAGGGAAAAATTCTTGCAGGTTTTGTTTTTTTTTTTTTTTTAAAAAAAAAAAAACTGGTTTTTTGTGTGTGTAGTGGAGAAGGCCAAAAAGCTAGCTTTTTTAGTTTCTTCCCAAACAATATATATATATATATATATAAGGCAGCAATAAGATTAAACTGTGACCAAAAAAAAGAAAAAAAAAAGGCCTTTGTTCAAGAAAGACTTTGGGCTAGGAAAAAAATCTGCTTGAAAGGTAGCAGGTTTTGAAAGACTTTGATTAGATTAAATTCAAAATGGACCAGTTGAAACTGAGATGGTAGAATTCGACCATCTTGGTCTGGAACTATGTGGCCTACCTTCTGAAGATATGATAGAAAATTCCAACAGGGATCAATTGAGACCACTGCCAAAAGACAAGAGACCTGCCATGTCAACAATTCTACTTGGGCTATTAAAACTCTATGATCTAGGGAAAAATTCTTGCAGGTTTTGCTTTTTTTTATTAAAAAAAAAAACTTGTTCTTTTGTTTGTGTAGGGCAAGGACTTTATCTGGGCTAGTTAAGTTCATGATCTAACAACAATATATATATATATAAGGCAGCAATAAGATTAAACTGTGACCCAAAAAAAAAAAAAAAAAAAAGGGCCTTTGTTCAGGAAAGACTTTGGGCTAGGGAAAAAATCTGCTTCAAAGGCAGCAGGTTTTTTGTTCAGGCAAAAATAAAAATATAAAAAGTAAAAAAATAAAAAGAAAAGAGGCTACAACTTTTGTTATGAAAGAAGGCAGTAGATTATTCATCATTTCAAGAAGGGTCTTTGTTGGAACTACTTGGACTTAGGGTCTAGTAAAAATTTTTTGGGAAGGGCTGTCACATGGTGATATACATGCTAAAAGAAAATATTTTATGGAGAATAAATCATACCTGATTTAAAGGAGTTTGAAGAGATTCTTTTGTGTCTTCTTTAAAGTATAAGAAGAACAACTTTTGTTGGAAAAAGAAGAAAGATAATGGCTGGAAAGTTGCTGGAAGGATTAAGATTTTCTGGAAACAAAAAAAATCTGCTGGGAGAAACAAAATCTACGGGGAAAAAAGGGGCTGCAGGGAAAATATATGAATAGGTGTAATATAAAGAAAAAAGTCTTGCTTCAGAAAAGAGGTAGTGGTCTCCTAAAATACTTCAAAGAAGCAAGAGTTTATGTAGGATTTGAAATACTCCATAGAAGTAAGAGTTTGTGTAGGATTAGAAATCCTACCAACGCCAATCCATCATATTCCATTTAGACAAACTCCTAAAAGGGGCTCATGCGAGCAAAAAATAATAAAAGGCCCATGGACTATAGGGAGCAATCAACCCATTAAAAAATATATATATATATATATACAAAGCCTGAAAAGTGGCAGAAAGGGACCAAGGCCAAGAAATAATTCCATCCAAGACCTAAAGAGGATCTAGATAAAAGTGCCAATTTGTTGTGACTCACACAGTTAAGAAAATTCACTTGTGCAAGTCACGAGGGGGCATTTGTTGGCACAAAAATTTCAACTAAATTTATGTTTAAATTTCAAATACAGTCAATGACACACATAGAGCCTATGATAAGATTGTTGTAGGCAATCACTTCCCAAAATGATCAACTTGCTCCGTTGAAGTGTATAAATAAAATGACGTCGTATCTTAACGACGTTATTCAAGATGCTCAAATGACACGTGGAGCCTACGAAAGATGACACCTGTAGAGCCTACAACAAGGACACTACACAGGATGAAACCCCAAAAATCAATCTGGTTAATCAGATATACGATTAATCATATAGCGCTATTATTCAAAATTTAAATGGCGCTATTTGAAATTCAAATTGAGGATGAGGCATTCTTATCACCTGGATGGCCCTCTATAAATATGAGGACCATCACACAAGATCAGGGATCAGAGAAAATCAAAAGAGAGAATATCAGAGAGAGAGAGAGAGAGAGAGAGAGAGAGAGAGAGAGAGAAAGAGAGAGAGAATTCAAGAGCTAGAAGAAAAGAAACTTAGAGAACTCAAGAAACTACGCTACAAACGCAAAATGGCAATGAACAGATAAAGGGTTCCAAACCCAAGAATTGCACTTTGTATTCAAGAGTTCAAAACCCATAACAATTTTAATAAAATGTTTATTTTTATTAAATTGTCTTCTGTTATTTATTTTGTTCTTCATTAATCAGAGGTTTCATTTATATAAAATGTGTAATTAACGATCTGAAATACAGATCGGAAATAGAAACCTGCTATTCAAATAATCAACACTGTTTAGTCCAAAAAACTAAACAGTGGACATTTGTAACATAAAATTTTGAAATGTGTTGAAACACTTGATGTTTTAAAATTTGTGTCTACAGTTAGTCTCTACAACGGTCCGACATGACCCCTTAAATTGTCCCGAAAGTGATTCCGGTTAGTTCCTACAACGGTCCAGCATGATCCCGTAAACTGTCCTGACATTGATTCCGGTCAGTTCCTACAATGGTCCAGCATGACTTTAAACTATCCTGACATTAGTTCCGACCAGTTTCTATAACGGTCCGACACGACCATAAACTATCTTTCGGCATTAGCTCCAGCATCTGATGCCGACCAGGGTCTTGTTGGCTGCCGACCAAGGTGTTTCCTAGCCATAGATGCTTCGGCAACTCTTCTAGGGCAGTTAAGTCTCTGTTTTTTCCCTTTCTAGGGTGTGGTGCTGATTTATTAAGCACTTTTGGCCTTTTTTATTTAGTGGACTACCAAATTTGTTCGGTAGCATTTATTTGGACTAGCCGTTGAGTTTTTTCCGACTTCTTCCAGTCATCCATTAATAAGCTGTGATTGTTGAATATCTTCACACCAGTTTCAGAGAGAGTGTTGAATATTGAAATTAAAGTACATAAAATCTTTTTATTCTTAGCATTATGTATATAATCTGTGATTGTGTCAATCACTGATTTAGTATTTGTTTTCTTATTTATATTGTTTCCTAAATTGTATCATGAATCTATTATATATATATGGTCTCTGCCTCATTCATGGGTAAGTCAAATAATTCTCTTCATGGTTAATATGCTATCACTTAAGTATAAAATGATAAACCATAAATAATGCATATATTGCAACTCCACAAAGCCCTTGCATCTAGGCTCCATTTGATTCATTGATTTGGTGATTAAAAAAAAAGGGAAAAGAAAATAGAAAGGAAATCATTTGTCTTCGTTTCATTACCTTGGAAAATAGTACAGAAAAAAAAAATGGTGAAAAAAACAGAGAATGTCAAGTTTTAAATATCATTTTCCCCTCTTATTTTTGATTTCTTACCATTTCTAATGAATTTTTTAAATTTAATATTTATTTATGTACAACAAAATAACGAAGAAATTTTTTAAAAAAATTCCTTTCTCATTTATTTCTACTTTCTTTCTGCTTTCCCTCACCATTTCCAAGCACCAAACTGAGACCTAACAGACTAATGAGAAGCAAATAGAGAAACAACAAAAATTAAAACAGGATGTAGAATCCAATTTTTATTGTGTACACAATGTAATATTCGATATCATATTACCCAACGACATTTTGCTCAATACACCTCTTGGCCAAGAGGGGGCAAGTAAAAATGATGGGTAATAAAGAACAAAAAGAAAACAAGAAAAATAAGAATTGACTTCTAATTAGATGGTTAGTACTTCCCTTTAACTATAGACCACCAAAGTAGATCCAGCCATTAACGTATTCCATTGGTTCACAATAAGAATGAAAATGAGCTTAGCAGTAAGAATTTTACCTCTTTGACATATTAAAAAGTTCTTTGTCTGAAGAGAACACCAATATTTTCCGGGCATCATTAATTGAAAGTGAATCGTAGGCCTTTTTGCTGCATCCAGCTATTTCATCTCTGCAAAAGACAATGAACTACTAAGGGCACAAAACTAGCCACACTTTCTACCAAGTAGACAATGTGTGTATCTAAAGCAATAACATACCAACCCACACTTTTCAAAGTGCTCATGCTACTAGAGTTGGAATGAACAAAATAAGAAACGAAAAGAGTGAGCGATCTCTCTGCAGTGCATATGTATGCATAAATGTAGGCGTAAATCCCACTTCTCAGGTCGCTAACTTGATGTTATAAACAAATGTAGCAAAAGAGAGATAAAAACGTGATAACCAAAACAAATTTACATAGGTCTCACTTAATATAATTCAAATTCAGTAGGAAAGTCAATGTTGCTACCAAGCAGACAATGTGCATATGTAAAAGCAGTACTACCAACCAACCCTTTCCAGAGTGCACATGCTACCATAGTTGGAATGAAAAAAAATACGAAAAGACGAAGAGTGATTGATCAGTCCGCAGTGCATATGTATATAGAGAATTTATCTATAAATCCCTGTTCTCAGGTCACTAACTTGATATTATCAACAAATGTAGCAAAAGGGATAGAAAAACATTAACAAAACATATGAACATAGACCTCACCATAATTCAAATGTAGTGGGATAGTCACTGTTACTACCAAGTAGACAATGTGCGTATGTAAAAGCAGTAATACCAACCAACGTTCATTTAATTTGCATCATTATTTCCGCCCAAACGAAATTCAACTATTGGTTGCGACTGTCAACTAGCAAACTCTCATAAATGCCCTCATTTTCCTCCACTTAAAAGAATACATGATATTATATGAATGGAATGAACAACTATAATCAAATAAAACACCCTAAAAAATCAGTTATTATTTCAACTCTTGCCTCTCCTTTTAATCTCTGCCATAAGTAAAGTCACACAGTTTACCTTACTGTCTTTGCCAACAGAACATGAAATAAACGTAAGTTTCATGGGGTACAGTCTGTCTCGCACTCAAGACACAGTTGTAAGCCCCCTCCATAAACGATTGCTCCAGTTCTACAGCATGCTTGATACAATTATTCGCCCATAGCACTGGCTGAAAGCAATTCCAATTCAGTGTGGAATTCAGCAATTCTATTCTGCACAAGGAGTCTCAAAAGGTTGAGACCTAAGATAGGATACTCCTGAGGAGATGGTGGAAGGCGGCCACTGCTCCATCAAAGAAAAAAAAAGTCATGACCATTACCTTTCAAATTCAAAAGGTAAACAAGATAAATAAGATAAATAAGCAGTAAGCTCACTCTTAGAACCAGACAGAAATCAACAATGGCCATGCCTGTCTCAATTGCATTATTGAAGACTGACTACCCAATTCATCGACACATTGTCAACCACATTACCCCCACTATATGCCACTAGAAATAGAAAAAAGTTGTTCACAATCATGAAATTAATGTGTAGGATGTTTTGCCTTTATTGTTAACTGCTTGAGGACTTTCCAAAAGCGGCACACTGTGACATATGGATCTAGCAGGAACGAACACAAACAGACATGTACTAAAAAAACATATACAAAAATCCTTCATATACCTTAAATTCAGTCTAATTGTTTGGATAAGTTACTATGCACTGAGTGTCACATGTACACTAGCTCCTCCTCCATGACGGCAACGAGGATTAGCTAATTCAAATTAATACAGATATGAAGCACATAGAAGTTATAGCTTGAAGGCAATGCATTTAAAAATATGTTTCTCATCCAACACAATAATTCATTACATAGGTAAGCAGCAAGACAACATAAACTGAAGGTGGTGTTTTTGTCCATCAAACCCAACAGCTACTACTTGCACCAACCAACAAAAAAAAAAAAGTCTGATGAGAAAAACCTGGTTTCAATCTGAAGAAACCAAAATGTTAACATAATAGCCCACACAAATTAGAACATCTAAACAATTCGTTGTCCGGTTTAGTTTTTTGAGGTCATCTAACCTACGGAGGGGGAAAAGAAGCATAGCTAAAAATTCTCCTCAAAAAATGACTCCAAATCAACTCAAACATGGCAAAAAAAGTACATGACCTTTTTTATACAACCTGAAAACATGTGGTCCTAATTTCATCTTTTGCCACCCATTTTTGTCAAGGATATTTAAAATATAAAGGTCATCCAAAAAAAAAAAAGGAAAAAGACATAAGAAGTTGCTGTGCCTCTGTATAGTAAGGTATCAACTGAAAAAAAAATCCCTTTCAAAGGCATCCTGGTCCTCAATCTTCACACTTAAAAACAACTGCATGCTCATATATATCCCCTGCAAATTGTCAATCAGAAACATCATCAGTGAAACAGCTTAGGACTTGAAAATGGAAGTAATTTGACAAAATTTGGTACACATAATATTCAAAGTTCCTTGGAATGTAATTGTAAAACTTATACATAAGTCATGAGCAGCATGCCACGTTAACCAAATCAGGTATTCTAGTCAAAATGCTAGGACTTGAAATAGTTAATCTTTTTAAAGCTACAGTTGTTTAAACAAACTCAGTCATCAGTGATTTCCATCTTTTAATTTTCCTAATCCAATTTGCAAGTATGTTTCACAAGCGCATTCACCTAAAGGGCTGTGAAAACTTGTCCTATGCAATCTTCACTTTTGATCAACTTTTCCATAGTGGTCATCATCACTTTTCATACCTCAGTGCATATTGTTATTATTATCGTACCTCAACTGAAGATAGAGCTGACAACACTCTTACATGTCACAATACTTGGCCAACTTATGTTGCATGAATTGCACACAGGGACTTGTTGGGTCTTGTGGACCCTAATAAGTATTGTACACTGAGCCCTGGGTCCAATGGCGGGTTTGGGGGGCCTGCCCCAAGGGATGACGGGTCCAAATATTTTGGATACTTTGGTAATTTCTCGTTACTTCCCTGTTGTCCTAATTTTTATACTTATAAATAGATAAAAGGGGCATCTCTTGTACTGTAGAGAGTCAAAGTTGTGTCGTTTTCTAATCATAGTGAAAACCATAGTAGCCGTAGACGTAGCCCTATTTTGGGGTGAACCACGTAAATCTTTGTATTCTTGTGTTTGTGTAATTTCTTCGATTCGTTTTATCTTTCTTATTTGATATTTTGTGTCTCAACGATCCTTATTAGGAAGAGACGATTTCCTAGTAGGACGAACACAAGAATCTATCTTTGGCAGGGCAAAAGCACACCACTCCTAAAAAAGTGGGAGCGGGAGCGGGGGCAGAGAATAAAAAATATAAAAAAGCAAATAATCAGTGGGTTCAAGCCACTTGTCAAAACTTTGCTAGTTTTTTTAATCCAAAATGAAATTCCATCCTCTTATCAAAACCCGTTACTAAAACACCTAATTTTCAAGGCATGATAACGTTTATGTTTACAATTTTTATGTTTATAAATAATTTAAAAACTATATACAAATACTCATTTTGTGCCTAATTTTGTTTCTAAAAATTATAGACAAACTACACTAAATTTTTTATTAAAAAAAAATAATTATTTTCCTTGTTTCGAAAATAGGTTTTCATTCTTTCCTCCTTCTCCTACCCACTTTGGTCACCACCACCAACAATCGTATGCGGCCAACACACGACCCAAAAATAAAAAGTAATAGCCAAACCTTGTTTATGTGTGATAGAGATATGATATGAATGACGATCTTGTCCTATTGTTAGAAGAGAGAACAACAGAGAATTTTTTTTTTTATTTTTTTATGGCAATGTATCTTCATATAGTGAAATAGAATGAGTTCACAATTACAGCATAAAACACAATAAACTCCCAAAATGGGAGAGACATCCCAAACAAATACAATAATTACAACATAAAACACAATTATAAATAAACTCCCAAAATGGGAGTGACATCTCAAACAAGTACGAGGGCAATAAATTTCACATGCAAGTGTGAAAAGTGAAACTGTTAGGGCATGTTTGATTAGTAGGATTATAGCATAGGATTGGGATTGTTAGTCCATGGACTCACAATCCCATGTTTGATTGCAAATTTTATTAACCATATTTCATGTACGGCGTACATTCAATGTGACAAAATTGGAGAATTTTTAATATTGAGAGGGGCTGGAGATCATAATCTCAATTATGAAGGAAAAAAATAAAATGAATACATAATAAATGGTTATCTCACTAATCTAATTGGATAACTAATCCTACACTAATTCATGAAACTATTAATCCCTTCACTATTAATCATGTTAATCAAACAAGGCATTAACCTTCTAATAAGGTGTAAGAGCTCTGGCCAACAGACTAATCTCTATAAAGAGAGTAGTTTGAAAGGTATAACTGTAAACAAATAATATACTATAGTATTGTAAAAATATAATTGCATAATGTTTTTGTTGGAACCAGATGCAAGTAAATAGTGTTCAAGTCCAAGTAAGAGGGTTTAGTAAAAAATCATAGGATTCAATGAACCTATAATTAATTTGAGCAAGTTGAATTCATCTGTTTAAATAAATAACAAATTTAAGTGGGTTCAACTGAACCCTCTCAATTAAGTGTAGTGTCGCCCTAAGCACACTCCATGGACTGTCATGCAACATTACTAGTTATCTTTTTTCAACCCTCAAAAGAACTCCTATTACTGACGCTTCAAAATTTCCACAGAAACACCGAACACTGCAGTCTACCGCACCTTTTTATCCGAGTTCTTAGGAAAAATGAACTCCAAGAAGTTAGAAGCCCACCTATTGAGAATGGCATCACCCACTTAACCCCAAAAACTAAGAAGATCAAACTTCATAGCTTGTTAGCAACAAGGCAAAGAATAGGAAGGGTGATTGACATTCTCCCTGCCTTACGTATATCAATATAACTAATTAATCTCTTCTATATATCTTCATAGTTCAGCAAAAATGACGCTGTTTTATGCATTATATAAACAAAATAAAAATAGAACTAAATCATAGTGAATCATATGATTCACTCAATTTTTTATTCAACAACATGATTCGAATCATTTTTGTTGAAACTCGTATCAAATCGTACGAATCGAATCATGAATCGTAGGATTCTAACGACCATGAACACGATATCACCTCCACATTACAAATCATGGCAAAAAGAGCAAACTGAAAACATTCCTGCCTACAAAGTCTCCAAGAAATGCATTTTTTCCATCCTCGAAAAATCAAATAATCATAAAAGTCAGAATAAAGCCTTCATGGACTAGATTTTCCAAACTTCCAATGCCCTCCAAAAACATTTATTTTCAAAACATCGTTTGAATACTTTGCACTCCCTCAAAGTTTTGTCATCAAAACCCATCCAAATGTAATATAACTGCCACCCAACAAAAAACAGTGTTTGTAACTATGATGAAGCTTTTTTCTTAGCACGGAGAGGAATGACATGAAAAATTTAGCCTCACCAGCTGAGCTATTACATTGCTTTAGTCACTTCACAATGCAGAATATATAGGCAACACAGAAAGAGCTAAAACAACCTGTAGGTCACAAGCCAAGTTAAGAATAACGGAAGAGATACAATTCAAGAAGCAGCAAAAAGGGATAGCAATAAATGGGTTTGCTTCTCTGTTCATATCCTAGTCTTGCACAAAAACACACAACCCAAGAGGATAGAATCACGTGAATCAACAAAAGAGTAGGTTTATCAACAAATAGCAATACAACTAAAGGACCGCAATATATTTGATATATAAAGTCAAGTAAGTTACTTGCTAATGTCAACTCATGAACGGCATTGGGAGTTTCTTCAAACAATGGTGGAAGGCTTCTAAACTCTGTCAGCAAGACCTGCAAAATAAAAGAAGAAGATAACGTATCTGTGTCGTGTCCGTGTCAAACACTGACACTCTTAGGACACGTGTTCGACACTCTTCAAAACGTGTCCTATTTTTTAAATTTTTTTAAAGACCCAAACACTCTTTAGACACTTGGAGGACACACGTGTTAATCGCTTAAACACACATGTCTATCAATTAGACACATGTGAAACTAATTATAAGTTTGAACAAAATAACTTAAGATACAATAATAAAACAAAACCCATATAAATTTATAGGAATTAGTGTCATATTGCATTTGTTATTATCTTTGAATAATATATTTTATATATAACATATAATAAGTATATAAAATTATATATTTCATGCGTGTCCCCCACGTGTCGTGTCGTATCTTGCATTTTTTGAAAATTGACGTGTCGGCGTGTCCGTATCCGTGTCGTATCCGTGTTGTGACAAGTGTCTGTGTCCATGTTTCTTAGACTCACACCATACTGCAGCCAATTGGACATCATCTTTGATCAAATATATAGAGATTGGGAGGTTCCATTCCCTCTAATTCCATCAATTCAGTTGAGTATTAGGCATCGTATACAGACAACTACGTCTTATTGCTGATACATCCTATAATTTCTTTAGCGATGGTATTGAAATACTTTTTTAGTCCCAACCTAAACCCAACTTACTTGCCAAACGGGGGAAGAATTTTTATGTGCGGATAGAGTATATGTCATATGGTATCTTCTACTATTGTGATTGACTTTGATAATATAATCCATTATATTTATGTCAGGCGTTTGATAAACACTATGAGACATATACATTTGTAATTGATGAAAGATAATACCACGTGATATCATATTCACAGACAAAAATTTCTCCAAATGCGGACAAAGTTGTCTATATCTTGATGAAGATGGGGATTTTGAGCCCGTATATCTTCTCGATTTTCCCCCACAACCTCTGCTCTATGCAATCACGCATCCATAGGTGTTCTCACCATTTTTGTCTCATATGCCTACCTACAACCAGGGGCGGAGCCATGTAGGGGCAAGGGGGGTCACGTGCCCCCCTTGACTTTTCAATTTTTTTTTTTGTTTTTGTTTTGTGCTATGTGGAGTATGTTAAAGATTCGAAAAATTTGTTACTCGGTGACATAATCACCCGTTGCAGTGTGTGGAGTGTGTGTTAAAAGATTCAGAAAATTTGCTACTTGGTGACGCAATAATATGATTAAAAAAAATTAAAAAGTAAAAAAATTAACTTTTAATTAATTTTCTAAAATAAACCTATATAGTGGTATATGTACCCTCGATGGATCTGTTGTTTGTCAATTGTCATCAGGATTAGAAAGAGAATGGCCTCTATGCTCACATATGACAGCGACCAAACAGGGTCTCTCTCTCTCTAAAAATTTATCACTGTCGAAATCATATACAAAAGATTTGAACAATTATGCCCAAGGCAGACCCACTTCCATACAATGTCACTAGAATGGCAGCATTATTGATAAAAAAAAAAAAAAATTACACCGAATACCATCCGAATTCGACCAATACATAAACAAAGCTGTCCAATTTCATACCGAATACCATCTAAATTCGACCAATACATAAACAAAGCTGTCCAATTTCATACCGAATACCATCTAAATTCAACCAATACATAAACAAAGATGTCCAATTTTCTGGTTTTGTATCAAAGTCCCAAATGTTACTCGCTATTGTCAATAAACACGATATAGAATGGTTCAAAACTTACCTATCAAAAATAAAAATAAAAATAAAAAACTAGATAACAAAAATCAGTAATTAACAAATTTAGGCCTTACGAAAGTGTAAGAGGTTCTCAGAAATAAATATTAAAAACAAGAAATTGAATCTGATACGATATAAAATTAGGGTTTTGGGAATTGTGACCTTGAGCTGAGAGAGGAGTTTGGAACAAGTATCGAAATGGTTCCGAATAAAAGCGGATCCATCTCTCTGTGTCGCCTTGATGCTGTGTTTGGTTAGGGGATTTAGAGAGGGATTTGGAAAGGGAAAGGGAAAAGGTGTGTGAAACTAGGTGAAATTTAAGCATGTTTTCTTCATATTTCACCTACCTTTTCCATTTTCCTTTCCAAATCCCTCCTCAAATCCTCCAACCAAACACAACATGAAAGCTTCTCTTCTTTGTGTGCAAGAATGGATTTGGAGGGAACTCGGGCGGTTTGATCCGGGTGGGCTGCCAAAATTGCTCTGTCAATGGATCCGGTCTCTTTATTTTCTTTTATTTTTTTCTTTAGTTATAATATTATTTTAATTATAACTCGTGAGTTCTTTAAGTATGCCTCATTTGTATTTAGTTATAATATATATATATATATATATATATATTATTTATGATTTCTTATATGATGGTGATTCATTTAAAATTAAATAATTACATATCATTTTGAAATAATATTGGTTATATTTAACTTTACTATTAAAAATAACAGAAATAATACAACATAACAAACTGTTAATCCATTGTATCACATAAATCGTATTTCTTTAATTTCACACAAATGTCAAGAATTCATTTGTAAATTCAAGAATGGCAGGTAGTAATTATGTTTCATAGCAGAATGTTATCTTTACAAAAATGAGTCAATAAAAATCTTTCATGGTTGTTTTGGAAAGTTTTGATAATGTGATGAAAGCATTTAATATGGCAACTACTTATGACATGTATATGTTTGAAACTAAGATGGAACAAGTATACTCCATACACAAAGGGTTTTGTCCCTTATTATTTAACTTATTTATTTTTTAAATTCAAGAATGGCAGGTAGTAATTACAGTACTATAAATTTTGAGGTATAATATCATAATATAAAAATAATTAAAATTAACCGGAATGAAAGTGAGATAATACATTGTTGTAAATTATATGTAATACTACTATAAAATTAATAATAAGGGGATAATATTAAACACAAATAAAAATATTACAAAAAAATAAGTTAAATAAAGAAATATTCACTTATTGATAGAGGCACATGTAATCACTATTTTAAATGTGAATTACACGTTGGCTAAGGATGAAACAAATTCATTGAAAATATTGAGATCTTTCCAATGCTGAGTTTCGATCTTATGTCAATAGATAACTAACAAGAAAATATTTTTAAGGCAGTGATAGAGAGCTCTAACACAAAAGTTTTAACATGAGCTCTAATAAGGTGTTAAACCAAAAAAAAAAAAAAAAAAAAAAAAAATCAAAAATTATTTTGGCATCATAGCAGAATGTTATCTTTACAAAAATGAGGCAATAAAAATCTTTCATGGTTGTTTTGGAAAGTTTTGATAATGTGATAAAAGCATTTAATATGGCAACTACTTATGACATGTATATGTTTAAAACTAAGATGGAACAAGTATACTCCATACATAAAGGGTTTTGTCCCTAATTATTTAACTTATTCATTTTTTAAATTCAAGAATGGCGGGTAGTGATTACAGTACTATAAATTTTGAGGTATAATATCATAATATGAAAATAATTAAAATTAACCAGAATGAAAGTGAGATAATACATTGTTGTAAATTATATGTAATACTACTATAAAATTAATAATAAGGGGGTAATATTAAACACAAATAAAAATATTGCAAAAAAGTAAGTTAAATAAAGAAATATTCACTTATTGATAGAGGCATGTAATCACTGTTTTAAATGTGAATTTTTGCCCCTCTAAGTGTGAAATCTGGTGTAACAAGTTATAATGTCTTATTTCTAAAATTTAACTATCGCTTTTCAACAATTATGCATTTCCAAATTAAGTAAAAATACATTACAAACTGTGTTAATTTATAAACCAATATACAACAAAAAATAATATTTCATAACGTCAGAAAAGTGAGAGCAAGAGGTTCGGTATTAGAAAGTCATGGACCTACTAATATAAATTAAACTGATGATGTACAAATGTGATTTGGTTGATGAATATTAAAACAAAAATTGCAAGAAATAAGAAGCTTAAACTCATAATTTACTGAGAATCTTGATGAATGATCCAAATTCAGTTATTGAATGGTGAATCTTACATCTAAAATAAATCTTCACCGCACATATTTTTTGGACAAATTCTTGATAATTTTTTCTGAGTTTGTAAATTTTCTTAACATTGATAAATATGATTTGTCAAAAAGTTGTTAGATTCTCTCTTGTTTGGTAAGTAAAAGTAAAAATTGTATGGGTTGGCAACCTGCATGTATCTAGGAATGGCAATCGGGGTAATGGGGTGGATGTTAATTCCCCATCCCCATTCCCCTATAATAAATTTTCCCCATTCCCCATTCCCCATGGGTACCACCCTCCCCATTTTTTAATGGGTATGGATTTTCCCCAACCCACTTTCAGTCTCAGATCTGATTGTTGGGTCTGTGGTGGCCTATCACGGGTCTCGTTTCGATAATTCGAATTGTTAATGTGTAGAACTCGTCGAAAACTATATGTTTGTATAAAATCACATTGATAGGATGTCAATAGTTACGTGATTAAATCAGTTTTGTATAAAAAAATAGACGGTGAAAAAATAAACGGTTGACAGAAAACGGATCCGATGAGATCACTATCGATATCCGATAAATGTGATTTTTTACAGATATATAATACTCGATGAGTTTTACACATTGAACAGTTCAGATTATTGAAACGAGACCCGTGGTGGGCCTGACAGCACCCTTCAGTTCGATCTAGGATGGGAGAGAAGCCAAGCCTAATTTAACAATCTCTACATTAATAACTATCATAAAAATAAATACAATTTTACTTAATCTCCTTATTATCAATTCTTTCTATTCTATTTTTGAAAA
>NW_021024934.1:72938-101646 GCF_004153795.1 Camellia sinensis | reverse complement strand
AGAGTAGTGAAAACATATGAAGAAATTATTTTCCGATGTACCTAAAAAAAATAATATATATATACATATGGGGAAATTAGTGGGTACCCATCCCCAACCCATTCCCTGTGGATATTTAAAGAATATCACCTACCCTACCCAATCAATAAGAAAAAGAGGGGAAAACTCATGTATTTGGGTTGGGTCTCCATGGATACCCACAGGGTAGGTTATCCATTGCCATCCCTACATGTATCTCTCTCTTTGTCTATATATATATATATATGTATATATGTTACATATATCTCTTCCCCCGTCCAAATTAATTGCATCTTCGGGAGGGACTATTTAACATTTAAACCTTAGCAAGATGAAAAAACATGGATCCTTTAGCAAACAACTTTTGAAAAACTATGTTTTAAAAAATTCAACCATAAACAAAAGAAGTCAAATGAAAAACAAAAACAACCCAAAAGAAACAAATCCGAATTATCAATAACTGTTAATCAAATAGGCTCACTCGAAATTAATCATCATCCTCAATCCATTACAATTGATCAGATGAAATTAATTGAGTGAAGACCCCAGTTGAGAGAGAGAGAGAGAGAGAGAGAGAGAGTAGTAAAAGAAGGAAAACACAGTTCAAAATAGAGAGTAGAAAAAAGACTAAACACTGCCATTATCACTGTTGCTTTATGAAAATTATTGATGGATGATGTTGCACATTTCAGTGAGAGAGATTTGGAACTTGGGAAATAGAGAATTTGTCTTACACAGAAAATGAAGAGTTTCTTAATGAACAGATGCATCTATTCAATTTAATTTTGTACTAATTTATAGGAGTATGACCATTCAGTTTGAATAGAAAATACTAATTTATAACTTTTAAAATTAAGGTTAAGTTTATGTACTTTCAAAAAAAAAAAAAGGGATTAGATTTACCTCAAATTTAAATTTGAATTTGAGAGAATTTGGGTTCATGGGACCTACTAAAGAATCCGTTTCGATAATCCGAAACGTTCATTTTATAGTATACATCGTTTAGAGAAAAAAAATTAGATTGATCTAATGATCGTAACCTTTTCATTTTATTGTGTCTTAAAAAAAAATGAATAGTCTCAAAATATGTTTGTTATCTCTGTTTTGGAAGACAAATAGTATAAATGAGAATATTATGATTATCGAATAAACTTAATTTTTTTCATGAATGATATAAATTATTTTCATTTTATTCTGTGTCTTAAGAAAAATGAATAGTCTCAAAATATGTTTATTGACTATTTTTTTTAGAGACAAATACAATAAATGAAAATATTATGATTATTGGATCAATCTAGTTTTTTCATGAACGATACACTGAAAGTCTTACAAAATAAAAGATTCGAATCATCAAATCAAAACCTATGGTAGGCTTCATGGGTCCGTTAAATCCTCTCAAGTTTAAACTTGAGAGAAACTCAACTCAATGACCTTTGTGATCTCAAAATATTTTAAAGATTGTCGTAATACAGATTGCTCTGTGGTTTGTTTCACTTTTTTTTAGCACGCAACTAATGTCAAATTAATGGCAAAAGAAAAATGCTAAAATCAATTCACTACTCTAGTATGATGTGCAATAAATGGTCCTCTTCACAAATGGTAGCTGTTGAAGCCACTATAATATTGTAATTGAGCATTTTATTTATGACATGGTATATATGATCTTCACGAATGGTAGTTGTTGGAGCCACTAATATTGTATCCTTTTCATTTCTCCACAGAGAATTCTGGTATGTATAGTTCTGTTAAAGAAAGGATGACAGAATATTGCTAACAAAAATTTTCCTTACCTCCAAGATGAGTGTCACCATTAGTGGCAAGGACCTCAAAAGCACCATTATCGAAGGCCAAGATACTGACATCAAAAGTGCCACCACCAAGGTCAAACACAAGGATGTTCTTCTCACCACCTTTATTCAGCAGTTGGTTCATTTAAAATTCTAGCAACATTCAGCCCAGCAATAATACCAGCATCCTTGGTAGCTTGCCTTTGGGCATCATTAAAGTAGGCTACAGGTTGCAATAAAAAGTAAAAGGGAGTACCACAGCATCCTTGGAAGAGTGGAGAATAATAGTAGTAATTTAGAAGAGTTCTACTCACCAGGAACTGTGACAACAGCATCCTTAATTGATTTTCTTCCCAAGGAATGCCTCACAGTCTCCTTCATCTTAATTAGAATCATAGCACTGACCCCCTCAGGGGTAAATACCTTGGCCTCTCCGTCTTTAATCTTAAATTCGATATAAGGCTTTCCATCTTTATTCACAATCTTGTAAGGAACAAGCTTCATATCCCTTTGGACTGTTATTTTGTCATTTTAAAATTGTATTTAATTTATTTTATTTGATATTTGCATCTTTTTAGGAATAAGTTTATAACGTTATATTAGTTTTCTAGTTTTTTAAGTTATCCTACAATATCTCCGAAATATCTAAATTATGGTTATTTAATTGTGTATATAATAAGACTGCAACGTTGTTTTCTAAATAGACAAAAAAATTATTGTTCTCCTGTTCTTCTCCTCTGTTATTTTCTTTATGAGTTTACTGTATTGAATTTACAAGTAAGTATTGGGTAATTTAAGATTCGTGAATTCACTTTGCAGGTCAATAAGTGATTTCGAAGGTCATTGTATCTTGGGGGAGAAACACCATTTAACTCGGTGTAGAAGAGGGTGTATCCAGTGGCAAAGCCAGAAAATTAAATTAGAGGGGGCATTTATTAATTACAATATCGAAAATTTTTAAAAAAATATTTTACGCAAGTTTTTACGATTGATTAAACAGACAAAAAAAATAAGTCTTTCTTCTCCTCTTCTTCTCTTTTGTTATTTTCTTTATGAGTTTACTGTATTGAGTTTACAAGTAAGTATTGGGAAATTTAAGGTTCGTGAACTTACTTTGCTGCACACAAGTGATTTCGAAGGTCGTTGTATCTTGGGGGAGAAACACCATTCAACTCAGTGTAGAAGAGGATGTATCCAGTGACGGAGCCAGAAAATTAAATTAGATGGGGTAGTTATTAATTACAATATCAAAAAAATTTACAAAAATATTTTACGCAAGTTTTTACGATTGATTTTAAGAAACATCATAAAAATAATGTTATTTGTAACCAGTGTATCATAGACAATACAAAAAAAGAAAAGAAAAGAAAAAAAAAGAATGGATATAAGTCTTAAAATAAATTATATAATGATAAAAAAAAATTTATACAAATTTTGATTAAAAATTCAATATAATGGTAATACCACGTCATCATTGATATGTGATATCACCAACTAATAGTATATAAACACATAGAGAGTGAACCTCACATGTCAAATGTAACTAACAATCCAATAAATTTCATATCTTTATAGTGAGAGATTACTTATACTTGCATGTCAATAATAATGACATCATCGTTATATTTAAAAATTTTCATAGATAATATGGTTTATAGCAGTCTCTTCATTTTCAATTAAAACAACCATTATTGTTCTCATAATTTTTAAAATGTCATTGACATTTCACTCTAATAATATTTTTGTAATTTTTGTAATTTAAAATATTTTCTTTATGTTTAAAAAAAAATCCCAAAATCCAAGCAGAGCACGTGATTCCCCTGGGCCTTACCTCCCTCCACCACTGGGTATATCATTCCTAAGGAGAGCACAATCTGCGTGCCTCGACCACATTCATACTTCTCTAAACTTTATCTCTAATAATAATATTTATTTGTTATTTTTAATTTATTATTAGTTTGGTATTTTTATTCTAATAGTAAATCATGTTTAATTTTTTCTAGCATGTACCTCCTTGTCCTCAAACTTGCCAATCAGTAGGTAAGAGCCGTTACAGATTATTTACCCCCAATTTACTTAGTTTGGCATCTACTAAATAATACAAAAAGTTAAAAAGTCATTATCCTATTTAAGTCACATCATCTTATTTAAATCACATCACCTCTAACACATCACATCAAACCCAACCTAAATCCAACTCATATAAGCCAATAAATCAAAAAGTGTACTTTTTTAGAATATCACAAACCAACCCTTGGCATTACTTTCTTCCTATAAGTCTTTCAAAAATGTTTTGGAGCTTTAATTTGTGAGTTTTAATGTATATGTGAAATCCATCTAATATGATATTATGGCCTGATTTTTTTTTTTTTTTTGACTTAACTAGAGTTCAATTAAAACTCTAATTTTAAAAAAATTTATCATTGTTATAACTCTTTTAACATCAAAAATGGTCCTTTCAGCATTAACTGCCGCTTGACTCTTTGCAGCCTCACCAATCATTCTCTTGGAATCAGTGAAACCAACCCATTATAGGGTAATCCGGTGTCCTTGGTCATTTGCTATGATCTCAACATGACCATTTTTGTAAGGAGTTGGGGTGGCTGCTTTGCAATCAGCACAATAAATATTGTTATGTGATTTTATGAGCTTGTTTTGGGATCCGTTTTAATAATTCAAACCTTTCACTTTTTAGAGTACATCGAGTAGAATATACCTGTAAAAAATTAAGTTAATCGGATATCGTTAACTCTTTCATCCACTCACATTTATATTCATTTTAATACTTTTAAATCATAATGTCATTTATTTTTGAAGATACAAATGTGAGTAGATGAAAGGGTTAATGTTATCCGATTAACTTAATTTTTTACAAGTATGTTATACTTAGGCCAAGTTTGGGAACACCCCAAAAAACCAAAAAGCCAAAAAGTTACTCAAAAAGTTAAAAAGTTATCACTATTCACCAAAAGTCAACAATTACGGCTGCACAACTCTCAATTCTAATTTTCTCCTACAAATCAATTTTTACAATTTTTTATTACACATTTTTCCATAAAAAGTCAAAAAGTTAACCCAAACATTCATATTTTCAACCTCAACTTTTTAGTCTAAAAAGACAAAAAGTACACTTATTTAGTCTTCCCAAACTTGACCTTAATATACTCTAAAATGTAAACGTACGAATTATCGAAATGAATTCCAAAATAAGCCCATAAGGCCGCATAGCGGGCACCCCTAAACTCTTTTTTGTAAACCCCAACACAAGAATTGGTTATTCCAAAATTTATCCCAATGACTGTTCCCTACTTAGTGGCTTCCTCTTTGGCCATAGAAATTGCAGACAAACAACCGGTTATGCAAAATATAGTTATTCAATGACAAATTATATAACATAATCTCATTATCCCTAAGAACTAGGTCAACTTTAAATACAATATCCCTATTTAAAACAGTTTAGAAAGGAAAGCAACTTTTTTTCAACAATGATTGAGACTCCCATTTCTTAGAGATCCCCACAACCCTCTTTGAATCTCCATCATTGATGGTGTGGCCCCTAAACATATATGAGTGGATCCCATATATACATAATGGTAGAGATCTAAAGGGGTTGTGGAGATCTTTAAAAAATGGGGCTCTCAAGCATTTTCCATTTCATTATATAACTAATATGGGCTGACACGACTAGGAAACAGGGTATAAATAATGGGCTTATTTTCATACACTTGTAATGAACATCAGGAGTATGGGTAACAAAATTACAGTTGAGTGATTCTTTTCAAGTTTCAAAAATGTCTAATTTATAACCAAAAAGGGACAAATTCCTAAAAAATGCTCACTATTGCTGTGTTTGGTGGAGGAATTTGGAGAGAGATTTGGAAAATCAAGGAAAAAAGTGTAAAACTATTTGAAATGTAAACATATTTTATTCACATTTCACCTACCTTTTTCCATTATTCACATTTCACTCACCTTTTCATTTTTTCTTTCCAAATCCCTCTCCAAATTCTTGAAACAAACACAGCCTATAGGTTTGTTATCATAGATTATATTGTTAACAAAAGCTGATTCTTTTCAAATTACACAAATGTCTAATTTATAACCAAATATGGAAAAAATTCTCTAGGTTTGCTATGACAGAGCATATTGTTAACAAAATATAAGTTCGGCTCTAACTGCCGGAAACAAGTGTTTACCAAAAATCAATCCGATAAACATGTCTATAACGATACATCGCAAAAATTGAGAGAGAAAATTGTCAATTCTCTTCAGATCTATTACTATGCAAAGCCATAAATTCATGGACGAATTGATGTAAGAGCTGTGAAAGAGATTAACATAAATCTACCACTGATATTCAGGGTCAGATTTGCCAATCAACTAAACAACAATCACAAATTATCCAAATCTATCTTCTTGTAGAAATATGAACTAGATCTGTAAGCAGAGAGAAAGAAAGAGAGACGTATTTACCGAAGAAGACAATTGCTAATACGATCAGAGAGCCGCCCGTCCTCCACGAGCAGCCCCTGACTTCCGTCCCCTATCTCTACAGATGATGTCTCTCTACTTTCTCGCTCTACAGATGAGGAATTTGTGTATTTTTTTTGGGTAAAGTGAATTTTATTGAACAAATAAAAACACATACAACAAAAAACTGGTCAGACCAGTCCAAAAAACACCTATCAGCTAAGAATAGATCTAGGTATATTCCAGTTCAAGAGAATTCTTCACAGCCCTCCAGGAGCTTATTTTATATCGAACATCTTCCCCGATCTTCGCAAAAACTCTTGCAGGAAGAAGTTGTTTGTTTGTGTAAATCCTTGCATTCCTCTCCTCATGGATGACAAATTGAGGCAGCTTATGGAAAGCTTGACAAAAAGTATTACCTTTTCTGTGTCGCATTGCCCAATCAATTTCTTCGTGCAAAGGTAAAGAAGCCTGTTAATATTTTGATGTCTCAGAACTTGTCTCCATACAGCAGCTGAAAAAGAGCATTCAAAAAATGTATGGCCATGTAATTCCCTACCATTACTGCGCAAAACACATGACAGATTATCAACCACCTTCCATTCTATCAACCTGTCTTTGGTAGAATTTGTGTGTTGTATGCAGAAACAAAGAGACTGAACAGAGTTTTTTTTTTTTTTCAGAAAAGTTATAAAACAGTCATAATAAAATAAAAATAAACAACATATGGAACAATAAAATAAAAACAACAAGACCTTAAAGGGGCAAACAATCTAACAAGAACTACAAACAACAAATTATGATGTTGCCAAAAAAACAGTTATGAACCACAAATATTCTCACAGATGTATTTTGTAAAATGCAAAATCTACATCAAAATAAATCCCAAAACCGTTGGATTGCAACCATAGAGAATTGTAATAGAGCAAGCCACATAGAATTGTAATAGAGCAAGCCATTGGATCTGTTAGAGAATTGTACAAATATTTGATTTTATTAATTATAATAAATTAGGTACAATTCTCTATGGCTTGTGTTACTACAAAAGAACAGATCCTCTTATTCGATCTCCAGAGTGGTTGCAATCTAATGGCAATAGAAGCTTCTTGTTGAATCAAATGCATTGATGGATTTCTTCAAGTCTTCAAACAAAGAAGCTCGAGGAAAAGATGATTGGTCGAGCGCTTGAATGACTCGATCTCGAACAATCTTTATAAATGATCTCGAAAGAAGAAATCAAACTTGCAATTTCTTTATGCTTAGACACGTAAGGGTTTATTTGATGAAAGAGAACCTAGAAAGATTGACACAAGTTTTGGAGTGCTTGATAATCCTCGGCTAGAGTTTGAAAAACTTTGGAGAGATTTTTGAGAAATATTTTTGGCAGAACCTTGAGAATGCTTGAGAGGTATCATAGGATCTTAACCAAAGGTCCCTTTTCTCAATAGTGAGAGCTGCTATTTATAGGCATAGAAAACAGTAGTAAATTTTGAAACTCCAAAATTTGATTTTAATTTTCAAGAATAGAGAAATTTGTCTCTTTATGAAAATGATTTGTATTGAAATTCGAATTTGAATTATTTTACGAAATTCTGACAATATATCTTTGCGGGCCCCACACCTTTGGCTTGAATTGATTTGTCTAAAAGGGTTTATATTTTTCTTTTGGTATGATCCACATTTCAAAATGGATTGTGTCTCGTAATTTTAGTACGACCCACATCTGTGACTATCTTAATTTTGACTAATTAAGAAAAGTTTATTTGTCTTGATTAATCAAAAAAGGTGATCAAGACGTGAAAAGTTTAGTGTCTACAGATAATATTCACACTATGCCTCAAAATCCAACATTAATCAGTTCCATAACTTCCAATGCCCTCTCTCATGAAGAAATTCTTCAGCAAGAGATTATCTACCTGTTAAAAGACTTTGTTCATTTGAGATATATTTTTTGGGTTGTGTTTGGAACATAAATTTGAATAAGAAAAAGAAAATATGAAAAAAATGTGAATGAAATATAAATGTGCAGTGATGGATTTGAAATACTCCTTTATCCAAGCAGATCCTGGAATAGTCCTTCGATAGTCACCTGAAACAATAACAACTCCGGTCGGGGGTGCAGGAATTAGCACTTCGACGGTCTAATTAGTTTTTCTCTCTCTGATATATTGATTACTATTTTTCTTAAATGAGCTTTTTTGAACATACCTGATCATCGAGACTTCCTTCTCCTTCTATAGAACTTCTCTTTTTAGGTTTTATCCCCTATTACGCACCTCATCTGGATCTCTCCACGCTTTATGAAGAGGAATTGGCAACTAGCCTTGATGCTGACTTATAATAGACTATTCGGCCTCTGCAACCAGAATTAAGATATATGTAACTCAGCCAAATGAGCCCGATGGACGAGGCCCAACGGGCCGACTTGCAATTTGGGCCTGATAGTATTGGGCTATTTGAATTTGGCTCCCACAATTGCTCCCCGAGTAGTAGTTTGGAATGCGGCGGACATGCTTTTTCAATACTGTCGTGCCAGAAAAGATGTGATAGACAATGATTGTGGCTTCCCGCCGATGCATTTTGAAATATTTTCACCTTTTCATTTTGCACGGGATCTTATTATTGTTCAACACTCATGATCTTCTAACCTCAGGACTTCTATCGTCACCCTTCTGCTCTTCTTCCTGCTTGCGACCTTTTCATTTCCGTCCGTAAGTTCTCTGAGCTCCATTCTCTCTTTTATTTTTATATTTCAATCCCTTGCACTTCTTTGTCTTGTTACTTTTCACTCCGGTCCTCCCATGGTGAATCACTTAAAGGCTCTTCTTTCTGAAGATAGAGTCGTATCTTTTCATCATCACTTTTCTATCCCCAACGACGTTCAACTGTCCTTAGTTAGGGATGGTGAAGTGGACATGGAGAGGACTGATGAGAACACCATTGTGTTCCCTCTCCTGGCGATCGCCGAAGGGGGTGTCCATTTTCCCTTTCATCCCACTCTTAGGTTTGTATTAAGTCATTAGGGTTTGATTCCGTCCCAACCAAATGTCAACTTCTACCGAATCGTGATGGGCGTGATAGAATTAAACCGCCACCTCCGTCTTAACTTAGAGGTTCCAGCCATTCGGCGTTGTTACGTTCATTCTTGGCATAAAAACGAAAAGAGGCTTGGCGAGGCATTTTGTAGTGGTAAATAGTGAACTCACACCCGCCGTACAAGGCCTCCCTATTAGTTAAAAAACCTAGTGTGAATGGTGTGACTGGTGTGACTGGGGGGGAGCTGTATTAATATTACCAGCGCCCCCCCCCCCCTCTCGCTGATCTGGGCCGTCCATTGATGGTCAACAAGGGCAATATTTCCTCAGGGCTAAAGACACCAATCACCATTTGGTCACCATGCTTGCCAACTCTGGCAAAAAAGTGGATGACTTGATGGTGGTCGTTCATGGTAATTGGGAGTTTGGCAAAGTAGAAAATCACCAAACTCCTCTGCCTAAGCGCAAGAGCAAACCAGGTCACCGATTACTCCCCACCAAGCTTTATTTCAATTCGGCATTTTATGTATGCTAATCGTTTATTTCTGGTGTAAGCAACAACCTCAAAAAGTCCCTCGCTTCTACTGACGAATTGGTGCTTGCTCAGATCAAGATGGTCCTAGATTTCGTCAGTTGGCCGAATCTACAAGGCCAAGGTCATGCCGCGCACATATTACTTCGGTACGACCCAACTTATTCTACCTTTTCGGCGGCTGATCATATTCCCGTTCCGAGAGGTGAGAAGCAACTTGTGGCTCTTGTATTCCCCAATTTCATTAATCTGAGAGACATCGGTGTTGGGGAATTGTCTGCTAGTGAACAGGCCGCTAACAGTGAAGGGGCCAACCACGGTGGCGTAGACCAAGTTATTGACGCCAAACAATGTAGAGACGAAAATGTTGAGTTGGTCATTCCTCAAATCGAATGGCTTAGGGAACTGCCGTTTGACTTCGAAGAAGCCGGCTCCAGTGAGCAAATAGAGATCGAAAGTCCCTGAGAAGAAGACATTTTTCTAGACTTGGATGATTTACCTAGAGTCGGCTCAGAAGACATGGCGGGTGAATCCCTCAGTCAATTTTCTAGAAGACGTAACGCCGAAAAAATAGCAGCATGGGGGAAGGCGGCAAGCGCCAAAGAAGTTCCTCCACCGGCAACTGAAGTCGTTCAAGCTGAACCAGTGGAGGAGTCGGTGCGAGACGATATTGAACCTATAATGAAGGAGTCAGTGACTGAACAGAGGGAGGAGAAGCGTGTTGCTGAATCAACCGAGACAACCGAACAATCGCTTGTTGAAAAGAGGCCAAGGATTTCTTCCCCTCTTGACCTTGCGGGCACCGTTTCTGATCCAGCCAAAAGTCAAAGGATCACCAATCGCAACCGGCACCTCCCCAATGAAGGATCATGCGGTAGCCTTGGGTGTAGTCGCGACCATAGCCCTTCCTGTTGATAAGACTGTGTGTAACAACCCTCACCACTGATTAGTGCTAATCTATGATTAAGCATGTTAAATGACTGATTGACTGAATGTTCTGAACTGATTGATTGAATGTGCTAGTTTAAATGCATTTCTATCTATTTGACTGTTAAATGATTTGTTCATGTATTATGTTTTAAACTGCAAATTGAAGGCCTTATCGACGGCCGAATCCGGAATTGATTAGCGATATGTGCTAATTAGAATTTATGTGATTTTATGGCATGTTTAATTGAAATGTGATTTGGTATGATTGAATTAAATTAAATAAAGCTAAATTACACAAGTTAGACTTATTTACCCTTTTATATCCTTTCATCAGCCCATTCTTGAGCCTAACCGACTAGAGAGAGAGAGAGATAGGAGATAGTTTGAGTTCAAAAAGAATTGCTTGGAGAATTAGAAGATTTAAAGAGAGGATTGCATATTTGAGCTTCTAGACTTGAAATTCAAGACCTAAGATAGGATAATTACCTTCTTGTTTATGAATTCTAGTCTTATGTTGCATGGTTCATGGAAGTTTAGAGATTGAAGTCAAGTTTTGGTTTAGATTGTTGAATTGAAGCTTAAATCATGCATGCATGTGCATATCTTGAAGTTTTAAGTTGTTTTCATGGAAATTCTTGCATGCATGTTTACATTTTGGTTGAAGTCCATGAATTCATCATGTTTTTGAAGAAATAGACTCATTTGGTTTTGTATTAGAAGCTTTGAATTCAATGAGATCATGCATGTTATATGTTCATCATGTTCTTGAAGTTTCCCTAGAAATTGTGTTTAATTGAATTATTTTTGGGCTTTGATTTATCAAATTGATCTTTGAAACATGTCATATTATAAGTTTTAAAGTGTTTTCCAGAAAATTAGCCCAAAAGGATCGAATTTGATGCTTTAAAATTGAGTTTTGAGCTTGAGGTTCAAATTTGGAAATTCCAGATTTTGGACTCACGCTCGAGTGGGGAACTCCACGCGCGAGCGTACATACTGAGTTCATGCAGTCCGCTCGAGCGGGAAAAGTGACGCTCGAGCGGGAAATGCGTGTATCCAGTATTTTGCATGTGTTTACAGTCCGCTCGAGCGGGGGAATGCACGCTCGAGCGAGGACTTGTGTCTCACGCTCGAGCGGAGGTCGAACGCCCATCGAGCGTGAATTTCACCCATCCAGTACTTTTGCAGTCTGCTCAAGTGGAGTAAGTCATGCTCGAGCGGGGCTCTTTTGTCTGCATGTCCGCTCGAGCGGGGAAACCCACACTCGAGTTGGACCCTATTTCAGTAAAAATTTGAAGAGTGTTTAAAAGTGCATCTTTGCATCATCTCTCCATCCTAGGCATTCTTAGGGCATGTTTAAGGCATCTTAAGGAGAATATTGATGTAGAACCACACCGAGTCAAGATTAGGGATTAAGTTATTATTTCCCAACTGTGTAGCTTAGTGTGTGTTCATTCTGTAACTGTGTAGGGTTGGCATCCGAGGACACTCTAGCTGCTTATGGCCCAGTGCTCTGTGAGTAACAATGTTGTAAAGATATGTTCAATCATGAATTTTTCTGAATGAACAACTGTACTACTTTTTGAAATGATATTTCTTACTGAATGAATGTTTGTCCTATTTGTGAACTGTATTCGTGGCATCCATAGCAATTTACTGTTACTGTACTGTACTGCTACTGTCACAGAGATCTCTGTCGGTTCCCATGTTTGGAACCACTACTATTTACTGATATGATGGCCATCAACTGACTGTTCGGTCTGTTAAGACCTACTGTACTGTCTTACTATTAGATGTACCACATATGACTATTATAGATTCTGAATGACTGTTATGGCATGAAATATGAGCCACAAACTGAATGACTGATATATTGATAAATGACTGTTTTCAATACTAAAAGAACATTCATTCTTAATCTCTTTACGCATATGTTATTCACTGGGCTTTAGCTCACTGCTCATATATATATATGTAGGTGTTCAGGCACCGGACCATTGCTAGGAAGCGTCGGGCTAAACACCGTTTTGTCAAAACCAACCAACGTGCCTCACTGTGAGGTACCAAGTGTGATCAAGCTTAGGCTTTTTGGGGTGTCTCAGTTCACCCTTCTGTCTCTATTTTGTAATACTGTATAGACCTGCTCTGTACTGTTATAGTAGAGGTTTGGTCCCTAACCTGAATGTCTGTAAATGATGCATGTATATACTGTTTTGGTTCTGAATATAAATATGTTATGAAAAAGTCTTTTTGCATACAGACTGTTACAGCTCATTGGACATCTTTTAATTACTGTTTTGGCTTCCGCCAGCCCTTGTACTCTGTATTACTGTTAAGCAGACCTTCGGTAATCTTGGATTACTGGCCGGTTATGGTACTAAACCCATAGGGGCGGGTTTGGGTCGTGACACTGTGTTTCACGCTGAACTAGATGTGGTTTCTATTGCTTTGGCCGCACAATCGCCTATTTTGGTAAGTGTTATAATCTATTTTCATCTTTTAGTTTGATAGTTCTCGTTATTTATGTGTTTTTGGTTCTGCATTAGGCCATCAAGCGTATTGCCGAAATCGGACGTCGCTAACTCGATGCCTTGGAATTGATCAGTGCATTGAGGGCTAAGGTGGCAGCCGAACAAAGCAAAGCTAAATTGTCTATGGTCGATCTAGCGGTCGCCAGTCAGAAGGCTGACGTATCATGTTTTTGAAGAAATAGACTCATTTGGTTTTGTATTAGAAGCTTTGAATTCAATGAGATCATGCATGTTATATGTTGTGTTGCGCTATGCTGCGAAGGAGTAGACGAATCTTGTGGACGTTGCTCTAAAGATGGCGCAAGCGGACTTGGAGAAGCTGAAAGCTGAACTCCAACAAGCTTATTCAGCCGCTGAAGAAGCGAAATCAGCGGCTGCCAAAGTGTTCGATGTCGGGGAGTTGGCTGCCAAGGAACTTTATGCCGATAAAGCGCTGAAGTTCGAAAATAGGGGTTTCCAGCATAGTTGTCAAATCGGGATTCGAATCGTGAATAGAAATGGCCATGTACCAAATCGCGAATCGAATCGAATCGCAAATTGTAAAGATTCAGTTATGTTTTCTAAATTACATAAAAAAACATATTTATACACTTAAATATTATAAATATGAAATATTTAGATTTAAAGTAATAAAAATGTTACTTTACATGATGATCACGTGGTCTAGATAGGTAAAACGCTTTTATGGCAAGAGATGTGGGTCCGAGCCCCACCGTGATCTATCATCCTATATTATATTTATGTATTTATGATATAATTTATGTAAATTCACATCACAACATGTATGTATGGCAATCCACATTCATTATAATATGATTCTATGAATGTATGATCATGAATAAGGTTCACAACTTAACAAGTTCTAAACTTTTCAAAACTCTAATCTATACTTGTAAAGTAACTTCTGTCAAAAAGAGATCATACAAAACAGAAGTTAGATTAGACAAAGTTAAAAATTCCAAAAAGCCTTCATTTCTTCATTTCAATCTTCATCATCTCCAAGGTCAATATCATCTTCATCATCATCTACCATAGTCACTTCATTAAACTCTTCTTCCTCTTCCTCTTCTCCACCTTCAATCAATTCAACTTCATCATCATCTTTAAATACTTTTCTTTTTCCTCTATCGGTGGCATTTAAATTTCTTGGTCCTGCGTTAATAAAATTAAATAAGGTTATAAATGAGCAAGTAAATGTGAAAATATAGAAACTAAATCTTTGAAATTAACTTATTTAAAAATTAAAATATAAAATTATACCTCTTTTTCTCTTTTTGCTACTTGTTGTTCCTTCATCATCTTCGAAGCACTCTTGGATGTCCATCCATGAATGATCTTCGGGTAGACATGGATCCTCTTTCTCGGTAATCCATTCATCATCGGACTTCATATCCAATAAATAAATAGGATCATAAGTCTCACCCCTTTCTTGTCTCTTAATTTGCCTCAACTCAAGTTGAATGTTATACTTCACAAAAACTAAAGCATTCAACCGTTGTTGCTCCAACCGGTTTCTTTTCTTCGAGTGCACATGATCAAAAGTGCTCCAATTTCTCTCACACCTGGTGGCACTACAAGTAAGACTTAGCACTCTAATAGCTAGCTTTTGAAGCTCTTTGTACTCTTCTCCGTAACTTTCCCACCATAGAGCTGTAATTAAATGATAAAGAGATGTTAGAGAATAATGCATGCCATTGCCAACATAATTGTTGTGAAATTGTGAATATACAATTTCATAATCAAAAATTTTACCGAGTTGTTTCTTTTCCCTTGTCAAGATGGCCATGCTCATACCAAACATACCCTCGGCCTTCTTGAACTTTTCTAATTGCTTATCAACCTTCGCTCTATCCTCTATATCCAGATACATCCTCTCAATGGTTTTAAATAAACCAATTTTCACCTCCGTATCCACAGTGAAGTTTTCTTGATAATGAAACATAGAAAGAAAGATAACTTCATAAATAAATCACAACACAAATAATTAGACAAAAATAGTAAAAAACTTACATCGGATTAAGGTAATATGGCGCTGCATGAAAAGGCCTATGGAGTTGTGAATCCCATTTAGTATCAATAATTTCCCAAATGCGCTTGTATCTATCCCTCACATGGTTCAAGTTTGAAGCAATTTCTACCTTCGCTCTATCCATAGCTTCATAAATAAATCCCATTGCCGGCTTTTCATCACCATCCACAAGCCTCAAAATTTTCACCAAAGGGAGCACACACTTCAAGCAATACTTGATTGCTTTCCAAAATCTAGTGTCTCCCAAGATTGTTCCTTGTGCCTTTTTTGCATTAACAGATGTAGAATAGCTACTTCTAGCCCACTCTTCCGATGCAAACATAGCTCTAAGTTGGAGCTTTCTATCTTGGAAACTTTTTAAAGTAAGGAAGGCAGTGGCAAATCTAGTAACCGCGGGTCTTGTCAACTCCCTATTCTTTGCAAATTTTCTGAACAAATCAAGCACCCAAGCATGCCTATAAATGTACATAGCGATTTCCTCGGCTTTAATTATTGTATCTTTGAAAACGGTCAACTCACCTATGTCACTAAACATTAAGTCAAGGCAATGTGCTGCACATGGGGACCAAAACAATTTAGTCCTCTTCTCTTCCAATAATCTACCGACACCTACATACACCGATGCACTATCGGTTACCACTTGAACCACATTTTCTTCCCCAATTTCATTCACAATGTCATCAAGCATCTCAAATAATTTCATAGAATTTTTAATTGCACTGGAGGTGTCTATTGATTTAATAAACACCGTTCCACTTGGACTATTAACAAGGAAATTAGTAAGAGAATGAGACTTTCCATCGGTCCATCCATCGGACATTATAGTGCAACCCGTCTTCTTCCATTCTTTTCTATACACTTCTAAACTTGCATTCACATGATCAACCTTTTTTTTCAAAAAAGATACTCTCACTTCATGATAACTAGGTGGTTTCAATCCCACACCATACTCACCAACCGACTTCAACATCTTTTTAAACAAGGGGCTTTTCACTAAATTAAAAGCCAATGCATGCCCATAAATGACTCTTCAAATATCTCTAATCACGGGCTCCCTTTGCTTCACCATTTGATTTAGGCTTTGTTGCTTTGCCCTCCCCTTTGTGACATATGCATCCATAGTTTCCCCTTTACTTTTCCCCTCAACATTTTTTCTTCAAAACAATCAACATCTATAATATTGTCTTGTTTTTTTCCACTTAACAGTTGTAAAAACATATTCATAACATCTTCAGAAACTTGACTACAAGCACCAACATTATCATGAGTTCCGGTTAAATGATTTTTCATTCGAATCACTCCACCCCAATAATCTTTTCCACAATAATTATATCTCAAATGCATTCTATTGTTATCTTTGACACGGCTACAATGGTCCCATGTCGGATCTTGTTTCCTACTTTTTTTTTTGCTTTTCATTTTTTTTATCCATTAAAAAAAGCAAAATATTTTTTTAATGTCCCACCCACACAGCAGCAACTTCAATGCTTCTACAGTCCACAATAGACAATAAGTAATGGATACTTCTACAGTCCATAATAGACAATAAAGTAATGGAAAAGAAAGAGTATAAAGTCAATATAGCATTTTATATTACCTATATGAAGTTTATCTAGTAACAGCTCAAACAAAATTGAAGACCCAAAAGAGGACAAACTTTAATAAAGTTTTGAAGACTATACGAAGGGCCACGAAGCAGATTCCAGCAGCAAGGGGCCACCAAACAGTGAGAAGAAGGACCACGAAGCTCTGCATCGAACAAAGAGGTGAGTATTTCTAGGGTTTTGTTTGTTGGGAGTAAAAAGAGACCATGGGTTACCTTGGTTGGACTGTCGTTTGGTCTTAGAAGACTAGGCGACCCATCTTCTGCCAAGAAAAAGCAAAAAAATTGGGCCAAAAATTGAATTTTTTTTATTCGGGTCCAAGAAAACTGGGTCGACCCGCGACTGTAAGGAATCGTGCGATTCAGCGATTCTTCAATTCGTATCGTGAATCGATCGATTCAGATGCAATTCTGTGCCATTTGCGATTCCATCTACCTGTTCGAATTGATTTCTATGTGTATCGAACCGAATCGTACGATTCGAATCGCGAATCGTACGATTCTAACAACAGAGGTTTCAAGCATGGCTGGCTTAAAGCCTTGGCAGCTGCAAAAGCTACGCTCAATACGCCAATTCCGTATGAGCAAGAAGAAGTAGACCCTCTGAAATCGGATCCTGAGGACTTTTGAAGTAGGATAATGTAATCATTTTCGTTATATTTTTGTTCTTTTTGATGTAACCATTTTCGTTATGTTTTTGTTCTTTTTGATGTAATGGGGCCGTTTTCATATGTAAAGTGAAATAGATGTAATGGATTCAGTTTTTTAATGAAAATAGTTTGTTGGTTTATTAATGAATACATAGCTTGCTGCACACCTCAACACTCTTCTTAATTTTTATTCAATGGAACATGTT
Organism: Camellia sinensis; assembly: GCF_004153795.1. Lineage (NCBI taxonomy): Eukaryota > Viridiplantae > Streptophyta > Magnoliopsida > Ericales > Theaceae > Camellia > Camellia sinensis. The sequence continues at coordinate 83,855 of NW_021024934.1, read as the reverse complement.
TAATGATGCTAAGTGGCATACATGGATCGCCCTATTCGGCCTGCATCACTCCTTTGCTTCGGTACCACGTTTGAATCGACACCAAGCATTGGTCAAGTAGGGCACTATGTGCCGATTCGGCTGCCTGCTCTACCAGCAAATGTGATGCCGAATAGATTCATATATCTGCCCTTACCCCAATTGATCGCATGGTGCGCCGACTACATAGGCGACTGTTGCATCACTCTTTAGCACAAAGCATTTGTAACACCTACCTCCTTTATTAACTGTTAAATCTGAAGGTTACCTTAATCATGTGCTTTTATGTGATTTATATGCTTGCATGTGTGTTAATTATATGCCATGGATTATTTGAAGTATGTTTTGATTCACAGATATGTTAATTTGTGAAAAAGACCTGTCTGATTCGTTAAATTATAAGGTTAAAAATTTGATGTTGGACTAGGTGGTTAGAGCCTAATTCACTTTAAGAAGATTAAGTTTGGGTTAAGTTAAATTAGATTATATGAAGATTGCCTTGATTAGGTGAATTTGATTTAAATTAAGTGAAACTTAAAATTTTATTACGGAAAATGTTGGTCTAGTCAACAAATAAGAGGAATAGAGACATGAGAGAGAGTTCTAGAGAAAGGGAAAAAAAGAGCTCAAGAGAGGAAAGAAGAAAAGAGGAGTATCAAGGGGCTTATAGAGTAAACCTTCATCAATTCCACAATCAAGGTAAGAATTCTTATCTAACCCATAAGATTAAGTAAATTTATCCATGAGATTGTAGAAGTTGAGTTGAATTAGGGATTGGGTGGTGTATGTTTGAGTTATAAAACCTAAAAGGAGACCTTGTAGGATATGGCTCAAAATCTTGTTATACATGGCACCCTACATGATCAATCACTCATTTCTTGCATGATTCTTGAGGATGGAGGATGAAACTCCATGGATTTTTGAGTTTGGAAGTTAACATTTGCATAGTTGTTGATTTTTGGCCCTAAATTCTAGAGTTTGATCTTGTTGTATGACAAATGAGTTTTGTTTTGAAGTCATGGTTTAACTGGAGGTTAGAACTTGATTATTCAACATGTTTTTGTGAGTTTTGGGTTCTGATTTGCATGAATTTGAAGTTGGGTTTGCAAAAATGGAGTTTCAACTTTGAAGCAAATTTTCGAATTGGTTTTTCACCCAGACCGCTCAAGTGGCCTAGGCCACCACACGAGCGGCCAAGCCTTTTTCTGCTCCACTTTTTCTTTTGCTGGTGGACCGCACGAGCGGCAGGGGGCACGGCACGAGCGGCCGGCCTTCCTCTGTTCACTTTTTCATTCTGCTCACTAGAGCGGCCAAGGCCACCGCACGAGCAACCAGGGCTGCCACACGTGTGGCCAGTACGGCCAGCTTAGGTTTATTTCCTTTCTGTTTTCTTTGCTTTTCGGGCCTCCAATTGCATGGTTTTCAACTGTTTTCGTATGCATTTGCATTGCACGAACACAAGAGAAAATGAAAGAATGATTGTGAATGGGTTAGAGAATAAATAACGGTTAGGTTAGGTAGTGTTTGCATGAGAGGATTGTGTGTTAAACCATTGTGTTTAAATCTATTTGTGTAGGTCAAATGCCGCGTCCTACCCACGTGTTCTAAAGAGCCAACAGTGAGTAACAACCTTGTAAAGATATGTTTGAATTATAAGTATTTTATGACTTACAAAATACTCTGTTTCTAAAATGTTATTTTCTGACTGATTGAATGATTGTCCTGTTTTATAAACTGTATTCGTGGCATCCTTAGCATCTGTTACTATTTCGGTTACAGAGATCTCTGTCAATTCCAATTCTTGGAACTTCTGTTTACTGTATTGATGGCCATCATATATGACTGTTCGATCTTCATGACCGTCTGCACTGTCCTGCTATTGGACGTACCACGTATAACTGCTACGTTTTCTGTATGAAATATGGATTTGCTATGCAAATGAATCTAATTTTCTATCTAATGCTATAAGTAGCTGATTTGGATTACTGTAAGGACTTCATTCATAACCTCTTTATACTATTGTTAGTCACTGGGCTTTAGCTCATTCTTTTATATATGTATATAGGTGATCAAGTGCAGGAGGGGACGTAGTGGCGTCGACCCAGCCTTAGTTTTGTTAAGCCAGCTTTTGTGCCTCGTCATGAGGTTCTTATCAGTCATGTGTCACGGCTCTTGGGTGGTCCGGGAGTCACTCTTTTGAGATTAGTTCTTATCAGTCACTGTGTATATAGATATGTCTCTATGAAAATTCATTTTGTCTCATTTAAGTCTTCACAGCTCATTGGACGTTTTATTTTCTGAGTTATTGGCTTCTGCCAGCCCCGTTACTGTATTACGGTTATGTAGGCCTTTGGTAATCACGGATTACTAGCCGGTTACGACACTAAACCTATAAGGGCGAGTTTGGGTCGTGACAGATTGGTATCAGAGCACTAGTTATATCACACACACACGTCCAAATAAGCTATAGGATGTCCTAGGAAAGAAGTTAGGGCAATTTACTTGCATGTGTGCGTGTGTGGACTCCTTATGTGTCTATGTGATGACAATGGAAATGTGAAACCTATGCATCCTATGTTTATTATCATTCTGTTTACTTATAGACCAATAGAGAACGCAAGACCTAAAAATGCATCTGAGTCTTCTAATGCGAGAATGGACCGGTTAGAGTGAATGGTGGAATTACTGATAGAAATTTTGAGACAATAACAGAGACAGCCATTCCCATCTCCTCTTCCACCACCAATTCTTGTTGAGCCACCTACTGATGGTGATATTATCGCCTTGACGCAGAAGTTTAACAAAATGAAACCACCTACATTTTCAGAGGGCCTTGAACCACTAAAGGCCGAAGCATGGATCTTAGAAATTGAAAAGCTGTTTGAAGTTTTTCCATGTTCTGAAGAGCAAAAGGTTTTGTTGGCAACTTTTACCTTGCAAGAAAAAGCTAGAAGGTGGTGGATGCTAATCTATGATTAGAATACTATCATGACTTAGGCACAGTTCAAAGAGGCATTCTATGAAAAATATTTCCCACAGTGTGTAAAAGATTGCAAAGTAACAGAATTTGAGCAATTAAAGCAGGGTACTATGTCGGTAGCGGAGTATGAAGCCAAATTCACCGAGATTGCATGGTATGCACTACTTATGGTAGATATCGATTACAAGAAAGCTAGGAAATTTGAAGGCGGACTTGATGTTGAGGTTCTTGACCAGATCAATGTACTAAGGCTAAGTTTGGCAACTCCTAAAAAATCCAAAAAGTCAAAAAGTCACTATCTTATTTAAGTCACATCATCTTATTTAAGTCACATCACTTCTCTAACACATCACTTCAAACCCAACCCAAACCTAACCCATATTTCATAAAAAGTCAAAAATACACTTATTTAGACCATCCCAAACAACCCCTAAAGTTGTTAAAATATGTTGATGTCCTGGATAGAGCCCTCATGGTTGAGGTGAATATTGTTGCCCTCATACAAGCAGAGACACCGGTGATCGAATTGAAGGGTAAGAGACAAGGATCCAACTTTAAGAAGGGCCGGAACAACTCAAACAACTCACAGAACAAGAGACAAAATACGGGATCATCAAATAGCTCTAGCCAAGGGAATGATACACCCGTTTGCTCAAAATATGGAAAAAGACATAAGGGAGTTTGCCATAGAATTTCTGGTGCATGTTTTCGGTGTGAAAAAATAGGCCACATGATTAAGGATTGTCCTTTGGCATCCCAAGGCACACATAGACCCATGGCAAGTTCTGTCGCATCAGCCTCAACGCCGAAGTCTAATCTGAAAGCTGCTATAGGGAAGAAAACTTTGAGGCAAGGACGAGTATTTGTGCTTGTACCAAGGGATGTGCAGAATATAGAGACAGTTGTGCCAAGTATCCTTCCTATGTGTTCCCAGAAAGCTTATGTTTTAATTGACTCGGGATCTACGCATTCTTTTGTATCATATGCTTTTGCTCCTAAATTAATGAGACCTATGGAACCAATGCATTACTTGTTAACTGTGTCTTTACCAACTGGGGGATCTATGACTTGTGCTTATATGTACCCTGCGTGTGAAATTGTTGTTGGGGATATGACTTTATATGTTGATTTATTGCCTCTACATATGGGGTATTTTGATGTAATTCTAGAAATGGACTGGTTAACAAAATATCATGCCACCATTGACTGCGTAACGAAACAAGTAGTGTTTCGCCTACCTGAATTGCCTAAATTTAAATTTAATGGAGTTGGTGTCGTAACTCCCCCATACTTAATTTCCTCTATAAAAGCAAATAGGTTGATTAACAAAGGCTGTAGGGGACCCTACTTTTACGCGGCGCGCTGTATCAGTAGCTCAGTTTGTACTCGAGCAACTTATGACACTTCGTTCTGGATGTCGCAGTGCGGTTCTGATAGCTTGTTGATTGGCGCGGGAGTAGTTATCAGCCAAGTGTTTGTAATCTACACATAATGAAAGAATGTTAGCTCGGCAAAAATATTCAATCAAAAGAAAAGCATAACCGAGCTACTTTGCTCACCAACGCCCCTGATGTTGGCCGAAAGATACCACATTGAGGCCACTTAAGTTACAATTTTAGTCTTTCAATTTTATTTATTTGGTGGAGATGATGTGTTTCGTGCACTTGTACAAATTTGGCAGGAAATGTGAAACTTCAATAAAAAAGGGCGTGAAAGCAGATTCTTTATGCAAGAAGTGAAAAATCCGAGCCAGCCAGACTACAGCACGTGCAGCCCACCACCGCTCGAGCGGCCCTCATGGGCGCACGAGAGGCCCACCTAGGGACGCGTGCACGAAATTTTTGATCTGTTTTGCTGCGAATAAAAGACAAAAAATTAGCAAAACCTAGGGTTCGAAAAATTACTTCAGAATAGAGGGATGCTAGGGTTCCAAAGAGGTGATATTCTACCAAAGCTTGAAGGACACTTCCATGGGGGTTTCTTTCTCATCTTCTTCCCCTTTCCACTCCTCCATGAGTGGCTAGTCGTCTTTTCTAGAGTTTTGATGAAACCCTAGCCATGTAATGAAATTTTTCATGAGCTTTAGTTGTAAATTGGTTTGAATGAATGTGTGGATGATTTAGAAGTTTTTAATAATTGTTTCGTTCATCTCTTCAAGCATTTTACTCTCTGTGATTGTTTAATGCTTTCCATACATTAGTATTCTTTGTGTTTGTATTCAAAGTACGAGACGATTCATGCTATGAGAGACGGGTCGTTTTGCTAGCATAGTTTACAGCAAACGACTCGTACTACTCGAGATGATTCGTGCTTGTACATTGAATGCAACAACCCTCTTGATCAATATTTCAAACTTGTAGTAGTGAAATATTGGATAGTTCAAACCGAATCGCAATTGGTGGCCAATATTAAATCTCATTCATGTGGTTAGTGGTGAATTCTCTATCTTAGGATTTTTCCCGAAAATTAATATCTCAAACCCTAATTTTAGTTGTCAGTCTAATTCCTCAGTTTCTTTAATTGCTGTTCAGTTATAAAATCAATCTTATCTTTTTAATCAAAATTAATTTAGGAATTTTGCGATTGAATTAATCTAATTTCAAATTTGTCCCTACGGATCGATACCTAGGCTTGCCATTATTCTGATAGAATTTAATATAATTTAGTGATTTATTTTTGGTGTGTTCAACGACCCATCAAATTTATGTACCAGCACGGTATGGGCTTCTCGGAATCCTCGTAAATGGCAGACACCCATAGAAAGTCATCATCGTTCAATTCTTTGTGCAGTGTGCTTTCTACTAGTTTTGCTCGGCTCTTCCTGACCTTGAGGTACCAGTCAAAGGCGCCCTTATTTTTACTAAGTGTGTATAGATGAAATATCTCGGCTAGGCCAAGATTTAAACTGAGGATATGGTTTAGCGCGGCCACACCATTAATTATCTTGTATGTATTATTTTGATACTTGCGTGGGATATAACTTGGTTTGCCTCAAAAATTTGCAAACAAGGGGTTGCACGGGAAAACAGAGCCCTCCTTCCACTATTGATACCACGGTGAAGGGGAAAAATCCAATTTGCCCCAAGGTGTCTCTTCTTTCATGGCTAGCTCAATTGGGACGTCATCAGGGATGCTGAACTCCTTGCGGAACTTAGCTATGGCCCCATGCAAACTGACCATAAATAAGTACTTGCCCATTTATCCCGGTTTTATTTTGACCACTAAAACTAATTTATTGCTCGGCCAGATGGTTGCTCGATCTGGGAGCGTCACCAGTTTGCAATGTTGAGGTGTGTCTGGTCGATCCTAGTTCGTTCTGCATTGTTAAAAAAGTAAGTGCATGGCTAGCACGACAGGAGTTTTTTCTCGACTATCAAAATTAAAGCTATTCTTTGCTCGGCCATAGAGCCTAGGGTTGGGTGTTAGGCCGATTGTGGGGCCTAAAGCCTAGGTGTTTTATCTCGGCCTTAGTCCAGCACCCCTACGTCTCATCTAGCGCGATTCTAACCAATTTTAAGGAGCACAAACAAGGTTTTTGCCCAGTTTGATCATTTTTTTGATTAAAAACTGAACTCGTGCTCGGTTTTTCCCAGAATTCATACTGTTCATCCTAAATTCTGAAGTCACATACGGAAACAAAGAGGAATAAGGGGCACAGAGGCCACTTGTATGTTTTTGGTTTCGGTTTTGCCTAATTTCTACAAATGTTTACTAGTTTCACACTAAAGAAGGTGTTGATAGAGGCTTAATAGCTTAGAAATAAGAATAAAAAGGAAAAACTAGAAGAACACAGAAGAGATGAAATGAAAAGATTGAAAAAACTCACTGGGAATGGCTTAGAGCTTCGATCCAATCGGGAAAAGGGCTTCGGCAGTGGTTGACGAATCGATTGGTTCAAGAAGAGTGGCCTAGAACACACAAAACGACGACGACAATGACGGCGATGACGATACAAGCTCTGAGTAGGCTAGGGTTTTTCTTGGAGAATAAGATGAATAGTGGAGTGGACGAAGGGGTGTATATATCGCCTATTTATGGGTGAAAACCCAAAGGGCGCCAACCTTTCAAATTTCGGAGATAGTAGGGGCAGCTGTGGAGTTGCACAGAACCTCTAAGGGAACGCCATGTGTCACTAACTTGATGGGTTGTCAGTACAGTTAATTGATGGGTGACAGGACATCGGGCACAAGTCCCTGAAACCGGCCAGAATTAACAGCTTGGCTAGAAAGGCTAATCTCAATCACGTTCAACTCAGATGGGATTAAGGGGCAATTGAGAAGGAGATTTGTACCAAACAATGGGCCAAGCTATACCAACACGGAGTATGGTGTTGAGCTGGGCCAGACAAACACAAAATGTAGTGTTAGACCAATCTATACCAGCATAGAGTTTGGTGTTGGAACGGGCTATCTTGGTCGGGCTAACTTAGTAGGGGCCCTGGTCTAGGACAGGGCTATCTTTTAGCGTCACGGTGCAGAGGCCATGTTAACAAGATCGACCAAATTAGGCCTGGTGTAGTATGGGCATGGAGAATGTGTAGTGTGCTATGGGCAAGCTGTGTAGCCGAGATAATTGTCTGCGCATCCATGGCTGACCAGCTTGAGAGAATGCCGCCAAGGTACTGACCAAGCGCAGCTCCATTTCGAAGGTTGGCATGGCTTAGCTCGACACTGGAATGATCAGAGGCAATATCTTTGGTGCTACCCAAGTAATAGCACGGTTAGGTATTCCACGTGGACCAATGGAGAGGAAACCACTTTGGGTGTACGTCAATACCGTTTGGCAGTATTCACATATACACGTGTAAGGAATAGAGAATGCAGTACAGCCACACGTTTAGCAAAGGACAACAGAGATAGTGCGCACACAATCTAAGACTGCATGGCCAACCTAGAAAAGGAGACAGGAGCAAACTCAAAGCAGTAAGCAACCTTTAGCCACTTTCTCTCTATAGTGCTCTGTATTTTCTCTTCTCCTCTAAGAAAGCCAACTTGACTGTCGGAGGGATTTTCCGGCAACCCATCCGCCGGGTAGCTCACCCTTGTTTGTTCGCAGTAAACGGAGTTCTGTCAGAGTAAGTCAAGCTTGGTAGCAAGGAATACGGAGGGAGACAAATATTTTCCACCCGTACAATTATGGTTTTACTTCATTGTAAAAATCCCATTTCGTAAATCAATTGAGTGCAGTGCAGTAATCTGATGCAAAGCGAGAAGATTACAATCTGCATTAAGTTTAATTAAGAAAAAAAAAAAAAAGAAGTTCAAAGTCAATGAAAGAAAAGGAAAAACATACATATACATATGAAAGTTTTACATTTTTGTTTAGCATAAAAATTGTTAAAACATAAAAATATTAAATTTCTTGTATAAAGAACATAAAAATATTAAATTTCTTGTATAAAGAACATAACAACTTGTTTTTTAGTTAAAGAATTATTGTCAATACAGAATTTACAAAAAGAAAATTTCGTATTAACAAAAAGAAAATTTACAAATAAGTGATACTATCTTAAAATAATTATAAATTTATAAAAAAAAATTATGATTTTAATCATTAAAATGTATAAAATTTACCATAAATCTATCATTATTTTTCAAAATTAACACTAATTTATTATTTCCCCTTAACAAAATACATATTCTAAAATAAATTTTGTTTAATTCCATTCAATTTCTCTTTCATTTTTTATCCTATTTTCAATCTAACCAAACCGTCCTTCCTAATATTTTTAATTTTAACCACAAAAGGAAAAATTAGCAGAAAATATTTTTTGTAATTATTAAAATCAACCAACTAATTTATAATTAATTTCTTATATTTCATTTATATAATTTTTTTCCTAAAAATATATGAAAATTTAATTTATATGAATACCGTACCTGTGCGAGGAGCGCATTCCCTTATCCAAATTCCATTTTTTCCCGTCATTTCCAAAACCAGAGGTCTCTTTGCAGAGAGAGTGAGAGTGAGAGCTCAACAATGGCGTCCTCTTCAGTAGGCTCAACCCTCACTTCTTCCTCCACATCTCCTTCACTCTGTCTCAATTCTCTCACCCACATCCACTGTGTTTCATCATCATCATCACCATCCACAATCTCCTTTGGCCCTAGTTTTAGAGCTCTACCCAGAAAAAGCCAAGCCTTGCACCACCATAGGACCAAGGGAGGTCCATCAATCAAGTCTTAAATGCTGGATTTCTCGAGTTCATTCTTCGAATGAGGGCTCGGAGGAGAAGACGATCCGACAAGCCCTCCCGGGTCGGGCGTCACGGCGGTTGAAGAAAAGGAGGAACCACAGTGCCTACCAGGCCTCCGTCAGTATGAAACCATGGCCTTTTTGAGGCTCGACATGTCCGAAGACGAGCGACTCGCTCTTACCCAGAAGCACGAAGAGGTGCATCTTCAATTTCCCCCAATTTTTTCTTCGCAATTCGTGTTATATGTACAGCACAGTGTAAATTAGGTTAGGATGAAAATAAAATTATAATTTATAGTATCTTATTAAAATTTGATAAAGACATTGAAATAATATAAATAAATACTATTAACTTCTAATAATTTTACTTATATTACATGTTCTATAGAATTGAAATAAAAATAATAACATATTACAAATTAAAATATTAAAAGCATACTTGCCAAGTAAATTAAGAAAAAATTGTAAACACTAAACAAAACATAGAAATTAAAACTATTGTACACTTGTTACTGCTCTGTAATCTAAAAAAAAAAAAACTAAACACCAAATAAAGCACACCAACAACTGCTATGTGATCTCAACAAATTAGATTGAAAATTAAATATCAAACAATGCGTACCAGTCTATACTTTGTAATTCCAAACAAATCAAATAAATCAATGCACACCAACCAGTACTCTACAACAGGGTTTTTAAAGGCTCAAGGCGCACTAAGGCGCTGAAGGTCTCTTGGGGCCTAGGCGCAAGGCGCAAGGCGAGGCGCGGGCTTTATTGAAGTAAGGCGCACAGTCTTCGTAAAAAATAAAAAAATTAATATAGACTAATCATTCATAGTACTAAAACAATTTTTTACATACTAGTACTTACTACACAACACAAAAAATAAATAACAGAAAAAAAACAATTTCAGTATAATGATTATTACATAAATAAAAAAAATTAACAATTTCATACATACAATTTCAATATAATGTTTAAATTAAATAACAATTTCAGTATAATTAATTAATTCATACATACATAAATAAATACAAAATAGATACATAAATTAATTAATTATTATGATTATTACATACATAAATAAATTAATTAATTAATTCATACATACATTAATTCATAAATAAAAATTATTATGATTATATGATTATATAATTAATTCAAAAAATAAAAATAATTAATTCATAATTAATTCATAAATTAATTATTATGATTATAACAATTTCAGTATAATGTTTAAATTAAATAACAATTTCAGCATAATGATGAATCAATTTCAGTATAATCATAATGAATGTAATGTATCTATTTTTTTTATTTATGTATGTATGAATTTATTTATTTATTTATTTATGTATGTAATAATCATAATGAATGTAATGTAATGTATGTATAATCATAATGAATGTAATGTATGTATGTATGAATTAATTAATTTATTTATTTATGTAATGTATCTAATTTATTTATTTCAGTATAATCTATTTATGTATGAATTAATTAATTAATTTATTTATGTATGTAATAATCATAATGAATGTAATGTAATGTATGTATAATCATAATGAATGTAATGTATGTATGAATTAATTAATTAATTAATTTATGTAATGTATCTAATTTATTTATTTCAGTATAATCTATTTATGTATGAATTAATTAATTAATTTAATTTAATTCATCAAAACAAAGGAAAAAAATAAAAACAAAAATTAGAATTGAGC
>NW_021024934.1:46720-67398 GCF_004153795.1 Camellia sinensis | reverse complement strand
GGGTGAAGGTTGAGCTACTTAAATTGAACACGCATTGAATATGGTTTTAGGCCCACTTGAGAGTGGGCAAAATTATATTTTTTAAAGCCCACTTGAGGGGGCAAATATTGCATGTCTTAGCCCTACTTGCACGGGTAGCACCATCAAACCATTTTCAATAAACAAACATGACACGATTCGGTCCAATTAGACGACTTAGTCTTATACTTGTTTGATGTGCGCACACGTAGTTAAATCTAGGCTAATAACCGGAACAGAACGCATTAATGTTTTTCAAAAACTAAGATATCCATGGTTAGTAGAGCGCCGATCTTTGATCGGGCCCGCAGCGGGGGTGCTCATAGTGACCTTCCCGCAATCGTACCCAAGTTTCCCGGCGAGGGCAACTTTGGTGATGACTGGCACCACGGAGCCTTAGGCAACGAGTCCGGGTTCCTAATATTCCCCATAAAAATATTTGTGGCGACTCATGTATCTGGCAAAGCAGTCCATGTTTGGCACTGTCTTTTCAAAAATCTAATTTTTCTTCCAAACGATTTGCTGGATTTGGGACTCTTTGGCTGTCAGATTAAAAGACCGTGACAATATTTATGTCTGACCTGTAGTGACGCCTAAACGAACAGACGGGTTCCTCCTCCCGGGGCGTTTGGGGACGTCTACAGTTGTCTGGCGACTCCACTGGGATTTAATGGAAGGACTTGACTCGAACGTCATGGATAATCTTTTTTGTACTTGGTTTCTTTTGGTATTGCATGTGCATTGGTGCGCCTAGACACGCGTGTTTGCCATCTGCCATTCCCTGAACAGTTTGCCGAGGCTTGTCTTGTCAAGCATGACCATAAGGCTGACCGGATTATGTCTCTTGAAGTAGTGGGACACACCAAACCCGAATTTTTACCGGGGCCACTCCTTTTGACCATTCGACCTCAGTGCATATTTTGGATCATAGTGACCATTCCCAAACTACAGACAGGTGCCTTACCCGATTATAGTGTTTTGATTGAAAACCGCTGCCGTAGGTCAGTGAAACCCTAGCTTCCTGACCAAAATAGGCAGGGAACACCCTACCCAACATAAGGGGATGTTTTGGCTCTCACTATCTGCTATGTGCTTTTTAGAGTGTATCTCTACAGGGAATGTGCCTACCAGTTTTGCAAGTTATGAAGTACCAGGCACTGAGGACATCAGTAATCAGTATTTTGGGGAATCAAATTTATACTGCAAGGTAATACAGACTCAGTTTTGGGACATCGATTTTGGAAGAACAGTGAATCAGTGAGTAGATGTAAGTTATTCAGTCATGTCTGTGTCTGTTCGTCTGGGCTGAACTACTCTGCTTTTTCGCCCTTTCAGTTCAGCAGATTTGGTTCGAAACTTGGTGTTCTCCCCTTGCTAAAAGGCAAGAACAGATCTATCTTGATTCCGTAAGTTCCACCGTTCAGTTCAACGGACTTACGATGACCCAAAGTTCACGAGGAAATTTGGGTATGGCTAGCCGCAAGTTAGACCGAGGGATCATCTTGCAGAGATGAGACCAATTGTTGCATGTACCGCATCCGCCCAGGTCGCCTTGCTGCCACACCCGATTTGGACCCCTAGTTGATATCAAGCTCGTGAGACCCACAACGTTTGAGTTAATGGGAATGACGGCGACCCAGGATCCGTGGACCGATCCTGGCTCTATGGAAATGTCAGGCTTTCGCCACCAGCCACATATATGCCGGGAATTTTAGTACCACAGGAGCCCTCGCTACTGGGGCGGATTGTGGGATTCGGCTCGCAACAGGAGGTTGCCCTCCAGCTACCAGGCAACGACGTGTCAACCAACACCGAGTTTCGCTCTGATGTATAACCCAAACCCTTGATCAGGCCTAGGCTGGAGGTAAAGAATAAAGTGAGAACAGATGTGATCCCGGTTAGCAACTGCTGTGGAGCAGTCGAGGCTTTGAAAAGCGGGGGGATGAATAAGCAGCAAGTATCGCAAGTTTGTGGCAAGCTGGGATAGGTACTTCCCCACTCAAATCGGAAGGCAGTTCAAGCCAGGCGGAAAATCAGGATGGGCCCCGTCATCCAAGACAGTTTCTCCGCAATCCCAACTTCTGCACGCGGGAAAAGATCATAAAGTCAGGGCAGTGCGCCGACCCTTTTCGCTAGTCGTGCCTAGCAGACACCTTCAGACTTCGAAGTACCGCCTCGAGGGCGCAAGAGTCCTTTCACACCCTTCTACAGCCTTGTCTAGTGTAGGCTTCAAATCTTGGCTAAAAAAGGGGCTCTTAAACCCCTCAAGCCTCGACCTCCTCCCGAAGGAATCTCCCTCTCTCAAACTGATGCACCTTGTCTGGCGTACCACAACAGTCCAGGCAACGCACCTGAATGGTTTTTCCGTCTTCGTCATGAAGTGCCAAAATCTTGATCTGACAACGAGTCATCCTCCCCTCCCCTCAGCAAAGTTTCACTACTAAGGCTATGACTTCAGGATACTGGCAGTTCTAGATCAGGGGTTGTGGACCACCTGCGGCGGCGACTCGGTGCATTTCGGATGTGGTGTTTGGCACGCACTTTTGAGCATCTGCGAATCCAATTTTTTGTGGTTTCTAACTTAGGTGTGGAGTCAGTTCGGTGGTCTTGTTTTGATCCCTGTCTCTTTGTTTTGAGTCAGTCTTTTTGCTTAAGGGTCTGTCTTGTATCGCGTCGAGTCAGTCCCTTGTATAGAATGTCGGTGATTTTCGGGTGTTGCCCGGAACGCACCTTTTTGTTTTGTATTACCTTTTTGCTTTGTTTGAAAGTCCTGCTCTGCTGTCGAGCCAGTTGCAACCAGGGATCTGAATGAAACAGTTGCAGGCTATCATGTTCTCGTGCTATCGCGTACTTTGAGCTAGTTGTGCCAGAGTATTTGAATGAAACGGCGGAGCCATCTCACTCACCTCTGCAACCCCAAGAAACTCCCAAATTGCCATTGAACCTACGTTTTTAACTTTTTGAACACTGCGGTGATGAAAACGAGAGGAGGAATTCCTCGGGTTTCTGTAAAACATTTGGACTAAATTTAACAGAGGAAAGATGAGGCATCGCTAAGCCCTTAATCATATGAAATATCAATGCTATGTCAGCAGTGAGTACTGAGAGGACCCGGCTTGATCCAGACTGGTTCCACACTATCTCAAGCTGCGAGCGATTTGCGCTTCTTAAAACTTTCAAAAACAAAAATTGTTTCTGCCGGTCTCTACGAGACCTGTGTGGAATCGCTCTTGAGATTGTGCAGCTTAGGATCGCTCTCAACCTCAAGACTTGAGCCCTCGCTTTAAAACCTTGAACCACAATTCGGAGTGTTCAATGATTGACCATCAAGAGAGGCCTGTGTGGCCGAATTGGAAGCAACCCTCGAAGAAGAGGCACCAAAGTCAGATCAAGAAGATCATATCTCATCAGAAGAAGCTTGTGAAGCTAGAACAGAAGCACCCCTTCAACTAGGGGCAAAAATGTCCGATGTGCTCGAAGAGCCGAAGATGGGTCCTTCAGCAAATCAATACAACAGTCATTTTCCTGGATTCAGATGACTTCAGGATCTCAAAACCATTTGGCATGGACTTGTTACACTTTTACCCTTTGAGAGGCTCGCTGAGTCGAAAACCCGGAAGGGCGACCCAGGCAAAAGTTAGAGCAAAAAAAGAAAGAAAAAATACAAAAAAAAAAGAAAGAAAAAAATGAAAAGAGAAAAATAAGAAAAAAGAAAGAAAAAATACAAAAAAAAGAAAGGAAAAAATGAAAAGAGAAAAATAAGAAAAAAAAAGAGAAAAAAAGAAAAGAAAAGAATTGAAAAAGGAAAGAAGAATAAAGCTCGCAAGGTCGAAAACCCGCAATGGGCGCCTTGGCAAAAGTTAGAGCCTAAAAAGTGAAGGTTAATACTCGAGTGTACCTTAACCGGAACTACGTAAGGCTTGATTCCCATGTTTGGGATACGTAGGCAACTTCATCCTGAAGTCCAGCCCCCAACGCTTTCATAGCGACTAAGTCCATGTAATGGTTTTAATCATCCTTGATTCCCATGTTTGGGATACGTAGGCAGCTTCATCCTGAAGTCTAGCCCCCAACGTTTTCGAAGCGACTGTGTCCATATATTGGTTTTGACCATCTTCGTCTTCTCTGTATCCGAGAGTTCGGTTGTGATCATCACTAAGGATGACTGTTTACAATAAGATGCGGCGTCATCCAGACAAGGGGCAACTTTCCGTTGCCATGAGTCGCCATTCAAACCAGGGGCAACTTTCCATTGCCATTTAAAGCGCTGCGGTGCCATTCAAACAAGGGGCAACTTTCCGTTGCCATTCAAAGCGCTGCGGTGCCATTCAAACAAGGGGCAACTTTCCGTTGCCATGCAGTGTCCTTCAGAAAATGGGCAGTTTTCCTTCCGATCTGAGGTTGTACATCTCGAGAGTAAGTTCTGCGCTCGTTAAGCAGTAACCGTTTGCAAAAATAGTTTTTGAGAATTTTTACTAAGGTTGACTATTTTCTCGAAAATTGTTTCATTTTCCAAAACTGGACCATTTTCTTAGACCCAAAAAAGGAAAATTTTCAGTGTTCATAGCTTGACTTGCATGATTTCAAATCAAAAATCGCACAAGTATGTTAATCTAACTCTCATTTCGGTCAAAATTGTTTTGATAGAAAACCAAAACAAAAAAAAATGGTCAGAATGATGAACTAGGGGCACAGTTGAGTCAGGCTTCCTGTCTTTCCCCCATCGTCAGCATACTTGCCAAAAAGGGCATAGCTGAAGCTGTCATTAAAGGGTTGAAAGCTCTCTCAACCTCCGAGCAACGAGATATCGCGCCTAGTACGAAGCACGAACCGGAATGGATCAAGATACTCCACTCCCTTATCAGGAACATTGACTAAACGTCATCGGAGGAAATAGCTGCGAGCCAACAGTGTTGGGCATGAGCCCACAACCTCTTGTTTATTTATCGACCATATCTGGGGAGGGATAAAAAAATGAGAGAGGTGCAAGTTGAGAGAAAAGTAAGCAAAAAGGGGTTTTGAGAGAAAAATCGAGCCTGAGGGCCGAGTGATGTGAGAATCACAAATAAGGAGGGGAAACAATACTCGAAGAAACTGGCTCCTCGTGATCTGAGGTCTCTCGTCTTTGTAACACATTTGTGTGTCGTGTCTTTTGTTTTGTTTTTTTTACCTCAACTCTTGTTTTGAGTCGGTTCCGAGCTCGTTGTGTTTAGGTTGTTTACATTTTGTTTTTCGTTATTGAGTCTTTTTCACTGTGTTCAGTCGTAGGCTCAATACCCGGTTGAAACCCTTTTTCTCAAATCGTTTTGTGCTCAGAGTGCTGTACCATTCTTCACATTTCTGCAAAACAGGTTTGGTTCTTTTGTAAAACCGCAGGGGTTCAACTCGGGTCACTTGGAAACAGTGAGCATGTGGGTTCCGGATTGCATTTGAGTGTGTTTCAGCTTCTGTCGATTCTACCTTTGTATTCCGTCTTTTCAGATTCGGGCTGTTTTTGCCGTGTGCAGAATGAACTAAGAATACTGTGTTATGGGCTATGAAGTTCAGAATGAGCAGTGTTCAGAATCAGTTGTGAGCTGTGTGGGCTGTATGCAGATTAAACCAAGCACTGTGTTACGAGCCGAGTACTCAAAATGAGCAGTGGTTTGTGTGAGTTATTTTGCTGTTGGCCGGTCGGCCAAATATTTGGCTGGTGGACTATTTTTGTGGCCGGTGGGCAGCCGGTGACCTCCTCTGATGGTCGGTGAGCCTCCTACAACCTTATTTGGGTCAGATATGTGGTTTGGGGCCTTCATTGCTCAAGACAATGCAAGACAGTGCATTTTCGAAGCTTAACTGACCCCCGTTTTGACCTCAGACTGTGTCTTCTGCGCGCAGCACTTGAATATGTGCAGGGTGTATCCTCTTTGTGTCCATTTGTCCCTTTCAAGACTTGAAAAGTTGCCCCACACGCGTTGCTTTACAACGCTTTGATGTGAATGCACACTGGGTCGTGCGTCATTATGCTTGCATCGTCATACAACACGCACGAGACCTTAAATACGCTCGGTCTAGGAGACCTTAAATCCTTCGAAGGTGCGAAACCTTTGGCGTCTGCATTGTCATGCATGATCCTCGTCACGCGTTGCTATACGCACCTTACATGCGTTGTTATGTATCTTCCTCACATGCATTGCCATGCATTTCAAGCAACTTGCGTTGTCACACATTCCAGACAACATGCATCATTTGCATTTCAAAAAACAAAAACAAAAACAAACAACAAAAAAATATATGCATATGTCATGCATTGTAAATATTGCATATGTCATGCATTTCACTGTAAATATTGCATATGTCATGCATTTCACTGTAAATATTGCATATGTCATGCATTTCACTGTAAATATTGCATATGTCATGCATTTCACTGTAAATATTGCATATGTCATGCATTTCACTGTAAATATTGCATATGTCATGCATTTCACTGTAAATATTGCATATGTCATGCATTTCACTGTAAATATTGCATATGTCATGCATTTCATCATAAATATTGCATATGTCATGCATCATTGTATATATTGCATATGTCATGCATTCCATTGTATAGACTGCATATGTCATGCATCCACTGTATATATTCCATCCATTGCATATTGTAAATATTGCATTGTAGCTTGCATGCATTCACTGCATCACCCCCACCTACGGCTTGCGCCTTTCCAGGTTGAGCTTGGTCTGGTATGTGCCCGTACTTTTCGCGTTGAAACACAGATCTGAGACTTTTGTGTACACGCCTATTCCACGCTAGTATGTTGGTTTGAGGGTTACGGCACCGTTTCTGTGTTAAACGTTGGTTTGTATGTGTGCATGCCTTTCCTAGGCAAAACAAGGTTTGGTCGCATGCCTTATTCGCTGTGAATACTACATTTGCATCCATTGCACTTCTCCCCAGCAGATTGCATTGTAAATATCCATTGCATATTGTATATATTGCGTTGTAGCTTGCATGCATTCACTGCATCACATCCATCTACGGCTTGCGCCTTTCCATGTTGAGCTTGGTCTGGTATGTGCCCATATCTTTCACGTCAAAGTACAGTTATGATATTATGTGTACTCACCTATTCCACGCTGGTATGTTGGTTTGAGGGTGACGGCACCGTATCTGTGTTAGACGCGGGTTGTATGTGTCCATGCCTTTCCTAGGCAAGATTTGGTTTGGCCTGCGCGCCATATCCATTGTATATATTACATTGTAGTGTAATTTTTGCATCCAGAATTAAGGTCATGGTCTTTCCTCAGCAGGTCACTTCCCCACTTATGTCATTCCACCCAATTACTTGTTCTTGTGTCCGTCTACATCACTCATAGTGCTGCATGTGTACGCGCCTATTCCACGCTGGTATGATGGTTTGAGGGTTGCAGCACCTTTTCTATGGTAGACGGACTTTGCATCTCCATCATCCTTTTGACAGTTGTGTGGTTTTGAACCGTTCATGATTTGATCATGATTCAATTACATTGCATTATCATTTGCATTGTTTATACATAGTTTTGTATATACTGCATATCATTTTGCATTCGTTTTGCATTGTCATGCATGTTGCTAACAATATTGTACATGTTAAGTTGCTTTCTTTTACAGGCACGATATTGTATGTACGGTTCATTTGAAGCTGGTGCAACCAGACGAACCGCGCAGGTATTGTATTCTCCGAGTGAGACGTATCGAGAAGCATGATATTGTATGAACAGTTCATTTGAAGTTGGTGCAACCAAACGAACCGCGCAAGTATTGTATTCTCCGAGTGAGACGTATCGAGAATTGCATAATTCTCTTACATCGTTTCTGCATTGTAGTGTAGTTGGATTGTTGTATGCTAGCTTAAAACTATTGCATGTTATGCTTCGTTACAGCTTTCTTTGCATGATCATAAGTTATGTTCAGCTTCTTGCGTTGTCAGTTGCATTCCGCCCCTGCCTTCGGGCACATATCTTTATTGTCTTACATGCTTTGTCTAAGTCTTCGGCCTTGTAAAAAATGGGTCGTCTCTAGGCTTTAACACTCACTCCCGTCATTCTTATGACTTTCGAGTTCTGTCAAAGAGGGGCAACTGTAGACACCTCATTTTTGACGGTCCTCAAGACTTGGACGTCACCGTTTGAACACTCGGTGATCATCCTTGTTTGTGTTCGTCTTGAGTTCCCGGAGGTCTCGGCTACGTGCCTTGCCTCAGGATCTCTCGACTCGACTGTTTTTTGTTTGGGTTTGCACCAAACACTTGTGTTTTTGCTTTGGAGGGCAGGGAATGGCTTGTTGGCCATCCCCACACCCCACCGACCATGGCTTGAGGCCACCGGCTGTGTTTTGTTTTCATCGGCCAAATATTTGGCCGATCGGCACTCTGGATGGTCGACCGGCCATCTATTTTGGTCAAATTGCATTTTTGGCTGGCCAACCACTGTTCATCTGCTTTTGCAGATATTTTTATGCCAGCTGTGCTAGCTGGCATACACTTTGCTCCCCTCCATACACGTGTATGGAGGGATCTCCCTCTTGACTAGCTTACTTGAGAAACTTTGCAAGAGTGACCTCTATAAGAGGGAGCCTCTTCTCCCTCCATTGGTGTTAGACAAAAATCCCAAGGGAGCTCTGGTTCTAGGGTTAGCATAGCATATCTATTCTATCTCTATTTCTTCCTCTCTTTTGCCTTGTGTGTGTATTTAGTCTTACTATTGCACACAAACACCTAGTCCTACACCTTCTCTTGGTTGCTAAGGGACCAGAAGGCTGTTCTTGGTGTTTTTGGGTGGTTTTGAGCTTGAAGAAGCTGCTGGAGCATCATTCTTGAAGAGGGTCAACAAGGGTAAGATTCTTACCCTTTTTACCCCATATTTGCATAGTCTTTTAGCCTATCTTGCAACCTTTTTTAGACTTTGTGTATAACACATAAAAGTCTTTTTTTTTCTGCTCTAAATAGTTGTTTAAGAGTGTTTTGTTGTTTGAGGTTGTTTGACCCCTCTTAGGGCTTGTTTGGCCCCATTTTGTGCTATTTTGGGTGAGCTCCAGGACCACCTTGTTTGGGCCTCCTCACCACTGAAATCTTGAGGAATGGTGCCTTGAGGTCCTAAGAAGGAGAGGACCATCCCCCTCTCCTTGTTGTCCTTGAAAAGGACCATTTTTGCCTCATGTGTGAGAATCCTTTTTAAGTTCATGTTGGCCATGTCTTAAGTGTTATTTGTGCTTATTTTGCCATGATATAGCACTGTTTTTACTTGGTTTAGACACACCATGCTTGCTTTGCATACTTGTCTTGTAATGCCATGATTTGCCTTAACATGCTTTATGCTTTGAGCCTTGTTTCTAGCATATTTTTGACTTAGCTTTGTGAAGCTTTTATGCTTGTTTTGATGTGCTTGAGGACTATTTTTGGTCATTTGGGTCATCCATGCTTTAGTTTGTGTAGCTACCATGTAATCCCCCTTGTAGGCCTTAAGTATTGGACCCTCTAGCATGCTATCCTTGCATCATTTCAGTGGTTTAGAACCACTTGTCATGTCATTTCAGTCCTTGTGGTATGCTTGTATGCTTGCATTTGATGCCCCTTTAATGCTTTATAAGGTTGGTGTTTCATGCTCCATGTTTGTGCTATTGTGTATGCCTCTAGGATTAGATCATTTAGATGTCATCTAAGTGGTTTTTGGGGCTTAATTTGGCATGATTTGGGACTATTTTGATTCACTTTGATCATTTGCTTCATGTGTCATATGATCATAGTTTAAGTCCTTGGGCTTGGATGCATGCTTTGCTTGCATTGGTAGGTTGATTTGGCATCATCTTCTACATGTTTTTCAAAGCTTATCATGTATGCTATGTGCCAATGTTTGCCCCTTTTAAGTGTGCTTGAAAGTTGCTTTTATATGCTTAGGTATTCAACCATGTTTGCATGCATGTTTGGATGCTTAGGTACTTGGCTCATGACATTTTGTTGCATGTTTAAATGGTGTTGCATTTGGCATGCATTTCTTGCTAAGTTGCCTAACATGTTACATGCCTTGCATGTGTGCATGGTTAAGATTACACTTTGCATGGTTGCTAACTTGCATACTTGCCCTCATGTTCATGTTGAATACTTAGCCTCCATGCCTAGGTTGCATTGCATAGAGCATGCATGCTTTGCCTCTTGAATTGAGTATGATAGAGGTTGGCTTTATGTGTTTATTTGGTTTGGATGTCATTTGAAATCAAAATGCACAACTTGGTTTCTTGGGCCATCACGCATTGAAATGCGTGATTGGTGGTCCGAGAATCGAGTACCATCCCCCTTTGAGTCATAAACATGATAAGCGGTGTGTTGGTACACACATTTGCTTGAAATGCATTGCCATGCCTTGTTTTGCCCTCTGCTGCTGTCAAAACAGGTTTCTGCAAGAAGATATGGCCGGTCGGCCATCTACAGTGCCGATCGACAAAACATTTGTGGCCGATATCAATATCCATGGTCGATGGATGGCCGGTGGCCTCTACCCTTGGCCGGTGACCTTCCACAGTGCTCAGAAGGTGGTTTGGAAGCATCTTGGAGACTTATGCAGTTTTTAGAGGTGCAAAACAGTGTAAACAGAGGCAACAATGGCATGGCATTGGATTTCCGGGCGAAGTCAATCTGAGCATGCGTGCATCCCTCTTCCCGAGGCCTTTTACCGTTTTCCTTAGCTTAATTGATTTGTTAATTAATTAGGTTGTCTGTAAGTTATTTAATTAGCTTGTAGGTTAATTAAATTGTATTATTCTTTTGGTCCCTCCGAGCGAGGGCGAATTTGTAATAAGCGTGCGTGTGTGTGATGCATGTCTTCCAATCCCCACTTCTTTCTTCCTTTTATTTACTTGCTTTTGATGGTTAGTATTAGGACATATTTCAATTAGCATCCTTATGCTATGCATGCGTGCATCCATTCATTTGTATTGCATGCACTGGGCTCGGCGCATCACACTAATTGCATAGTATCTCAAATCTAACTTGAATACATGTTATTTGTGCATTTCACATGCCATCCATAGATTGGCCGAGTTTATTCTAGTGACATTCTGTATGTGATGCATTAGCCATTTTAACATGAACTAGGATCATGCAATTACTAACTAGTTTCTTGTTTTGGCTCCGAGTACACTGTGAGTGTTTATGCTTTAGCATCTTGCATTTATGTGAATATTAACATGACAGCATGCTTGCCATGTGGCTATGTGCTTATGGGTGAAGGTTGAGTTACTTAAATTGGAACAACGCATTGAATATGAGTTTTAGGCCCACTTGAGAGTGGCAAAATTATATTTTCTAAGTCCGCTTGAGGGTGGCAAAATTCATGTCTTAGCCTACTTGCGGGTAGCATCATCAAACCATTTTCAAATAAACAAACATGACATGTTTCGTTCCAATTTAGGCGACTTAGTCTATACTTGTTTACTGTGCGCATCACGTAATAAATCTAGACTAATAACCGGAATAAGAATGCATAATGTTTTCAAAACTAGATATCATGGTTAGTACAGGCCGATCTTTGATCGGGCAAGCGGGGGTGTTCATAGCTGACCTTCCCTAATTGTACCCAAGTTCTCAAGCCGAGGTAACTTTGGTGATGACGGACACGTGGCCTTAGGCAATGAGTCAGGGTTTCCTAAATTCCCCCATAAAAATATTTAGGTGGCGACTCTGTATCTGGCAAAGCAGTCCATGTTTGGCACTTCTTTTCTAAAAATCTATTTTTCTCAAAACGATTTGCCGGATTTAGACTCTTTGGTTCAGATTAAGAACCGTGACAATTTGAGTCCGAACTGTAGTGAGCCCAATACGAACAGAACGGGGTTCCTCCCTCCCGGGGCGTTCGGGGACGTCTACAGTCTCCAATGCCAACAACTGGTCAGCGGTATCCCTACAATTCCCAAGGTGGAGTTTCTTCCTTCTGGAGCTTGGTGCAAGCTTCTGAGAACAATTGCAAACAGAGGCAAGTTGGGGCATCGCGATGGATTTCTGAGCAAAGCGGTTCGAGCATGCATGCATCCCTCGTCATGAGGCCATTTCAGTACTTTTGTTAGTTTAGAATGTATATTTATTTCAATTTGGGTTGTGTAAATATTAAGCTAGAGTAGTTAGTTAATTAATCGGTTCTGTTTTATTTATTCGGACCCTCCGTCGAGAGGGCGAGTTTTGTAATAAGTGTGCGTGTGTGTGATGCATGTCTTCCAATCCCCATTTCTTTCTCCCTTTTATTTACCAGCTTACGATGGTTAGTTTTAGGGCATGTTTCAATTAGCATCCTTATGCTCGCATGTTTGCATCCATTCATTTGTCTTGCATGCACCGGGCTCGGCGCATCATACTAACTGCATTGTATTTCAATTCATGTTTGAATACATGTATCAAATTGCATTTCACATGACATTTTAGAATAGTCGAGCCTATCTTAGTTGCATTTTGTATGTATTGCATTAGGCATTCTTGACATAGCTAGGATCATGCATTGATTTCTAACATAGCTTTTGTTTTGCTCGGAGTACTCGGTAAGTGTTTATGCTTTAGCATTCTTGCTTGTGTGTGAGTGACTGCCATGATAGCATGCTTGCCATGAGGCTAACTGCTTATGTGATATAACTGCCTGAATGCCTGTGGGGAAGGTCGGATTCTTTGAATTGGAACACATTCATTGATTGCGAGTTTTAAAGACCACTTGAGAGTGGCAAATCACCATGTTTTCTAAGCCCACTTGAGGGTGGCAAAATCCGCATTTTAGCCTACTTGCGAGTAGCAAACCGCTTTCAAAAGCAAACATGAGTTGTTTTGTTCCAAGTTAGGCGATCCAGTCTATATTGTATGTTGTGCGCATCACATAGTAATTCTAGGCTAATAAACCGGAATAAGAGCGCATGTGTTTTCAAAAATAAGATATCATGTTTAGTAGTGGTCAATCTTTGATCGGGCGAGCGGGGGTGCTCATTGCATGACCTTCCCCTCTCGTACCCAAGTTCCCGAGCCGAGGCAACTTTGGTGATGACGGACACGTGGCCTTAGGCAATGAGTCAGGGTTTCCTAAATTCCCCCAAAATAAAACATTTAGGTGGCGACTTTGTATCTAGCAAAGCAGTCCATATTTGGCACTTCTTTCTAAAAATCAGTTTTTCAAAATGATTTGCCAGATTTGGACTCTTTGGTGAGTTATCAATCTCGCATTGCACTTTGCGAGATCAGATTAAGAACCGTAACGTTGAGTCCAAACTATAGTGAGCCCAATGAACAAAACGGGATTTTCCCGGGACGTTCGGGTGCGTCTACAATACCATGTTCGGTTTTGATAGGTGTAGTGTAACACCCCTTTTATAACGTTGCATGCTCCTTGTTTTGAGCCCACCTTTCTAGCATGTTTTGACCTTTGCCATTGCATGTTTTAGGCTCAGTTTGGCATGATTTAGGACTGTTTTTGGTTATGTTTGCCCTATGCTCTTTGTTTTGTGTAGCTTTGGTTCAAGTCCCTTTGCTAGTCTTCAGCTTTAAGCCTTATGCATGCTATGGTGATTATATGTGTGATTTGGCATCATTTCTAACATCATTTTAGAGCATGTAGTGTTGTCACACTTGCATACTTTTCACTCTTTTAAGTGTGCTTAAGAGTTGTGTCTTCATGCCTAGGTGATAGGCCAATTAGTATGCTTGTTTGTATATGCTTTTGTCTCTCATTTCTTAGCATTTTGGCCACTGATTTAGGCATGTTTGAGAGCTGTCCATGTTGGTTTAAGTCCATTTTCGCATGTTGTTGCATGCTTGCCTTGCACGTTGTTGCATACTTGGCCTATTGCATGTTGTTGCATGCTTGGGTTATATTGCATTCGGCATGTCTTTTGTTAAGTTGCTTTGCATGTTTGCATGCTAGTCCCATTGCATGTTGTTTCATGCTTATTATTGGCATTGTTGTTACATGCCTTGCATGTTTACTTGTTTAGGTTGTATGCCTATTGCACATTGCTTGCTTGCATGCTCATGTTGCATTAGCTTGCTTGCATGCCTAGGTTGCATAGCATTATGCATGCATCCCTTGCCTCTTGATCAAGCATGACAGAGGTTGGGGCCCCTTATGTGTTGTGTGCATTTCATTTGATATAAATTGCACACTTGGCACCTTTGGCCATCATCCATTGAAATACGTGATTGGTGGCCCGAGGGTCGAGAACCATACTCCCTTGAGCTCATGACATGATAGGGAGGGTGGTTGTGCATACATTGTCTTGAAAATGTATTGTCATGCTCTGTTTGTCCTCTACTGTAACAACAGGAGCTTTTCATAGGAAGAGATGATCGATCGACCACATTCAGTGCCGATCGGCAACAAACACTTGGCCGATATCCTTATGTTTTGTCGATGACCAATTTTCCACGGCCGATGTCCCTATCTTTTGGTCAATGACCTCCCACAACACTCAGGGAGTGGTTCAGAAGCATCTTTGAGACTTTTACAGTTTTCAGAGGTGCAAAGCAGTGCAAACAAAGGCAACATGTGGCATGGCGACTGATTTCCAAGCGAAGCCGACCGAACATGCATGCATCCCTCTTCCCAAGGCTGTTTTACTATTTTCATAGCTTAATTGATTCGTTTAATTAGTTAAGTGTTGTGTAATAATTAATTAGCTTGTTAGTTAGTTAATTAGGCGATTTGTATTATTTTTTCGGTCCCTCCGTCGAGAGGGCACAATCTTGTAATAGGCGTGCGTGTGTGTGATGCATGTTTTTCAACCCCACGTCTCTCTCCTTTTTACTTAACCGCTTATGATGGTTAGTTTTAGGACATATTTCAATTATCATTCTTATGCTATGCATGTTTGCATCATTCATCTGTATTGTATGCACCAGGCTCGTCGCATCATACTAACTACATTGTATTTCAATTCCAAGTTGAATACATATGTATCGAATTGTCACATCTCATATGCCATCTTAAATTAGCCGAGCCTATTCTAGTCCCATTTTGCATGCGTTGCATTAGCCATTTTAACATAAACTAGGATCATGCATTGATTTCTAACTAATTCTCTATTTTGGCTCGGATTACACTGTAAGTGTTTACGCTTTAGCATCTTGCATGAGTGTGAGTTTTGCCATGATAGCATGCTTGCCATGAGGCTAATTGCTTATGTGATATAACTGCCTGAATGCCTGTGGGTGAAGGTTGGAACAATTCATTGAAATCTGCATTTTAGCCTACTTGCGAGTAGCAAACTTCAAACCATTTTCCAAACAAACGAATATGCGATGCTTTGTTCCAAATTAGGTGATCTAGTCTATACTTGTTTGCTGTGCGCATCACGTAGTAATTCTAGCTAATTAACTGGAATAAGAACGCATGTGTTTTCAAAAACAAGATATCATGCTTAGTATGGGCCGATCTTTGATCGGGCGAGCGGGGGTGCTCATAGATGACCTTCTCCTCTCGTACCCAAGTTCCCGAGCCGAGGCAACTTTGGTGATAACGGACACATGGCCTTAGGCACGAGTCAGGGTTTCCTAAATTCTCTTAAAATAAATATTTAGGTGGCGACTCTGTATCTGGAAAAGCAGTCCATGTTTGGCACTTCTTTCTTAAAAATCAATTTTCCAAAACGATTTTCTAAATTTGGACTCTTTGGTGATTTATCAATCTCACATCGCACATTGTGAGATCAGATTAAGAATCGTGACATTGAGTCCGAACTGTAGCATGAAGCCCAAGGGCGCGCCTACACCCTAATTGTTCTCTCCATTTCTGTTCAATCGACCCCTCGATCTTCTCCGATCATAACTCTGCACCAGATTTGCCTGTTCAGTCCAGCTCCAGGTTCAGCCTTGAGGTACACCCCACTCTCCTCTCATTCTTTGCCTTTGTTAGGTTCCAAGTTTGTTCTAAAATGACTGTCTTAGTTACAGTCTCTCACTGTCTCACCACCCTTTATTGTTTGGATGAAGTTAGGGCAACTGTTGAGTGAACTTTTTGTTCATTTGAGAAACTGGAAATGGAAACTTCTGTATGTTGAATTCCATTTGTTTGGTCATTTGGTTGGAAATTAAGTGCTTATCAGTATTTGAAAGCTTGGTGTTTATTTGTGCTCCTATTTTGATGAAAATTTAGTTTGGAAACAATATTTTTTTTTTTTTTTCAAAAAGGGGGTGTTTTATTCTTTTGCTTGTTAGTTAACATTGTGAAAATGGTTCTTATATATTGGTGTGAATCACAAACAAAAGGGATACACTCAAAGAAGGAATCTAATCTGATAAGGCCTAACTTGTTTCATTGCTATCATTCTTTTGGATTTGTATAATATTGGGTTAAAAAATGCATGTTAACAGGAAGAGTAATTGGAATGGAAATTTGTACTAGATTTGTATGTAGGACTTGGATGTGTTTTCAGGAAGATGTTTGGATGGTTTAGTCTTTAAAGAAATGACATGAATATATTACACCCCAAAAACAGGGATACACTCAAAGAAAGAATAGGGCCTGACTTGTTTCATTGCTATCATTCTTTTGGATTTGTACAATATTGGGTTAAAAAATGCACGTTAACAGGAAGAGTAATTGGAATGAAAATTTATACTAGATTTGTATGCAGGACTAGGATGTGTTTTCAGAAGGATGTTTGGATGGTTTAGTCTTTAAAGAAACGACATGAATATATTACACCCCAAAAACAGGGATACACTCAAAGAAGGAATCTAATCTGATAGGGCCTGACTTGTTTCATTGTTATCATTCTTTTGGATTTGTATATATTAGGTTAAAAAATGAATGTTAACAGGAAGAGTAATTGGAATGGAAATTTTTACTAGATTTGTATGCAGGACTTGGATTTGTTTTCAGGAAGATGTTTGGATTTGCAAGTGTTTATGCTAGATCTTTGATCATCAATAGTAAACTGAACTATGAAATCAAGGAATTTGGGAAAATGATTTTTCTGATGGAGGGTGATGAGGACTATTGCAATCAATTGGTCGGCACATATATAAATTATGTCATATTAGAAGTTTTGTTATCAGAAGTTTTCAGGGAATTAGGCCATATTATGCCATGATGTTGGGTGATAGGGGTGTACACGGTCCGGATTGGTTTGGTTTTGAGAAAATCCAAGAACCGAACCGATCCTAACGGTTCTGCGATTTTGAGAACTAGACCAAACCATTACACTTGTAAAATCGGACCTAAACCAAACCGAAATAACAGTTCGGTTTTGGTTTGGTTTACAGTTCCAAAAAATTCTACTTACAAGAATAAATTGTTAATATTAGCAAAATAATTACTCAAACTAATTACATTTAACTCATGATAAAAACTAATAATATTAGGGAATTACTCAACATTACATATCTATATCATCCTAATATCATTAAAATTACAAAAAACCAATTAATAAAAATAAAATTTGATATTATATATATATCTTTTAAAATTCGGTTCGGTTTGGTTCGGTTCAAACCGTGATTTTTTCATAAAATCCATTAACCGAACCGTTTTTACGGTTCTCACATTTCTTAAACTGAAATCGAACCAATTCTTAATAGAACCGAACCAAACCATACGATTCGGTCTGGTTCGGTCCGGATTACCAGTTTGAATGGATTTTTGAACACCCCTATTGTGTGAGATCTGTTATAGAATATTTTACTCCATAATATGGCTTTTATAGACTATTATATGCTTCCTGATAGAATAGTGAATTAATCATGGCTCTTTCAAGGAAAATCGAATATAAATTTCCAAACTTACATTACATGATACAATAGTTCTTCATGCAATAATACATTAATCCAACAACATGTAAATAAACAAATAAATGCCCCCAAGGGTTTACAAGTTTCCAAGGCTTGAGCCTGGTTACACAAAACACAGTCCTTGGCTTACACACAGAGTCACAACAAATAAGAGCATTGTACTCCCAACACACATATTTCCACGCCCCTAATTGGGTGGGATCACCACATCTTTTCCTGTACAAAAATCCTGTAGGATGAGCATAAAGCCTAGTAGGAAATTCTTAACAAAGTATATACATTTTATACAAGCCTCAAGAGATGAAATGCACATGCCATGCTATACTTTTTTTGAAGATAAATCACATTTTCATCTTTTGAAAACCATCATGCTCAATGATGTCATGCAATTTCAATTGTTCAAAACTTAACAATTTATTTCAAGGGTGGTAAATACGACTCTGGTAATCCCTAGATCGGTGTCTGCAAGTAGACTATACAAGTACTACCAATTTGTCATTTTTACCAACATTGATTGGAAGGCTCGACACCTCTAATTTGTCATTTTTACCAATATTAGCTAGAAGGCTCGACACCTATTCAATTTCATCTACACCACCTGTCAAGACTTACCACCGTATTTACTCCAAAACCAATTCATGGAAACTTGTTTCTCAACATTCTTTTCTCAATGCAAGTTTTCAAATCAACTTTCAAAGTTTAATGTAATCAAATGAATTGATATGCCAATAACACAAGATGAATATAAATACTTTTATTCCAATTCATCATCCAAGGAATAACACAATTCCCTCTTCTCAAGTATCCTCAACAATTAGTCATTTCAAGACTATTTCAACGTTTTGAATAATAATTTCCGAAATGAACAACAATTCTCATATTCCTTGAAATTCATCATTTATATAAATATAAATAAGAAATTTTCCAAGCATCCATTTATTTTGACACGCAAAATAAATATAACAATATCATTCATGGATTTTCAGTCTCTTTTAAAAAAATCTCCAAATTTTAGGTTTTCTCACCAAAACTATACAACTTAAATCTTTTGAAAGAAAACTTTCCAAAATCATCTTTTCTTCAATCAACGAAGATCAAAACCCATAAGATCATTTTAAAAGAACAAGAGACAAACCCACTTTCAAAATCGCTCAACTTCTTGAATCAACAATCAATTTTCAAAGCTATCGAATGATGATTTCGAAAATCATCTAGATCTTGCAAAAATATATATATAACTCTAAGAAAATCCCTACCTCAAGTTTTGAAGAAGAAATGAGATGAAACCCCCAAAATCAACGGTGACGAAACTCGATCTTCACCGCACACAATGAAGCCCTCGAGAAGTTAACCAACTTTGATAAAGAACTTATGGCAAAACTCTAATAGATCTTGAAAAATCAAGGTTTTGATCCTATTTGGCGTAGGGAAATGTAGAGAGAAGGGAGAGGAAAGGGTTTTTAGAGAGAGAAAGATATATACAAAAGTGATCTGAAATATTAGATTCACGAACAGATATAACATGGTCCGCTTGAGCGTGGAAAGCCCCACTCGAGCGTCAAAAGCCCCGCTCGAGCGTCAAATAAACTTTCCCAGTATTTTTGCAGACAGGTCAAACTTCTAAAACCAAACATTCTCCGCTCGAACGCATAAACAGCTGCTCGAGCGGACAAGCAACTTCTAATGCATTTTGCATGTTTGCTTCGGGGGCGCTGCCCCCTGGACCCCCGCGAGCTGACCGAGCTGCTCGTTTCCCGCCAGGGCATGCCCTTGGACCCACCAAGGGGCGTTGCCCCCTAGACCCCCGTGAGCTGACCAAGCAGCTCGATTCCCAACATACTCAGGGAAGTGGCAAAATTGGGATCGCTACACTTGAGATAGACATATTGAAATCGTGACACCCCGAACGTTTAATTAAGTACCACATAAATATTTAGAGTTATATATAATTATGGTTGCATGTGATGATAGACTATTAAATAAATAAATATAAAAATCTAATTTGGCATTGGCTTATCAAATATAGGATTAATTAGAAATTATTTAGGGGCAAATTAACACATTCATGGAATTATAATACTAGTTGGGTCAAATTAAAGTTAAAAATAGTATATAAATAATAATATGGAATAATAATAGTAATCTGTAAAGTAAAATAAAATAATTAATTTTACGATGCTAAATGATAAGATGCAATTTAATTTACATTAGGAACTTTGAAAAACTTAACACCAAAACAAATAAATAAATGAATAAAAAGAAAAAAAGAAAAAGAAAATTTATAGGCTAGTTGGCCTAGCAATGCTTTGTGAATTTCGGCCCAAGAAAAAAAAAAGGCCAAAGTATGTATATTCATTAAGAAGATTTATACTTATCTATAAAGATTCAAATCTCATATTTGAATCTACAATTAAGAACTCAATCTTCTAGCATCATAATGGCCTCCATAGAGAGAGGCTACGTGTCATTCACTTCAGGGCTCGATTAGCAGTATATAAGGGACAAGGGTGTTGTGAATTAAGAGAGGAAAAAAACAAAAGAAAAAAAGAAAGAGTGGAAAACCGAGAGAGAGGTACGTAAGTTGAGAGTAAAAAACTTATAGTAGGGAAGTTCTGATAGTAAAGTAAGGCTAAGGGTTATAATTAAGGTGAGTTATATTATACCTTGATTTACCATTATATGTTTTACGAATGTTTTGAGTTACCATAGATTATTTTATACAAGTTATATTTATTAAGTTATATAAATAAAAGTTATGATTATAAATATTTCAGTTATGTGGGTTACTTTCTAAACCCTATTTACTTAAAAGGAAACCCATGGATATGTTTGTTTAAATTTTAGCATATATTTGACTATAACCTTATAAACAATTATGTTTTGTAAGTA
>NW_021024934.1:34158-46670 GCF_004153795.1 Camellia sinensis | reverse complement strand
TTGTGCCCGGCCGGGTGGGCAGAGTAGCGAGCGGGTGGAGTTGAGGCGCGGGTGAGTGGCGGTGTGGAGGGGGAGAGGCTGTGAGGAGTGTTGAGAGCGCCTTTATTTAAGAGGGGAAGTTGTCGCTTGCAGACTCTCCCTTCTCAAGGGGTGAGCATCGTCCAAAATCTGTGAGGTATTAGTTATGAGATATATTATCTCTCGTGCTAGGTAATATTTGACCGTCTCCTGGCTTTTGTTTAGTGACTGTGTGTCTTGGGCTCTAAAGTTGTAGTATGTGTCTTAGAGCTATTGCTAGCACAAGATCATCCTACTAGAACACATGACCTTGGTTGTTGAGGGTGCTAGGGAGTTGGTTGTTGTAGAGGTTCTGTGAGGTGTTTTGAGTCAGAGAATAGGTGTGTCTGGAGGCCTTGTTCTTGAAGGTGTTTGCGTTCAAGGATGGTTGGCAGCGAGGTATGCGTGCCGGGCGGTGCCTGGGGGGATTGGTTGGTGTTCGTGCGTGGGTTGGGCAGGAGATCGTTTCGACCCTCTTCGCTTGTGACAGTTTACTCCGCTTTCCTTCGTTCGGCTTTTTGGTTACCACCCACATCATCTCTTTTCCCGAATTTTTTCTATCCCCTTCTTCTCTCTCTAACCATGTTTGGATTCGCACAGGTAATTCAAAATCACGCAACTCTATGGCCATATATCTATGGTATACATGTTTAGTCGCAGAGTTCCGAATATCATATATCGGGATGTGGTATCCAACGGGAGAGAAAGGAGTTGGTGGAGAGGAACTGGGAGAGTTGCATCTGAGTATTGAAGTGTTTGCGATTGAAGGGTGAAAGGAGTTGCTGGTTGCTATGAGACTACTATCTTATTAGACTGCAGCTGTGCTGTGTCTCTGAATCACTTTTGCTTCATCCTTCCCACAACAGCTTATGGAGTGTATGCACCTTGGTAGGCAGAGGCTATACGCTGCTCTTCAGAGTCCATATGCTTGTTTTTGTATTTCATTGGTAACATTTTTGGGCTCGTTTCACGCTACAGTCCACTTGAAGACTACTTGATAAAGGGTGTGATCTGAACTGTTTTGGGTTCTGGGCTTAGCTGTTATGAAAGGCTGAGAGGCCCAGGAGAAAGTTTAAGATTTTCCTCCTGAGAGGTTAATCTGTTGTGGGAGAGGCCTGTGGAAATCAGAGCAAATTTTCAAATTCTCTGTGGAGTGATTGAATCGTAGAGAGATGGTAGGTGAGTGCAGAGAGCGTTCGGTCTTGTCGGAGATGTACGGATTTTATGGAAAGGTCAGCGAAGATTTCTGCTAGGATAAGTGGGAAGTTATATGCGAAGGCAGTGAGAAATTTGGAGAAGGGAAGGGCAGAGAAATTGGAGAATTGGGGTAGGGCAGAGAAATTGTACAAGTGTTAAATCGAGAAGTTGTTGGATTCAAGGTCATCTGGTGGAGCTTAGTCAGCTATCAAGATGCACACTCGTTTAGTGTCATGTATCGTGCACGTTGTTGGTCTGTCGTACTTGGTTATGATTCTTGAACGCTTGCAATCAAACTGCAGACAACAGTGGAAACAATTTCTCTGGTTGGAGGGAATAGTCTCTGGGAATGGAGTAGATTTCTCCTGGAGAGAAGGGACAATGTTCGTCTGGGTTGAATCAGAGAAATCTTGGTGAGTACTTGTGCTCTGTGATCGTGTCCATCAGATAATTGCTCGTGGATCGAATTTTTCTTAGTGATTGATTTTCTCTGGATTGATGTTGCAGGACGTGAGACGATAATCTATAAAACTGAGTTGTTCTTGATGCTGTAAGAAAATCGGTAATACAAGCGAGCCTTAAAAGAAATTCGCCTACTTAAATTATTTAATTGTTTTGAAAAAAAAAATTTTGCCCAAGCATGGGGTAAAGACAATTGCTTAAAAAAAATTGAAAAGTGATAAGTAAGAAGATCTTCTAGAAAAAATTAAAACAATGATAGATAATGGATTTTTAACTTAACAAAAAATACAAAAAATTGAAATATATTAATATGTTCAAGTAAAAATCCCGAGCTGTGTAAATAATAAAAGTAAAAATAGTAAAATAAAGTTTCTAGTGCGCCAGGACAATTTTTTCTGAATACCGACGGTGTCTGGAGGCGCTCATCCGAATGTCTTTGGGAGGCCATCCTAATTGACGTTGAGCTCACTATCAATGCTCCCGTCTTCAATCTCTCAAAGAACAAACACAATTGAGTCGGGTTTCTACCTCACTACGAATCTAATTTCCTTCTCAACTCTCGCAAACAACGAGGGCCCTTAGCAACTAATTCGCTGTTCAGCGTGATCCTAAGCCATTCTCCCATGTGCGATGAATTCCTTGCCGCAGCAGCGATTACGGCGTCCCTAAGCTCAACTACAATTGCCTCTGCTCTTTTTTCACTTCTCGATTCTCTCTCCATCTTTCCTTTGTTTTGTCAATTCGTAGGGTTTGTGTGTTTATATAGATTCCGTCTATTTTAAAGCTATGTGCTTACGATTTGTTCAATTTTTTTATAGGTGGATATTTGGTGCGTAGATGTTTTGTTGATTTGTGGTAGTAAGTCCTTGTTCATTGTTTTAACGAGTAGAGAAAATGCACAAGTTAAGTTCAGATGATGGTGGGCGTGAGATGTGGTAGCTATGTGGTTTAGTGTTGGTAGTTGAATTGATATAAGGTGTGGGTGCGTCATGGTAGTGTGGGTGGTGGAACTGGTGGTTCGTCCTCATTTGGCTATGTTTTAGTTGTGGAAAGGAAGAGGTAAGAGGTGAGGGATATGCTTGGTAAAATGTTTCTATAACCTCATTGAGGGTAATAACAGTCTTTTATCCTTTTTTTAGAAACGAGTGTATACACGGACTACACCGCGAGCTTCTATTTGCTGCACGACCCCAAGTCCATTGATACTGCATCCCAGTTAATGTGAGCAACCTGCACCACTGTTTGACCTGCGTAACGACCACTGATTTTATGCTAATTCATATGATTAAGCATGAAGCATGACTGATTTGACTGAAATCCTGAAGACTGATTGATTGAGTGTATGTCAGTTTTAAATGGCATGGTCTACTGTTGACTATTAAATTATACTGTTCATTTGTATTATGGTTTAACTTGCATAATTGAAGGGGCTTATTTCGGGGCGAATCGTGAAATTTTATTGAATGGTTTATTGCTAATTATGTTAATTAGAATTTATGTGATTTTATGGTATGTTTAATTGAAATTTGACTTGGTATGATTAAATTGGATTAAATAATGTTAAATTACATTAGTTGTCTTATTTATCAAAATGCCACTTCGTGGGCCACTTTGTTAAACCTTGTCTAGAGTTTGATTTCATGTCATTTGCTCATCTTTGAGAGACCAAAATCGTAGGAGAGAGAGAGAGAGAGAGCTAGGAGAGCTTTGGTTTCATCAAGTTTTGCTTAGAGAATTAGAAGATTTGAAAAGTAGATTGCATAATTGAGCTTCTAGACTTGGAATTGAGGACCTAAGGTAGGAGAATCATCTTCTTGAACTTGTATTTAAGTTTTTCTTGCATGATTCATGGTAAGGATAGTGATTTAAGGCATGAATTAGCTTAATATGTTGTATTGAGTAGAAATTCATGTATGCATGTTTACATTGTTGAGATTTGAGGTTGTTTTCATGGAAATCCTCACATGCATGTCCATACTCTAGCTTTGGTCCACGAATTCAGCATGTTTTTGGAAGGATTGACTCATTTGTTCTTGTATTGGAAGCTTTGAAGTTGATTAAATTCATGCATGTTGCATGTTCATCATGTTCTTGAAGTTTTGTTTGGAAATGGGTTCAATTAAACTACCTTTGGGCTTTGATTTTGCAAATTGATCTTTGAAACATGTCATATTATGTGTTTTAAAGTGTTTTCCAAAAAATTAGCCCAAAAGGATCGAATTTGATGCTTTAAATGTTGAATTTCATGCTTGGAGACAAATCTGGAAATTCCAGATTTTGGATCCACGCTCGAGCGGGGAACTCCACGCTCGAGCGTACACTCTGAGTTCATGTAGTCCGCTCGAGTGAGTAAAATAATGCTTGAGCGTGAAATGCATGTATCCAGTACTTTGCATGTGTTTACAGTCCGCTCGAGCGAGGGAATGCACACTCAAGCGAGGACTTGTGTCTCACGCTCAAGCGAGGGTCGAGCGCCCGTCGAGCGTGAATTTCATGCATCCAGTACTTTTACAGTCCACTCGAGCGAGGAAAGTCACATTCAAGCGGAGATCCTTTGTCTGCATGTCCGCTCGAGCATAGAAAGCCACGCTCGAGCGAGACCCCTGTTTTCTGAAAATTCTAAAAAGTGTTTTAAAGTGCATCTTTGCATCCTCATTCCATCCTAGGCATTCCTAGGCCTAGTTTAAGGCATCTTAACGAGGACAATGCTATAGAACCACACCGAGTCAAGATAGGGACTAAGTCATTGATTCCCATGTGTGTAACTTAGTGTGTGTTCGTTCTGTAACTATGTAGGGTTGGCAACCGAGGATGCTCACTAGCCTATCTGTAGCCCAAAACTCTGTGAGTAACAATGTTGTAAAGATATATTCAATCATGAATATTTTCTGAATGATCAACTATACTGCTTTCTGAAATGATATTTCTTACTAAACGAATGCTTGTCCTATTTGCGAACTGTATTCATGGCATCCATAGCAATTTATTGTTACTGTACTGTACTGCTACTGTCACAGAGATCTTTGTCGGTTCCCATGTTTGGAACCACTACTGTATACTGATATGATGGCCATCAACTGACTGTTCGGTCTGTTAAGACCTACTGTACTGTTTGCTATTGGATGTACCACTTATGGCTGCTATGATCGAATAATTGATATACTATTCAAATGATTGTTTTAAATACTGAAAGGACATTCATTCCTAACCTCTTCACGCATATGTTATTCACTGGGCTTTAGCTTACTATTTATATATATATGTAGGTGTCCAGGCACCGGATCGGAGCTAGGAGCGTGGGGTTTAAACTCTCTTTTTGTCAAGCCAACCAACGTGCCTCACTACGAGGTTCCAAGTGCTGCCAAGCTAAGGCTCCTTGGGGGTGTTTTAGATTCCCCTTTTCTGTTTCTGTTTTGTATAGACTGTATGAGACTTGTACTGTACTATTATGGTAGGGATTTGGTCCCTAACCTGAATGCCTGTATATGATGTATGTATATACTATTATGGTTTTGAATGTGAATATGTTATGAAAAGTCTTTTTGCATACAGACTGTCACAACTCATTGGACATCTTTCATTTATTGTTTTGGCTTTCGCCAGCCCATGTACTCTGTATTACTGTTATTACTGTTAAGCAGGCCTTCGGTAATCACGGGTTACTGGCCGGTTACAGTGCTAAACCCATAGGGACGGGTTTGGGTCGTGACAATACGTCATCCGAATGAAACTCGAAAAGCAAGAAAATTTGAAGTAGGATTGGATGCTGGAATTAAAGACAGACTTGAGGTCTTGAAATTACCAACCTATACAGAAGTTGTGGACCAGGCGTATGTAGACACCCCATTTTTGACCGTCCTCAAGACTTGGACGTCATCGTTTGAACATTCGATGATCATCTATGCTCGTGTTCGTTTTGAGTTCTCGGAGGTCTCGGCTACGTGCCTTGCCTCAAGATCTCTCAATTTGTCTGTTTTATGCTTAGTTGTGGACCAAACACTTGTGTTTTTGCTTCTAAGGGAAGAGGGTGGCTTGTTTGCCATACCCTCAACCCACCGGCCAAGGCTTGAAGCCATCGGCCCTGTTTTCATTCCATCGGCCAAAAGTATTGGCCGATCGGCACTATATTTGGTCGGCCGACACTTATGTTGGTCGATCGGCCATTTTTGGGGGCAGAACCCTGTTTATCTGCTTTATGTAGATATTTTGTGCCAGCTGACACAGCTGGCATCCACAATTAATTCCCTTCAAACACGTGTATGGACGGATGTGCCCTTTACTTAGCTTCTCCAAGAAGCTTTGCAAATTGGATTTCTAAAAGAGGGGAGGCCCTCCTCCCTTCTCAGAGGCTCTGAAATTAGGGTTAGAAAAAGTTGTATCTCTCTCTATCTCTATCATTTGTGTGTGTATTTGTGACCTAAAGTGATTTTTGTTCACACTATTGCACACAAACACCTAACATTACACCATCCTTGGCTGCTGAGGTTTTAAGTAGTTGTTGTTAGGGTTCTTGGAGTGGTTTTGATCAGAGAAAGGTGCTGGTGTTGTGTTCTTGAAGGTGTTCTTTAAGGGTGAGCATTCTTGCTTTAGATACCCCTTTCTTGCTTAGGCTTTTAGCCCTTCTTGCTTATTGTTTTAAGCTTAGCTATTAACTGATAAAAGTTCTGTTTTTACTTGCTTTTGAACTTTGTTTAAGGTCATTTTGAGGTTTGGGGTTGTTTACCCCCTCCAAGGCCTTGTTAGGCCTTGTTTTAGGCAATCCCTTTTGGCCCCTGCTTTGAGCTTTGCATGGCCTCTCTACCACTGAAATCCAAAGGATTTTCAGTGGTGGAGAGGTGGTTTTGGTGTCCTAAATAGGAGAGGGTCATCCACCTCTCCTTGTTATCTTGAATACTAGCATAAGTGCTTATGTTTGTGGCTTGTATGCCTAGCTTGTTTTAGCTTATTTCAGCAAGTATTTGGTGTTGTTTTTGCAATGATTTACCTCTGTTTAAAGTTGGTTTATGGTCTCTTGCATGCATCGTATACTTACCTTGCAATCCCTCATTTGCCTTAACATGTATCTTGCATTTAGACTGCCATGCTTGCCATGTTTTGGCTCAACTCCATGAAGATTCTAGCCTTGTTTTACATGTGCTTGAGCTTATTTTTCATTGTTTTGGTCATGCTTACATTGTTTTGTATAGCTACCATGCAATCTAGCTTGTTAGCTTTGGGTGTTTGAGTCACTAGCATGCTCTATTCGGATCATTTCAGTGGTTTGGCATCACTTGTAATATTATTTCAGTCCATATAGTATGCTATGTACTTGCATTTGTCACTCCTTTAATACTTTAAAGGGTTTGTGTTTTATGCCTCATGAATGTGTCATTGTGTATGGCACCACTGCTTAGGTCTTTGGGATGCCATCTAAGTGAGTTTTTGGGCTTACTTTGACATGCCATAACTCTGTTTTTCATTGCTTAAATCATGCCATGTTTGGTTTTGATAGGTGTAGTGTAACACCCTCTTTGGTAGCCTTGCATGCCTCATGTTTTGGCATTGTCTTCTAACTTGTGTTGGCTAGTTTCGAGCTTGCTTTCGGTCTTGTCAGACTTGCTTAGGACTGTTTTAGGTCCTCTTAGCCTTTGGGCTTGCTTTGTATACCATGGTTTGAACCCTTAGGCTTGTTTCAAGCTTTAAGCTTTCTTGCATGCTTTGCTTGTGTACTTTGTCGGCTTGACACCTCTCCTAACATGATTTCAGAGCTTGACATGTTTGCCTAATATCCATGTTTGTCTCTCCTTAAGCGTTCTTAAAAGTTGTCTCTACAATGCTTAAGGTAATGGACCATTAGCATGCATGTTTATTGTGTATTTCATGCCTTTGTTTCATCACTTTGGCCACTGATTTGGACCTATTTCAGAGCTGTCCATTTTGGTTTAAGACCATTATGCATGTTGTTACATGCTTGCCTTGCATGTTGTTGCATACTTGGCCTATTGCATGTTGTTGCATGCTTGAATTATATCACTTTTGGCATGCCCCTTTTGTTAAGTTGCTTTGCATGTTTGCATTATTGTCCCTTGCATGTTGTTGCATGCTTGCCCCACATGTTGTTACATGCTTGCCTATCCTTGAATGTTGCCACCTGTCTTGCATGTTTGCATGCTTTGTTAGGTTGCATTGCATTTGGCATGCTTATTACCATTACCCTTGTATGGCATTGTCCTTGACATACTTCGTGTTGCATTAGTTTTTCTTGCATGTTTGCATCTCTTGCCTCTTGATCAAGCATGATAGAGGTTGGGTCCTTACGTGTTTTTATTATGCATTTCATTCCATATTGAATTGCACATTCGGCTCCTTTGGACATCATGCATCGAAATGCGTGATTGGTGGTCCGAGGGTCGAGGACTACACTCCTTTGAGTCTTAACATGATAAGGAGAGTGGTCGTGCAAACATTGCCTTGTAAATGTATTGCCATGCTCTGTTTGTCCTTTGTGCAACAACACAGCATTCTGCAGGAAGATATGGCCAATCGACCATCTTCAGTGCCAGTCGGCTAAACATTGTTGGCCGAGAGCTTTACACTTGGTCGATGACCAATTTCCCATGGCCGATGGCCCTATCTCTTGGCCGATGGACTCTCAGAAAGTCCCCAAGCTAGTTCAGAAGTGTCACAGAAGTTGGCACAGTTTTCAGAGGTACAGAGCAGTGTAAACAGAGGCAACATGTGACATGGCAATGGATTTCCGAGCGAAGCCGTCCGAGCACGTATGCATCCCTCTTCCCGAGGCTATCTTTACTGTTTTCATAGCTTAATTGATTTGCTTAATTAGTTAAGTGTTGTGTAATAATTAATTAGCTGTTGTAGTTAGTTAATTATGTAATTTGTATTATTCTTTCGGTCCCTCCGCTGAGAGGGCGCAATTGTGTAATAAGTGTGCGTGTGTGTGACGCATGTCTTCCAACCTCCACTTCTTTCTCCCTTTTACTTAACCGCTTACGATGGGTAGTTCTAGGGCACGTTTCAATTCGTATCCTATGCTATGCTGTTTGCATCATTCATCTGTATTGCATGCACCGGGTTCAGCGCATCATACTAACTGCATTGTATTTCAATTCTAAGTTGAATACATGTATCGAATTGTCGCATCTCACATGCCATTTAGACTAGCCGAGGCTATTCTAGTTGCATTTTGTATGTGATGCATTAGCCATCTTAACATGGACTTGGATCATACATTGATTACTAACATGTTCTTTGTTTTGGCTCGGAGTACACTGTGAGTGTTTATGCTTTAGCATCTTGCATGTATGTGAGTGTCAACATGACAGCAATGCTTGCCATGAGGCTAATTGCTTATGTGATATAACTGCCTGAATGCCTGTGGGTGAGGTTGGATTGCTTGAATTGGGACAATTCATTGAAATCGCATTTAGCCAACTTGGAGTAGCAAATATCAAACCATTTCCAAACAAACATGAATGTTTTGTTCCAACTTAGGCGATCTAGTCAATACTTGTATGTTGTTGCGCATGCACGTAGTAAGCTAGCTAATAACCGGAATAAGAACGCATGTCGTTTTCAAAATAAGATATCATGCTTAGTTAGGGCCGATCTTCGGATCGGGCGAGCAGGGGTGCTCATAGATGACTTCCCCAATCGTACCCAAGTTCCCGAAGCCGAGACAACTTTGGTGATGACGGACACGTGGCCTTAGGCAACGAGTCAGGGTTTCCTAAATTTCCCAAAATAAAATATTTAGGTGGCGACTCTGTTATCTGGAAAGCAGTCCATGTTTGGCCCTTCTTTCTTTAAAATCATTTTCAAAAAACGATTTGCCGGATTTAACTCTTTGGTGAATTATCAGTCTCGCATTGCACTTTGCGGGATTAGATTCAAGAACCGTGACATTTGAGTCCGAACTGTAGAAGCATGAGGCCCTCGAGGCGCGTCTACAGTTTCTGGTGACTCTCTGGGGACTTAGAGAACTTGACTCGAACTCTTGATATCTTGTTTTGACTATACTTATGTGTCTCCATGCATTCCATTGCATTTGGTGCGCCTAGGACACCGTGTTTGCCGTATGCTTATCCTGAACA
The DNA here is from genome assembly GCF_004153795.1 of Camellia sinensis. Classification (NCBI taxonomy): domain Eukaryota; kingdom Viridiplantae; phylum Streptophyta; class Magnoliopsida; order Ericales; family Theaceae; genus Camellia; species Camellia sinensis. Next base: position 36,864 of record NW_021024934.1, on the reverse strand, counting down.
GTTTTCGAAGGTTGTTTTGAGAAGCGTGCCATAAGGCTGACCGGTTGCGGGCTCTGCCACGACGCGGACACAAACCCCGATTTTTACCGGGGCACCCCTTTTGACCATTCGACCTAGTGCATATTCGGAATCCATAATGACTATTCCAAACTAGGACAGGTCGCTACCCGATTATAGATTGTTTGAAACTGCTATGTGCGTAGCGAAACCCTAGTTCCTGACAAAATAGGACAGGGAAACCCTAGCCCAACATAGGGTGTTTTGGCTCTCGTTTGCTTGCTATGTGCTTTTAGAGTGTGCCTCTACAGGAATGCGCGTATCAGTTTGCAAGTCTGGTATCAGGCCTGCGCGGCATCAGTATTTTGAGAATCAGTTATTCTGCGGGTATCAGATTCAGTTTGGGGCAGTAATTGGGGAACAGTGATCAGTGGTCGAATACAATTATTCAGCTATGCTTATGTCTATTCTGGTGTAATTGGGCTGAGATGCTACCCTGTTTTTCTCTTTCAGTTCAGAGATTCGGTTTTGAGCAACCAGTGTCTCTCCTTGCTGAGGCAAGGCAGAAAAGGGCCAGTCAAGGCTCTACCGGTTCATCAGATCCTCAACCACCAGCCACATCATCTCTGTTCAGCAGACTGTGTGATGACACAAAATTCAGAAGAAAATTTGTGGTCATGGCACGGCACTAAACCAAGGGATCACCATACAGGGTGAGACTGATGTTGAAGTACAACACCCACCTAGGTCACCGGCCGCAGGTCCAATCTGGGAAACCCAGTTATTTCAAACCGTGAGCCCACCACTTTTGAGTTGATGGGAATGATTGGCGATCTCCAGAGATCTGTGCTGATTTAGCCTACGGAATGTCGGCTCCGCCACCGACTACATTGTATGCGGGAATTTCATGCCCGAAAGAGCCCCTACTATTAGGGCAAATTGTGATTGAGCTTACCAACCTGAAGCCATCCCAAGTTCCGACAATGGCATGTCGACAACAACGGGGCTCTGCTCTGATATAGCGACCCAAACCTTCCACCAAGCTGAGGCGAGTGGTAGGACAAGGTGAGGTGGACACCGATCCCTATGAACGACTCTATGGGCTGTTGAGGCTTTGAAAGGCCCGGAGGACTGAATAGACAGCAGGTGCTCGCTGTTGCTGTAAAAACTGTGGATGGCTCTTTCCCCACTCAGAGTGAGAGTGATTCAAGCCAAGGGAAAAATCGGGACAAGGACCATCGTACCAGAACCGTTCCTTCCAACCCTAACCCTGCACCCGGAAAAGTTCAGAAAACAAGTCAGCACCTGCCGACCCTTTTGCCAGTGCGTCCGGCACAAAGTCTGCAAACCTCGAAGTATCTACCCCGAGGTCGCAGGGGTCTTCCATGCCTTCTACATGCCTTTGTGCCAAGCGCTTTCAAATTCTTGCTAAAAAGGGCATCTCCAAACCCCTCGAGCCTCGCCTCTCCCTAGTCATCTCTATCTAGTCATGACGCTACCCCGTTACTGTGTGTACCATCAAACAAACCGGCCAATACCACTGACAAACTACTTCCGTCTTCGCACGAAGTACAAGATTTGTTTGATAACGGGGTTGTCCTCCCACCCAGCTCAGCAAAGTCCATCATCACTGGGTCAGTGAACTTCGAGGATAATACAAGTATATGATCAGGGGGTGAACCACCTGTGGGCGGCACTCAGTTTATTCCAGATGTGGCGTATGGCACGTACTATTTTGAGCATTTGCGAGTGCTAGATTTTGTACTGTCTGACTTGGGTAATTCAGTCAGTTTTGTTGTCTTGTAATATAGTCAGTCTTTTTGTACTATGTCAGTCGGGTTTGTTCTTGTTTTTTGTTTATCGAGTCAGTCCTGTGTACAGGAGTAAGTGATTCCGGAGTTGTATCTCGAATATCACTATTTTTGTTTTATTTTGTCTTTTGCTTTCTTTTGGGTCTGTTTCTGCCATGGAGCCAGTTACACCAGAAGATTTGAAATGAAGCAGCAGTAATTCATACTCTTGTGGGTTTGCTTCTGTTCTTGCGCCGGTTTGTGTCAAAAATGTTTGAATGAAATGGCAGTGCTTTTCACTTACTTTTCTGTGCCTCGAAAATTCATTGCATTGACCTAAGTTTTTCAAAAACTCTTTTTTGAACACTGCGGTGAAAACAAAGTGAGGGAGGAATTCCTCTGGATTTGCAAAAAATTTGTTTAATTGAGAGAAGAGAGGCATGCTAAGCCCTAATGAATTTAATCATGTATTGTTAATGTGCGTACTGAGAAGGATCCTGGGCTGATTCCAGAGATTTGATTCTACATTGTCTTCAGCACGAACGACTAGTCGCTTTCTAAAAAAGATATTCAAAAAATGGTTTTCGCGGCACCGTCCCTAGACGAAGGGGACTTTTGTTTATTTGGTGGGGGAATTTTGGCCTCGTGAGGACTTTTGTGCAAGCTTAAGGGATCGCCTTGCCTCAGCCTTTCAAAGGACTTATCCAAAAAACCCCCCCTTTTAAACTTTTTTTAAAACCTTTGGGGGGGGGAACCCTTGGTTTCCAGGGGGAATTGATTTTTCAACGGATTTTTCAAAAAAAACCCACCCAATGTGAGGCCTGTTTTTGGGTGGGGGCCCCCAAGGAATTTTTTTTATTCGGAAAAAAAGGGGGGCAGGGGGACCTCCGAATTAAGGAGGGCCAAGGAAATCTCTCTT
>NW_021024934.1:22005-34133 GCF_004153795.1 Camellia sinensis | reverse complement strand
AACTGCATTGTATTTCAATTCTAAGTTGAATACATGTATCGAATTGTCGTATCTCACATGCTATCTTAGAATAGCCGAGCCTGTTTCTAGTTTCATTTTGCATGTGATGCATTAGCCATTGTTAACATGAACTAGGATCATGCATTATTTTAGCATGATTTTGGCTCAACTTCATGAAGCTTCTAGCCTTGTTTTAACATCTTGAGCTCTGTTTTTCATTGTTTTGGTCATGCTTACATTGTTTTGTATAGCTACCATGCAATCTAGCTTGTTAGCTTTGGGTGTTTGAGTCACTAGCATGCTCTATTCGGATCATTTCAGTGGTTTGGCATCACTTGTAATATTATTTCAGTCCATATAGTATGCTTATGTACTTGCATTTGTCACTCCTTTAATGCTTTAAAGGGTTTGTGTTTTCTGCCTCATGAATGTGTCATTGTGTATGCCACCATGCTTAGGTCTTTGGGATACCATCTAAGTGAGTTTTTGGGCTTACTTTGACATGCCATAACTCTGTTTTTCATTGCTTAAATCATGCCATGTTTGGTTTTGATAGGTGTAGTGTAACACCTTCTTTGGTAGCCTTGCATGCCTCATGTTTTGGCATTGTGTTCTAGCTTGTGTTGGCTAGTTTTGAGCTTCCTTTCGGTTTTGTTCGGACCTGCCTTAGGACTATTTTAGGTCCTTTTAGCCCTTTGGGGCTTGCTTTGTATAGCCATGGTTTGAACCCTTAGGCTAGTTTCAAGCTTTAAGCTTTCTTGCATGCTTTGCTTGTGTACTTCGGTCGGCTTGACACCTCTCCTAACATGATTTCAGAGCTTAACATGTTTGCCTAATATCCATGTTTGTCTTCCTTTAAGCGTTCTTAAAAGTTACTCTACAATGCTTAAGGTAATGGACCATTAGCATGCATGTTTATATATGTATTTCATGCCTTTGTTTCATCACTTTGGCCACTGATTTGGACCTATTTGAGAGCTGTCCATTTTGGTTTAAGACCATTATCGCATGTTGTTACATGCTTGCCTTGCATGTTGTTGCATATTTGGCCTATCGCATGCTGTTGCATGCTTGAATTATATCACTTTCGGCATGCCCCTTTTGTTAAGTTGCTTTGCATGTTTGCATGTATTGTCCCTTGCATGTTGTTGCATGCTTGCCCCACATGTTGTTACATGCTTGCCTATCCTTGAATGTTGCCACCTGCCTTGCATGTTTGCATGCTTGTTTAGGTTGCATTGCATTTGGCATGCTTATTACCATTACCCTTGTATGGCATTGTCCTTGACGTGCTTCGTGTTGCATTAGTTTTGCTTGCATGTTTGCATCTCTTGCCTCTTGATCAAGCATGATAGAGGTTGGGGTCCTTTACGTGTTTTTATTGTGCATTTCATTCCATATTGAATTGCACATTCGGCTCCTTTGGACATCATGCATCAAAATGCGTGATTGGTGGTCCGAGGGTCGAGGACTACACTCCTTTGAGTCTCAAACATGATAAGGAGAGTGGTCATGCAAACATTGCCTTGTAAATGTATTGCCATGCTCTGTTTGTCCTTTGTTGCAGCAACACAGCATTCTGCAGGAAGATATGGCCAATCGACCATCTTCAGTGCCAGTCGGCTAAACATTGTTGGCCGAGAGCTTTACACTTGGTCGATGACCAATTTCCCATGGCCGATGGCCCTATCTCTTGGCCGATGGACTCTCAGAAAGTCCCCAAGCTGGTTCAGAAGTGTCACAGAAGTTGGCACAGTTTTCAGAGGTACAGAGCAGTGTAAACAGAGGCAACATGTGACATGGCGATGGATTTCCGAGCGAAGCCATCCGAGCACGTATGCATCCCTCTTCCCGAGGCTATCTTTACTGTTTTCATAGCTTAATTGATTTGCTTAATTAGTTAAGTGTTGTGTAATAATTAATTAGCTTGTTAGTTAGTTAATTATGTAATTTGTATTATTCTTTCGGTCCCTCCGTCGAGAGGGCGCAATTGTGTAATAAGTGTGCGTGTGTGTGATTCATGTCTTCCAACCTCCACTTCTTTCTCCCTTTTACTTAACCGCTTACGATGGTTAGTTCTAGGGCACGTTTCAATTAGTATCCTTATGCTATGCATGTTTGCATCATTCATCTGTATTGCATGCACCGGGTTCAGCGCATCATACTAACTGCATTGTATTTCAATTCTAAGCTGAATACATGTATCGAATTGTCGCATCTCACATGCCATTTTAGACTAGCCGAGCCTATTCTACTTGCATTTTGTATGTGATGCATTAGCCATCTTAACATGGACTTGGATCATACATTGATTACTAACATGTTCTTTGTTTTGGCTCGGAGTACACTGTGAGTGTTTATGCTTTAGCATCTCGCATGTATGTGAGTGTCAACATGACAGCATGCTTGCCATGAGGCTAATTGCTTATGTGATATAACTGCCTGAATGCCTGTGAGTGAAGGTTGGATTGCTTGAATTGGGACAATTCATTGAAATCCGCATTTTTAGCCAACTTGTGAGTAGCAAACTTCAAACCATTTCCAAACAAACATGAGATGTTTTGTTCCAACTTAGGCGATCTAGTCTATACTTGTATGTTGTGCGCATCACGTAGTAAGCTAGCTAATAACCGGAATAAGAACACATGCGTTTTCAAAAACAAGATATCATGCTTAGTGCAGGCCGATCTTCGGATCGGGCGAGCGGAGGTGCTCATAGATGACCTTCCCCAATCGTACCCAAGTTCCCGAGCCGAGACAACTTTGGTGATGACGGACACGTGGCCTTAGGCAACGAGTCAGGATTTTCTAAATTCTCCCAAAATAAAATATTTAGGTGGCGACTCTGTATCTGGCAAAGCAGTCCATGTTTGGCACTTCTTTCTTAAAAATCAGTTTTCAAAAACGATTTGCCGGATTTGAACTCTTTGGTGATTTATCAGTCTCGCATTGCACTTTGCGGGATTAGATTCAGAACCGTGACATTTGAGTCCGAACTGTAGAAGCATGAGGCCCTCGAGGCGCGTCTACAATTTCTGGTGACTCTCCTGGGGACTTAGAGAACTTGACTCGAACTCTTGATATCTTGTTTTGACTATACTTATGTGTCTCTTTGTATTCCATTTGCATTGGTGCGCCTAGGACACTGTGTTTGCCGTATGCTTATCCTGAATGGTTTACTGAAGGCTTGCTTTGAGAAGCGTGCCATAAGGCTGACCGGTTGCGGACTCTGCCACGGCGGGAACACAAACCCCGATTTTTACCGGGGCACCCCTTTTGACCATTCGACCTAGTGCATATTCGGAATCCATAGTGACTATTCCAATCTAGGACAGGTCGCTACCCGATTATAGGTTGTTTGAAATTGCTATGTGCGTAGCGAAACCCTAGTTCCTGACAAAATAGGACAGGGAAACCCTACCCCAACATAGGGGTGTTTTGGCTCTCGTTTGCTTGCTATGTGCTTTTAGAGTGTGCCTCTACAGGAATGCGCGTATCAGTTTGCAAGTCTGGGTATCAAGCCTGCGGGCATCAGTATTTTGAGAATCAGTTATATCTGCATGTATCAGATTCAGTTTTGGGGCAGTAATTTGGGGAACAGTGATCAGTGGTCGAATACAATTATTCAGCTATGCTTATGTCTATTCTGGTGTAATTGGGCTGAGGTGCTACCTGTTTTCTCTTTCAGTTCAGAGATTCGGTTTTGAGCAACCAGTGTTCTCCTTCGCTGAGGCAAGGCAGAAAAGGGCCAGTCAAGGCTTACCGGTTCATCAGATCCATCAACCACCAGCCACATCACCTCTGTTCAGCAGACTCGTGATGACACAGAATTCAGAAGAAATTGTGGTCATGGCAGCGGCACTAAACCAAGGGATCACCATACAGGGTGAGACTGATGTTAAAGTACAACACCCACCTAGGTCACCGGCCGCAGGTCCAATCTGGGAACCCTAGTTATTTCAAACCCGTGAGCCCACCACTTTTGAGTTGATGGGAATGATTGGCGATCTCCAGAGATCTGTGGCTGATTTAGCCTACGGAATGTCGGCTCCGCCACCGACTACATTGTATACCGAGAATTTCATGCCGGAAGAGCCCCCACTATTGGTGCAAATTGTGATTAAGCTTAGCCAACCTGAAGCCATCCCAAGTTCCGGCAATGGCGTGTCGACAACAATGGGGCTCCGCTCTGATACAGCGACCCAAACCTTCCACCAAGCTGAGGGGAGTGGTAAGGACAAGGTGAAGGTGGACACCGATCCCTATGAACGACTCCTGTGGGCTGTTGAGGCTTTGAAAGCCGGAGGACTGAATAGACAGCAGGTGCTCGCTGTTGCTGTAAAAACTGTGGATAACTCTCCCACTCAAACCGAGAGCAGTTCAAGCTAAGGGAAAAATCTGGACAAGGACCATCGTACCAGAACCGTTCCTCCTAACCCTAACCCTGCACCCGGAAAAGTTCAGAAACCAAGTCAGCACCTGCTGACCCTTTTGCCAGTGTGTCCGGCAAAAGTCCGCAAACCTCGAAGTATCTACCCCAAGGTCGCAGGGTTTTCCATGCCTTCTACATGCCTTTGTCCAAAGCGTTTCAAATTCTTGCTGAAAAAGGGCATCTCAAACCCCTCGAGCCTCAGCCTCTCCCTAGTCGTCTTCTATCTAGTCATGACGCTACCCAGTACTGTGTGTACCATCAACAAACCGGCCAAACCACTGACAATTGCTTCCGTCTTCGCCACGAAGTACAAGATTTGTTTGATAACGGGGTTGTCCTCCCACCCAGCTCAGCAAAGTCCATCATCACTGGGTCAGTGAACTTCGAGGATAATACAAGTATATGATCAGGGGGTGAACCACCTGTGGGCGACACTCAGTTTATTCTAGATGTGGCGTATGGCACGCACTATTTTGAGCATTTGCGAGTGCTAGATTTTGTACTGTCTGACTTGGGTATTCAGTTAGTTTTGTTGTCTTGTATATAGTCAGTCTTTTTGTACTATGTCAATCGGGTCTGTCTTGTTGTATCGAGTCAGTCCTGTTGTACAGGAGTCGAGTGATTCCGGGAGTGTTATCTCGGATATCACTATTTTGTTTTGTATTTGTCTTTTTGCTTTCTTTTGGGTTTGTTTTTGCCATGGAGCCAGTTACACCAGAAGATTTGAATGAAACAGCAGTAAATTTTCATACTCTTGTGTTTGTTTCTGTCTTGCGCCGATTGTGTCAAAAAGTTTGAATGAAATGGCAGTGCTTTTCACTTACTTTTCTGTGCCTCGAAATCATTGCATTGACCTAAGTTTTTCAAAACTCTTTTTGAACACTGCGGTGAAAACAAAGAGGGAGGAATTCCTCTGGATTTGCAAAATTTGGTCAATTGAGAGGAAGAGAGGCATGCTAAGCCCTTAATGAATTTAATCATGTTTGTTAATGTGCGTACTGAGAAGGATCCTGGCTTGATCCAGATTGATTCTACATTGTCTTCAGCACGAACGACTAGTCGCTTTCTAAAAAGATATCAAAAAATGTTTCGCGTCGTCCTGCGAAGACCTGTGTGGAATCGCTCTTGAGATTGTGCAGCTTAGGATTGCTCTCAGCCTCAAGAGTCGACCCCCTTTACTTTTAAACCTTGAACCTGGATTTAGATTGTTCAACGGTCAACCACATGTGAGGCCTGTGTGGCCAGATTCGAAGCAGCCCTCGAACAAGAGGCAAGAAAGTCAGATCAAGAATGTCAGACGCCATCAGAAGAAAGCTTGCAAAGCTAGATCAGAAGCACGCCTCAAATTAGGGGCAAAAGAACTACAGATGTGCTCGAAGAGAAAAAAGTTGGGACATTTCTTAAGCTAACGAAGATCGGCAAGAATACCAAATCCCAGAAGGGAGGAAAGAAGAAACTATTGATGAAGGACAACTGAGTTCCTATCCATAATACTAGGGGCAAATTCAACCCCCCATTGGATGGACTTCTACATCATCAGCGAATATCAGCCATTCTTTTGGATACAGATGGCCTTGAGATCTTAAAACCATTTGACATGGACAAAGCTGCACTTTTACCCTTGAGAGGCTCGCTGGGCCGAAAACCCGGAAGGGCGACCCAGGCAAAAGTTAGAGCAACAAAAGAGAAAAGAAAAAAATGCAAAGTTTGAAAAACAAGAAAAAGAACAAAAAGAAGAAATGAAAAGAAAAGAAAAACAAAGCTCGCAAGGTTGAAAACCCGGAAGGGCGGCCTTGGCAAAAGTCAGAGTGTAAAAGGTGAGGGTTAATACACGAGTGTACCTTAACCCTGAACTACGTAAGGCATGATTCTCATGTTTGGGATACGTAGGTAACTTCATTCTGAAGTCCAGCTATAAACATTTCCATATTGATTATGTCCATATAACGGTTCTGATCATCTTTGTCTTCTCTGTATCTAAGAGTTCGGTTGTGACCTTCATTATGAGAACCGGTTATGGTGTGCTGCGGTACTATTCAAACAAAGGGGCAACTTTCCGTTGCCGTTCAGTGTGCTGCGGTGCTATTCAAATAAGGGGCAATTTTTCGTTGCCATGCAGTGCCATTTAGGCGAGGGGCAATTTTCCCTTGTTGTGAATCCGAGGTTGTGCATCTCAAGAGTAGGTTCTGTGCTCGTTGAGCAGTGGACGTTTGCAAAAACAGTTTTTGAGAATTTTTACTGAGGTTAACTAATTTTCTCAAAAGTTATTCTATTTTTCCAAAACTGGCATTTTTTGGACCCAAAAAAGGAAAATTTTCAGTACTTACAAACTAACTTGCATGATTTCAAATTAGAAAAGTTGAACGAGTGTATTAATCTAACTCTCATATTGGTCAAAATTATTTTAGTAGAAAACCAAAACAAAAAATGGTCAAAATGATGAACTAGGGGCACAGTTGAGTCAGGTGTTCTGTCTTTTCCTCATTGTCAACATACTTACCAAGAAGGGCATTCTACCTGCCAGAAAAGATACATCTGAAGTTGTCAGTAAAGGGCTGAAAGCTCTCAACATCCTCCAAGCAACGAGGTATCAAGCCAAGGGTGAAGCATGAACTGGAATGGGTCAAGATATTCCACTCCCTCATCCGGACAGATTTGATCACGTCTAAACTCCCCAGCAGAGCATCGTCAACCGATGTCAACTGCAGATTTGCTACACACACAGTTATAGCGCAACCCCTCTGTAGGAAAGCTCACTGTCGTGAGCAGAAGAAAAAGAATCTACCAGAATGCTAGGGGCACGAGCCCACGACTTCCTCTTTATCCACCAATCATCCAGGGGGGATAAAAAATGAGAGATTGAAGAATAAAGAGATGTGCGATGAGAGAAAAAGTGAGAAAGTGACTTTTTCAAAAAAAAAAAAAAAACAGAGCCTGAGGGTTGAGTGATGTGAGAATCACAAATGAGAAAGGGTGGGAAACAATTGTAATACGTCTGAGTGTCGTGTTTATTGTTTTGTTTATCTCGATTCTTGTTTTGGGTCGTTTCGAGTGTTACTCGATGTGTTTAGGTTGTCTACCTTTTGTTTTTCTTTGTTGAGTTGTTTTGATTGTGGTCAGCTGTAGGCTCAATACCCGGTTGGGAATCCTTTTTTCATTACAATTTCAAAAATGAATCGTTTTTTTTTTTTTTTTGCTTAGAGTGCTGTGCCATTCTCTACATTTGTGCAAAACAGAATTCGTTCTTTCATAAAGTCGCAAGGTTCAACCCCGATCATGTCAGAACAGTAAAACCAGGACTTATTTGAAGCTATATGGGTTCCAGATTGCAAAGCAAAAGAAAAGAGAGAAAATTCGGAGCATCTGAGTATGTTTCAATTTCTGTACATCCCGTGTGTTCAGTATGGGCCGTGTACAGAATAAACCGAACACTGTGTTATGAGCTATGTGTTGTATGAGCCGTGTGCAGAATAAACTGAACACTGTGTTATGAGCTGTGTGTTCAGAGTGAACAGTATGTTGTATGAGCTATATGCCGAATAGTACTGTGTTATGGGTTGTGTGTTCAGAATGAGCAGTGTTCAGAATGGGCTGTGCGTTCAGAGAAACAGAGTACTGTGTTATGGGCTGTGCGTTCAGAGAAACAGAGTACTGTGTTATGGGCTGTGTGTTCAGAATGGGTTGTGCGTTCAGAGAAACAGAGTACTGTGTTATGGGCTGTATGTTCAAAATGAGCAGTGTGCTGTATGAATTGTGTGTTCAAAGTGAATCAAATACTGTGTTGACCGTTTCAGTATCAGAATCACGATTAGAAGTGCTCTCCCTGAGTGCCAATTCCTGCCAGAGGCACCCTGGCTGTGTTTGCGATGAGTTCCTAGGAGATCAATTGCGATGGTGAAAAATAGAGTTCGAATGGTTGTTGCCTAGAACACAATGTTTTGGAATTTCTGAGACTAAAGTCTGGTTTAAATGCCCAGGGGTGTATCCCCGGCTTGAAATCTGTATGGAAGCCCCATAGGTTGAGGCCACGGGTATGCGCCTCGATCCTGGATACTGATCCAACCTAGTCTATCACCCCGTTGAAGAATAGGGAAAGTTGTGAGTATGATCAGGAAGAAAAGCGACATATGTGGTTTCCCCAGTAAACGTTACTCCTTGTCAGCATTTCAGGACCTTTGTACTGCGAGTTGAAGGTAAGTGTTCAAGGAACACGAGGGGAGATCCCAATCAGAGTGGAGCGGTTTACCGCCACTCACCCTGTGAGGTGCTTTCTAAAAAGCGTCGCTTTGTTTGTTTATTGCTTTCATTAAACATCATACATTGTTTTGCATTGTACCTATCTTGTTTCTTTCTCATTTATGCACAGTATTGTGTGTACTGTTCATTCAGAGAAGTTTCGGTTCAATTTTGACTGATACCTTTCTCCTCTCGCATTCGGCATGCGTTTGGATCTACCCTTGCCCTCTCGCGCTTGATACGCGTTTGGATGACCGCACTTTCTGGCACAGTAGCTTCCCTCTCTCGCGTTTTGATACGCTAAGAGGTTTTCCTTCTTCTTTCCGAAACACGGGGATGTCTCCCTATGTTGCTCCTTTTCTGGTTTGGAGCATTTGGATTACGTTCCAATGCTCATACCATTCCGAAACACGGGGATATGTCCCTATGTTTCTCTTTCTTTTGGGGAACACGGGGATACGTCCCCATGTTTCTCTTTCCTTCGGGAAACACGAGGATATGTCCCTATGTTTCTCTTTCTTTCAGGAAACACGGGATACATTCCTATGTTTCTTCTTCTTGTTCCTTCCTCACGCGATTTCAGCGTGTTTGGAATTGTTTACCTCTTCTCACGAATTCAGCGTGGTTAGAGTTGTTCCTACCTCACGCGATTTCAGTGTGTTTGGAATTGTTTACCTCTTCTCACAAATTTAGCGTGGTTAGAGTTGTTCCTTCCTCATACGATTTCAGCGTGTTTGGAATTTGTCTCAGGTTGCGTTGTGTACACACCTGATTGTTTGTTTTTCCTCCTCTCATGATTCCAGCATGGTTGGAGTTTGTCACCCTTCGCATCTACTATATTATTTTGCATCATTGCATCGCATCGCGCTATTTTGCACACATCATATGCACCTGTTAGTGCATTGCTCGCGCCATTTTGCGCACCTTACCTGCACTTCTTAGTGCATTGCATCGTTATGTATACTTCACTTGCATTGTTTTGCAAACTTATATAACCGGCATTGTCTTGCTCGTTATTTGCATAGTCCTGCATTCCCTATAACCGGCATTGTCTTGCTCGTTATTTGCGTAGTCCTGTATTCCCTATAACCGACATTGTCTTGCTCGTTACTTGCGCAGTCCTGCATTCCCTATAACCAGCATTGTCTTGCTCGTTATTTGCCTAGTCCTACATTCCCTATAACCTGCATTCCCTATAACCAGCATTGTCTTGCTCATTTTTTGCGTAGTCCTGCATTCCCTATAACCAGCATTGTCTTGCTCGTTATTTGTGTAATCCTGCATTCCCTATAACCAGCATTGTCTTGCTCGTTATTTGCGTAGTCCAGCATTCCTTATAACCTGCATTGTCTTGCTCGTTATTTGCGTAGTCTTGCATTCCCTATAACCGGCATTGTCTTGCTCGTTATTTGCGTAGTCCTACATTTCCTATAATCGGCATTGTCTTGCTCGTTATTTGCGTAGTCCTGCATTCCCTATAACCGGCATTGTCTTGCTCGTTATTTGCGTAGTCCTGCATTCCCTATAACCCGCATTGACTTGCTCGTTATTTGCGTAGTCCTGCATTCCCTATAACTGGCATTGTCTTGCTCGTTATTTGCGTAGTCCTGCATTCCCTATAACCGGCATTGTCTTGCTCATTATGTGCATTATCTTGCACCCCTCTAACTTGCATTGTCTTGCAAACTTATATAACCTGCATTGTTTTATAAACTTATCTAACTTGCATTGTTTTGCAAACTCATCTAACTTGCATTGCTTTGCAAACTTTTCTAACTTGCGTTGTTTCGCATACCCTTAACTTGCGTTGTTACGTTCGTTATTTACATTGTTATGTACGTCTTTAACTTGTGTTGTTTCGCATGTTCTACCTGCATTGTTATGCACACTTTACTCGCGTTGTCACACAGTTTTAAATTGCATTGTTATGCATGTTTCAAAAAATATTGTACCTGTTAAGTTTCTTTCTTTTGTAGGCACGATATTGTATGTATGGTTCATTTGAAGCTGGTGCGACTAGACGAACCAGACAGGCACGATATTGTATGTACGGTTCATTTGAAGCTGGCGCGACCAGATGAACTAGACAGGTATCGCGTACTCCGTGTGAGACGTAGCGAGAATTGTATAATTCTCTTATATCCTTTCTACATGTAATGTAGTTAGATTTGTATTTGCCTGCTTAAAACTGTTGCATATTTTGCTTCGTTGCAGCTTTCTTTGCATGATCAAAAGTTATGTTAGGCACCCTGCATGTCACTTGCAACTTGCCCCTGCCTTCGGGCACATATCTTGCTATCTTGCATGCTTGTCTAAGGCTTCGGCCTTGTCAAAAATGGGTCGTCTCTGGGCTTTGACATTCACTCCTGTCACCTTTATAACTTTTGAGTTCTGTCAAAGAGGGTCAACTGGAGACAGCCCATTTTTGACTGTCCTCAAGACTTGGACGTCATCGTTTGAACATTCGATGATCATCCATGCTCGTGTTCGTTTTGAGTTCTCGAAGGTCTCGGCTACACGCCTTGCCTCAAGATCTCTCAACTTGTCTGCTTTGTGCTTGGTTGTGGATCAAACACTTGTGTTTTTGCTTCTAAGGGAAGAGGGTGGCTTGTTTGCCATCCCCTCAACCCACCGGCCATGGCATGAAGTCATCGACCCCTTTTTCGTGCCACCGGCCAAGAGTGTTGGCCGATCGGCACTATATTTGGTCGACCGGCCATTGTGTTGGTCGATCGGCCATTTTTGTTGGCCGAACCCTGTTCATCTGCTTTATGTAGATATTTTATGCAGATATTTTATGCTAGCTGTATAAGCTGGCATCCATAATTACCCCCCTCCATACACATGTATGGAGGGATTTGCCCTTTGCTTAGCTTAGCTTCTCCAAAAAGCTTTGCAAATTGGATTTCTATAAGAGGGGAGACCCTCCTCCCTTCTCAGAGGTTCTGAAATTAGGGTTAGAAAAAGTTGTATCTCTTTCTATCTCTATATCTCCCTATCTCCATCATTTGTGTGTGTATTTGTGACCTAAAGTGATTTTTGTTCACACTATTGCACACAAATACCTAGCATTACACCATCCTTGGTTGCTAAGGCTCTAAGGAGTTGTTGTTAGGTTTCCTGGAGTGGTTTTGATCAGAGAAATGTGCTGGCGTTGTGTTCTTGAAGGTGTTCTTCAAGGGTGAGCATTGTTGCTTTAGATACCCCTTTCTTGCTTAGGCTTTTAGCCCTTCTTGCTTATTGTTTTAAGCTTAGCTATTAACTGATAAAAGTTCTATTTTTATTGCTTTTGAACTTTGTTTAAGGTCATTTTGAGGTTTGGGGTTGTTTACCCCCTCCAAGGCCTTGTTAGGCATTGTTTTAGGCCATCCCTTTTGGCCCTTGCTTTGAGCTTTGCATGGCCTCTCTACCACTGAAATCCAGAGGATTTTCAGTGGTGGAGAGGTAGTTTTGGTGTCCT
>NW_021024934.1:0-14394 GCF_004153795.1 Camellia sinensis | reverse complement strand
CTCTGTTTGGCTCTTTCACATCTACTTGTTTGTCATGGATCCATTGACCTCTGTTCTGACTGTCACTTCTGTGACCTCTGTTCTGTTCTGTTTTATACCGTGGTTATGATTATTTATGTACATGATTTCTGTATTCCACCACTTTAAATAAACTGTTATTTGAAATTAAATTATGTAAATATTTTAGCCTAACTAATTATCCATGGTTATTTTGTATTCTCTACACTCTTGGCATAATATTTCTCACTCTGATGTGTTCTTATAGCTGTTACCCTTTCAGGTGACGAGATATAGGGGAATCCATAACCCCACAAAATGGAACCTGCATATGGACTGATATTGAATCACTATTTTATCTTCTTTTTTTTTATATATATTTTTGCTCCTTTTTGTTTCTATTCGGGGTTGGTCACTGAGTAATGAAATAATGAAAGTCCTAGAAATGTATTTCCTATTTCTTAAATAGTAAAATGAAGTAAAATTTTTGTTTAATTATTTTTATTTTTGCTTGCACAGCTTAATTTGCTTCGAATAAGAATAAGTTAGTAAGTTGAGATTCCAACCCTAAGCCCCTGGAGTTGGGTCGTGACAGAAATAATTATGTTGGGTTTGTCTAATTTCTCATCCTAATCAAATTTTATTTGTCAAATTTATAGCTTTTTTATTAGGTTGTTCTTCATTTTCAAGTAAATTTGAGTGTTTGTCAAGGCTCAAGTAAATTTATTCATCAGAACCTTGCGGCTGCATTTGTTTGCAATATAGTTCAGAATAATTAGTTGTGACATACCAAACTGATGGTAAGTTGATTGTGCAAAGGATACTATTGCAAAGTTAATTGAAGTTTATTTTCTTAAATAATGGATTTGGGCTAAGTTGATGCCTTGCGGCTGCATCTAATATTTTACTGTTTTTATTTCATGATTTATTTATACTGGGTTTATGTGAATGGATTTTGGTCCAATAGAAAATACCTATTCAACCTAATCTATTATACCCTATTTATGTTATTTATATAGGCTTACGACCCAAATAAAATAGGAATCACTACAGCTAAAACTATTGTGGAGGCTAGAATTGCAGTGATAGGACATGTGGGGCTTACTCCTCAAGCCATCAGCGTTCTTGGAGGATTTAGGCTTCAAGGAAAGAATATTACTAATGCTGTCAAAGTCAAAATCTCTCCTTACTATGCATTCATGACATAAATACTTCATAATTTTTGTTGATAAAAAAATAAAAACATAAATACTTCATAATTTCAGATATAATCAAATATGCTCACACAAATCTGCATAATTTATTTTAGTGTTGTGATGCTAAATTGGCTTGGTTTCTACAGGTTGTTGAGTTTGTCCTGACTTTGCAAGAAGCTGGGTGCTTTTCTGTTGTTCTGAAATGTGTGCTTGCACCTGTTGCTACTATTGCAACTTCTGCTCTTCAAATCCCTACCATTGGTATTGGGGCAGGGCCTTCTGTAGTAGCCAAGTTAATTGATTCTTTAGCTCTATCTACTACTCTTAATAATGAATTAGACTTGACTGGCTTGTGTTATGTATAATCTTTTTGTTTTCATTTGTATATATAATTTGTTATCTGATCTTGTAATTTGCTTTTCAAGTACTAAAGTGGGCATTTTAGTGATATCATGTGTTCATATATTGAGTTTCTTCATGTAATGAACTTTGAATTTGCTCTCTCTCTCTCTCTCTCTCTCTATATATATATATATATATATATATTAAAAATAACCTTCTACGGCATATAAAATTATATTGTGAAAAGTGTAATGATTTATGACATGCAACAAAATGCTATGAAAAATTATATATGGCATGTAAAGTATGCTAGAAATAAATTAAAAATATTTTTGAAGGCATACAAAATTATGTTGTGAAACATAATTTGTGACATGTAAGAAAATGTCGTAAAAGATTATATACGGCGTACATAATATGCTATATATAAATAACTTTTTACGGCATGTAAATTTATGTCATGAAAAGTATAATTTTTATGGCATGAAAAAAATGTCATTAAAAATTATATACGATATACAAAGTATGTCATTAATGTTTAATTTATTATTTTATACAACTTTACCTATATGTTGTAAATGATGATTAATTTTTCACGACATGTTATATAATGACATTTATATACATGTCATGAAAGAACTTTTATGACATACATTGCAAGTTATAAAAATTTAATTTTGTTGTAATGGAAGTCAAAATATCCACCAAACTTTTTGCTTCCCAATCTTGTGGAAAGCAACATGTAAAAGCCACAGGATCAGTGTTTGGAGACCAGGATGTCTCATTGACAAAGGCCCATTTTGAAGCCACTAAGGATTCAAAAATATTTCAAAACTTGTGGCCATAGCCAATCCCCCACAAAAAAAAAAAAGTTAAAAAAATGATTATGAAAAACCAACCAAAATGGTGACTTTCTTGGCTAGAAAAATTTTAATGAGATTGTGCAAGAATAAAGCAAATGCGATGATCTTAGAGAACTTGATTTATTTAGATTAAGGCCTAGTTTGGAAAGACTAAATAAGTATACTTTTTGATTTTTTTTGTATTATGTATAGAAAAAGTAGAGAGGAGATGTTGATTGATGTGACCCAAAAAAGATAAAAAGATGAAATAAGTACACTTTTTTCTTTGTAGCCAAACTTGGCCTAAATAATTCAATATATTTAAAATTATATTTATAAAAATATCAATATGCAGCACAGATATACTTTATACATGAATCGTATAATATATCAATGAAATCTCAACCATACATCTTAATTTTGGAAAATATTTTTGACAATTTTTTCTAAATAGGTGCCGTTTGGTAACACTTACGTTTTCAATTTTCTGTTTATATTTACAAAAATTTTAAAAACTCAAATAAAAACTTGTTTGGTAAAATTTTTGATTTATAAATCAGTGGTCTCAGTTTATAAATTTGGCCAAAAAATGAAAACACAAAAAATGTGTTTCCATTTTGAGTTTTCAGTTTTTTTTTTTTCACCCAAAACTAGCCACCACCCGTCACCATTTTCCACCACCGTCTTCCGTCACCACCACCCACCACCCACCCTCCACCACCCCCTGCCACCACTACTCACCACCCACATGCTACCAATATCTATTTCCACAACGTGTTAAAAATTTTTCAAATTTACATAAATCACTGTGAATTAATTCTAGCAATTCAGTATTTCTCATCACACTTTTATGAGACATTTTAGTTATTTTTGCTTGACTGCAAACTTCATATTTTTCAAAATTATTTTTCCTTACCTGACAAAAGCTTCGTTGGGATATAAGTTTGATTTTTTATTTTTTGGTTATTTTAGTCTGGAGTTAGGTGAGTTTATTGTGTTGTGTACTTGTATAAAAGCTACAGTATAATATCTTTTGAGTAATGAAAATCAGTTTTATCATTTAGTTTAATGAAAATAGACTTAAAAGTGTATGAATCAAGTTGTTCAAATTAAAATTACAAGAATTAAGTAAAATTTAGATCAAATTACAGAGATGAAAAGTGTAACTAACCAACTGACGAATTATGGACAGAATAATGATTTAGTGTGGAGTTGTATTTTGAATTTTGAGTTTTTGAATCATGATTTGAAAAGAGAAAATTTGTTTGGTTATGAGTTTTGAAAATAATTTTTAGATGATTTGTAATTTTTTTTGATTGATTGATGTATAGAATATAAGAGAATGTGAGAGGAGAGAAAAAAAAAAGTGATTAATTGATTGATTAATAATAATAAATAAATAAATAAAAGAAAAGAGGAGTTTTGAAATTAATTTTGAGTTATATTTTAAAATTATGTTTGGTTAACATATTGCATCCAAATCATAATTTAAAAACAAAATCATAATTTAAAAAGTAAACCAAAAGCTATCCTTATTCACAAACTGACATATCCTCGTGTAAATAATACACATAATTTGATTAGTGTATACCTGTGACACTATGGGGTGGTTTGGGATGCTATAAATAAGTATACTTTTTGACTTTTTATATAATAAAAAAATGTGTAGAAAAGTAGAGAGGAGATATTGATAGATGCTGATTAATGTGACCCAAATGAGTTTATGTATGTTGTACGAGAAAGAAATAAACCTTCTCGTATAATCCTATTGATCAAGTCTGCGCTCCTCGGTACGTCGTCGCTTTATCACCTGAAAACACAAACGTGAGCTAGCCGGCAGGTGTGTGCCGGAAACCTCTCCGATGCCTAAGTCAGTAAGCTTGACAAATAGACAAAAGCTCCATGTATTCAAAAAGCAAGGTTGTGTGTTACCTCTCCAAAGGTGATGTTTGTGAGCTTTATAGATTTCGTGTGGCACAATCCTAGTAGGACTTTTACTTCTCCATGCAGAGTCCTCCTAGGATTCATACTCCTGAAAGATAATGCTTATCTTTCAACACCCCACTCACTGCTTAAACCAAGCGAGATGGTTTTATCATGGCCGAACTCCAATATGACCGAAGTAAACATGACTATGCAAAGCCGCAGAATAAGCCGAACTAGCTCTTCCTTTTACTGCTCTTACGTCGGCTTCTCATGCACCACCCATGGCGTGGTTAGACCGAACTAACATGTCATGACCGGTGTAACTCCAAGACCGGTCTAACTCCAAAGTACCGTTAGACCGATCTAACTTTGATCTTCTATCGGACCGAACTAACTTCAAAATATCCACACGACCGGAGTAACTTACATGGCCATTTTACTCGGCCCTTTGTACTGCGGCTCATAACGGCCCATTACCCAGCTCGGCCCAATTTTCACATAAATTACCCTCTCAATTGCCCCTTAATTCCATCTGCCTAGCATGTTTGGGATTATCTGTCAACCAGCCGAGCTATAAACTCTCAGCCTTTCCAACCGAGCTATAGATTTTTAGCCTATCCAGCCGAGCTACTTTCACACCGAGCTCTGGCTGTCCGGTAGTAACGTCTCTTCAATCACAGAGACTGAAACGCTTTCCATTCTAATGGCACATGGCATGCTCTGATTGACTGAGGACGGCTGTCACGCCATCTTCGTACTTTGTGAAATTTGAACAGTCCCGCCTTTTTCCCTTTACCTAAAACGAGCCTCTTCATTTTGACACACTTTGCAACTTTTCCCTCTCTGAGCCTCCATTGCTTCTTCAACTTCTGAGCTCGTGTTCTCCATAGCTGTTATTCTCTCTCCAGCTCTTGCCTCTTCATCGGGTAAGCACTGTACATCTACTTTGTTTTCGTATTTTGTTTTCTGTGTTTTTGTAAAACATATTTTTCCGTTTCGCTTTGCTCTGTACTTTTCTGGAAAAAAACTTAACAATAGAACACATGAGTACATGTAATATCTTGTAGAAAACTGGTTTTCGATCCAAAATCATGATGCAACCGAACTAGGACACTGTTTAAGCTAGTTTACAATCGGACTAACACTTCATGTTTACACCAGTAGTTTTAATAAGTCAAACCACTTCTTGCGTTACCTCAGCCGAGGTAACCAACCGAACAAAATTTGTACTTAGCATACTGAGATACCTGAACTCCAACCGATCTAGGCCTTTGGGGCTAAACCAGCTTTCTTAGTTTTTTAGACGGAACTCAGAAAGCTGCCCTTAGACGATCAACCGGTCAAACAGAACCGTTTCCACAACCGAGATATCGAGACGCTTGCCAAGGCCGAGCTAATAAAAGCCCTGCTCAAACCGAGCTACCAATCACCTTGCAGAAACCGAGACAGAACCTGTAGCATCACACACAGTCGAAGTAGGACTTCTTTTTATCTTGCTTTTAATTTGTAGCACAGCCCAATGATCTGTGCTTAACACCTTTGTTCTTCACTTTGCAGAATTAGGTTGCCCAGGCACTCCTCTGCGCGCTCAACCGAGCTACTGAGCACAATTTTTTGACCGAACTAATTTATTCATAACTTATAAAATAAATGGGGAAGTATATATTTTTAGTAAATACTCCGGGTGGTCTAGCCGAATTCCGAAAAGATTACAATATACCCGATGACGCCCACCTGATCTTAGCCGAAAAAGATGTCATACCTTGGGGCAATGAAGGCTTTGTCCCCTTCACCCTCTTATCCATAATTGAAACCGGACTACGATTTCCAGTCCAACCCTTAATTTGTGAGTTTCTTAGGCAAACCAGACTATGCCCAACCCAGCTATCCACCAATTCATACCGTATAATAATGGGAATAGCCGAACTAAATTGCCAAGCCGGTCTCAACCTCGGTCTGGCCGAAATCTTTCACCAATACTCCATTGGTTCGAAGGAAGACGGCTGGGTGTACTATCTTAGAATACGCCGTCGACGTGAGAAAATAATAAAAAACACACCGGATAAAGACTTGAATGACGACGATTTTTTCTGGGTGTCTGGGAACTTTGAGGATCACCAAGCCCAGATTCCTGGCCGAAGCATCAATTGGAAAAAAGGAACACCTGGTATAATTACTTCGGTTTTCTTGTGTGCTTTACAATATTTCGGTTTTCAATTTTTCAGCCGAACTAACAGTTGTCTTCTTTCGTAGATTCTGCCCACCTCCATTCTCTCTACAGCTACCCAAATTTAGCGACCTTGCGCGCCGCACTACGGTATCCAGAACGTAGTTGGGCCAAGCTGCTAAAGTTCGAACCGACCTATAGATACAGCGGCTGCCAAAAAGCGAGAGTGACCGACTTTCTACTAGATGAGGCCCCAGAACCGGACCCAACCTTGCCAGAAATCAGACTAATCCCACTGACCGCTAAAGAAGAAATGGCCAAAAGAAATAGAGTTAGAGCGCTATTGACCGAAACCAACAGGCCCGAAGTACCGCCACCAAGCCAAACGCAACAGGCCGTTGTGACCCTTCTTTCTCAACAACCTTCTTCATCACGCCCATCCAAGCGCACCCAGTTTACCCCAACCGAACAGCGTCTAGTGGATGAGCACGAAACCACGCCTCCACCAATTCCACAATCGGAACCTTCTGACCGGGCTGGCTCTTCCAGGTGGGCACCGAAGCTGAAATTTCAGAACCGCATTATTCAAGATACCGATTCGGGGGTTGCTGAGAAGGATCACTTGATGGCCTTCAATCTTGCCAAAAGTGTGTGCCTTCCAGTAGACATGGAACACCACCAGAACCTGACCGAGCTAAAGGCCATCCGATCGGCCACTAAATCCATGATCCTGGTAAGATGCCCTTCATCTCTAAAAAAAAAAAATTTCTAACTTTCAGTTCGGTTTCGTCATTGATTTCTTTCCATTCATTTCAGTCTCTTCAGAAGAGCCAAATTGCCCATCAAAAGGTATTGGAGCTCAGGAAAACGGCTAGGCAGGCTCTGGCAGAAGTTGAAGCAAAAACAACCGAGCTGAAGGAATCCCACCGAAAAACGGCCGAGCTAGAGGTTGAGGTAGCTCGTCTAACCGGACTAGTTACCTCGGCTGAAGCTGACAAACAAAAGGCGTTGATCATAATGAAAGACAAGTACCTTCGTGAGCTAGTCAAGCTTAAAGGGAAAAAGGACGCCGAAATAGCCGAACTGAAGAAGAAGGTGGGAGATGCCAACGCCAAAGGTTTCAAGGAGGCGGAAGGCCTCTACATTCCACAATGTGAGGGAGTGAAAGACTTATTCTTCAAGTGCGGCTAGAGAAGTGCTGTGGAGCAGCTCGACTGTGGGCCCGAAACCGAGGTCTACAATGCTCCTCAGTATTTCATTCCAGCCTCACTAGCGGAGTATGCTGCTTCCGTCCAACAACAATTTTTGCAGGGTTCAGATGATGAAGATGAAGAAAACGAACCAGCTGTTACTCCGGTAGTCAACGAGCAAGGCAACGATCAATCAGCTCGGTTGGAGCCAACGGTTGAAAACCTAACTGTTGAGCCGTCGACTGACATCGTTCTGCCAGTTGCTACTGAGACTGATCTTCCATCTGCAATCGGTGTTCAAGTTGATATTGACGCCGACCTTGAAGACCTTTTCACTTGATTCTGTACTTTCTTTTCGTTGTTACTTTTTGCTCTTGTAACCGGGCTATGGCCCCCCCTTTGTAATTGCTCTTTAATGAATGAAATTTTTTTTTGTTTTGAACTCTTATTTCGGTTGATCTGTATGTTTGTACTTGCAATGACTTCTCCATGATCTTTTCACTTCCAACTGTTATCTCGGTTTAAATTCCTGTTTGAGCTTGCCTTCTTAATAGTATGGTGGCCGAGATACTTTAATTTGGTTTTAGCTGAGTAATTTGACTGAGCTATCCAGCCAACCACTCTTTAGCCGATGCACTTATTTCGGCTAAAGAGTACTAAGAGTTGGTTTAGTCCAGCCAACCACTCTTTAGCCGATGTTCTTACTTCGGCTAAAGAGTACTAAGAGTTGGTTTAATCCAGCCAACCACTGTTTAGCCGATATTCTTACTTCGGCTAAAGAGTACTAAGAGTTGGTTTAATCCAGCCAACCAGTCTCTAGCCGATGTCCTCACTTCGGCTAAAGAGTTGGTTTAGTCCAGCCAACCACTCTTTAGCCGATGTCCTTACTTCGGCTGAAGAGTTCTAAGAGTTGGTTTAGTCCAGCCAACCACTCTTTAGCCGATGTCCTTACTTCGGCTAAAGAGCACTAAGAGTTGGTTTAGTCCAGCCAATCACTCTTTAGCCGATGTCCTTACTTTGGTTAGAGAGTAACAAGGGTTGGTTTAGTCCAGCCAACTACTCTTTAGCCGATGTCCTTACTTTGGTTAGAGAGTAACAAGGGTTGGTTTAATCCAGCCAACCACTCTTTAGCCGATGTCCTTACTTCGGCTAAAGAGTACCAAGAGTTGGTTTAATCCAGCCAACCTTTAAGTTAGTTTTTCCAACCAACTTAGAAAAGAATGTTTGGTTATTTCGACCAAATGTCCTGCAGCCTGGATCCTTATCCTAGGCTTAGGAGGGGTGTTGGTTTAATCCAGCCAACCTCTAAGTTAGTTTTTCCAGCCAACTTAGAATAGAATGTTTGGTTATTCCGACCAAACGTCCTGCAGCCTGGATCTTTATCCTGGGCTTAGGAGGGGTGTTGGTTTAATCCAGCCAACCTCTAGATTGGTCTTTCCAACCAACCTTACTTTTGATGTCCCTAACTTACTAATACAATCTCATACAAAAAATAACTATGCTGAAAAGAATTGACTTTGTTTTATTGAGAGAAAGGAAAATTACACATACTCATAAAAAAAGCTAAAAATAAAATAGTTTGAGATTGGCAGTGTTCCATGGCCTTGGAATGGCATTGTCGGGTATGCCCCTTTGCCTGCTAACCCAACCACTTTGTAAGGACCTTCCCAGTTTGGCCCTAACTTGCCATCTCCTGGTATCAAGGTGTTTCCCGTCACTTTGCGCAATACCCAATCTCCGATCTTGAATTGTCTTGGATGCACCGTTTTGTTGTATTTCTTGGATAACTCTTGTTGGTATGAGGCAATGTGAACCAGTGCTCTTTCTCTTCTTTCTTCTGCAAGGTCGAGTTCCAATGTTATGGCTTTGCTGTTTAAGTCTGGATCAAAATTTTCACTTCGAATTATGGGGAGGCCAACTTCTAGTGGGATTACTGCTTCCATACCGTAGGCTAAGGAGAATGGTGTTTCTCCTATTGACCGCCGAGGTGTGGTGCGGTAAGCCCATAAAACATGAAGAAGCTCTTCCGCCCATTTACCTTTGGCTTTCTCCAACCTTTTCTTCAACCCATCCAAGACTACCTTGTTTGAAGCTTCTGTCTGTCCATTTGCTTGGGGATATGCCGGTGTAGAATTATAGAACTCTATCTTGTACTCTTCACAAAAGCCTCTGAAGATTCTGCCGTCGAACTAAGTGTCATTGTCTAAGATTAGGGCTTTTGGTATGCCAAACCGAGTGATGATGTTTTGCCAGACGAACTTCTTCACATCTTTTTCCTTGATTAATGCCAATGCTTCTGCTTCCACCCACTTTGTGAAGTAGTCTGTTGCTGCGAGAAAGAACTTCCTGTTGCCGAATGCTGTTGGAAGTGGTCCTACTCTGTCCAAGCCCCACATTGCGAAAGGCCATGGGCTGGTCAATGGTAGGAGTTCTCTAGCTGGTTGATGTATTTGGTGTGCGAATTTTTGGCATTTCTCGCACTTCTTCACATATTTCTCTGAGTCTGCCTGCATGTATGGCCACCAGTATCCTTGCGAAATGGCTCTGTAAGCTAGCGATCTTCCTCCTTGATGGCTTCAGCACACCCCTTCGTGTATCTCGTATAAGAATGCTTCCACTTTGCTAGGGTGGACACACTTTAGATAGGGTCCTGAGAATGACTTTTTGTATAATGCCAGAGATGGGGAGAGCCAAAATCGCTGTGACTTTGCTCTAATTTTGTTGGCTTCTTTCTTTTCTTATGGTAGGATGCCCTCTTTTAAGAATAGTATGATGGGATCCATCCATGAGGGGCCTAGATCGGCGCAGCATACGTCTTCTGCTTCGGGGTCTTCGATGCTTGGTCTTGGTAAGTAGTCGATGAGCAAGGGATAAGAGATGGATGTATCTGCCATTGAAGCAAAGCCTGCTAGTTCGTCTGCTCTGCCGTTCTCTTCCCTGCCTATCTGTTCTATCCTCACTACTTCAAATTTCTTGATCTCTGTTCTGACCAATTCTTGGTACTTGGCCATCCTATCATCCTTTGCTTCATAGTCGCTAGAAATTTGGTTTACCACCAGCTGTGAGTCACTGTAGACCATTAATTCGGTGGCCTTCATGTAGTATGCTGATTTGAGTCCTGCGAGAAGTGCTTCATACTCCGCTTCGTTGTTTGATGCTGGGAAGCCAAGGTTGATTGCTTGCTCCACAATCAAGCCGTCGGGTGACATGAGGACTATGCCAAGTCCTGCACCATGCCGGTTGGATGCTCCATCTACAAAGAGCTTTCACATCTCACCAACGAACAACTTCCAGCAAGTGGAGGGGTCGGATGATGTCGCGGGGTCAAGAATGTTGCTGGTGTTTTCTTCAAGGTCCATGCTTGATGTCTGCCCCTCGCTATCTAATTGTACCAAGTCTTTATTTGTTGGTGAGTCTTGGTTTGCTTCCTCCTTGCTGTCTTTAGTCTGGTCTGCCTTGTAGTCTGACTGAGCACTTTCTGCTAGGGGTTGTGCTATTCCGGCGTCAACTTCCATCCCTAGTTTGGTTGTGTCCAGTTTAAGGTCGACTGGCAAGATACTGAATGACTTCAGGAAGTAAACTCTTGCGAACGAAGTCTGCCAAAAGATTGGGCCTTTAACTGCGGTTCTAGGTTGGAACTGACGTCGAATTGTCGCGACTCTACTGCCCACCTTCAAAATTTGCCCAGAAAAAGTTTGGCCCTCTCAACAAAGCTTTTTAGTGGGAAAGCTCGTGAGGACGACTATGGTAGGGCAATGAAAGTAGTGTGCCATTTTCCTGGAAGGCCATTCCATCAAGGCTAATGCCAATTTTTCCAGTGGAAATACCTTGTTTCGGCTCCCCAGCAATTGTCTTGCTGACTATAGATGGGCATGAATGTTGAATTCCTTCCGCACGGACCAACACTGCGCTAATTGCGTGCTGAGAGACTGCCAGTACAAAAGAGTTCTTCTCCTGGTATTGGGGTGACCAGCCAATGGTGGAGAGGACATGTATTCTTTCAAAGCTTTCCAGAGCTTGGGTCGCATTCTTCCGTCCCATTCGAACTTGGCTTTTAAAGCTTGAAAAGAATGGTCAGTATGTCTGGTCTGACGATCGGCTTATGAACCGATTGAGCGCCGGCTGCCATGCCGGTGAGATTGCTGCACTTCTTTTACTGAGTTTGGTCTCTCCAAAATCCTGAATTGGCTTTGATCTGGGAGGGGTCCGCTTCTATCCCCGATTTGGTCCACAAGGAAGCCCAGGAATTTGGCCAGATCTACTCCGAATGCACACTTAGATGCATTGAGGCGCAAACTTGGCGCTTCTTCCTGGATTGCAAACATCTTTCTTAAGGTCTTGAGACGGTCATTCTCATCCTTTAGCCTTTTGACCACCATGTCGTCGATGTACCTCCATTGTTCTTCCTAACAATGGTTCAAACATCTTGGTGACGCATTCCGTTGGAAATGTGCCCCTGCGTTCTTCAGGCAAAGGGCATGACCTTGTAACAGTATAGTTCCTCTCGGAGTTGTAAAGGATGTGACCTCCTAGTCCTGGTTCATGCATGGCGATTTGGTGGTAGCCTCTGTATGGATCTAGAAAGCTAGTCGGTTGTGCCCCGCCATTAGTAACCATTGATCTATCCGTGGTAGAGGAAGCCTGTCTTTTGGGCACGCCTTGGTTGATTGGTTTTATAGTCGACGCAGACATGGTCGCCATTTGCCATTCTTTATTGGACTACGACTGTGTTGGAGGACCCAATCTTGGGTAGTGCACTTCTCTAAATTGCTCCTGCTCCACCAGGTTACCTACTTCTTCCGACATCTCGGCGTGGTGGAGTGCCGATCTGCGTGTGCGGTGGATGATTGGTCTGGCGGATGGGTGGACATTAAAGTTGGTGACAGATGAAGTTTGGATCAATACCTGGGCAATGTCGTAGGGCGTCCAGGCGAATCACTTCGATGTTAGAGTAAGAAGTCCAGACCTCTAAATCCTCTCAGTGCTGGACAACGACAACCGAGCAAAAAGAACTTCCGGTTCTTTTCATCTATTTTTACCTCTACAAAGTCCTCCACTGCTTTCTATCCGCCGCTTTGCAACATCTGCGAATACTCAATGCTCTTAGGTTTCTTCTAACCGCATGAACGTATGCCTTGGCCAGCGCGGCTTGCCATTCACCGTGACGAAGCATTGCTTCGACATATCTGATCTCCATAGACTTCTTCAATTACCGCCGGTATCGTTGGGAACCGCATTAACTTGGTGGTAGGAAAAATGAAACCCGCCACCGTGCGCAATGGCTGTAACGTCCCCGAACGCCCGGGAGACGAGCTCCCGTTCCGTTCATATTGGGGTCACTACAGCTCAAGGACTCTCAAAGTTTGTCACGGTTTCTAAATCTGAACCAAAGAGTCATAATCACAGCAAATCGTTTTGAGAAATAGAATTTTTGAAAAGAAGTGCCAAACATGGACTGCTTTGCCCAGATACAGAGTCGCCACCGTAAAATGTTTTTTTAATGGGAATTAGGAAAACCCTGACTCGGTGCGCCAAAGGGCGCACGTGGTCCGTCATCACCAAAGTTTGCCTCGGCTCGGGAACTTGGGTACGATTGGGGAAGGTCTCGTGAGCACCCCCGCTCGCGCCGATCAAGATCGGCCTCCTACTAACGCATGATATCAATTATTTTGAAAACTTTGTTGTGTCCTTAATTCCGGTTATTAGCTAGGTTACTAATGTATGCACACAACACATATAGTTAGTACTGGGTCGCCTGAATGGAACAAACATTTCATGCTTGTTTATTTTGAAAGATGGTTTGCTACTGCGCAAGTAGGCTTAAATGCGATTTTGCCAACCGCGCAGGTGGGCTTAGAAAGATGTTTTGGCCAGCTATCTAGTGGGCTTTAAAACAAACATTTGATGAATTATTTCCGAATTCAAATAACCCAACCAACCTTCAACGCCACAGGCATTCAGGCAGTTATATCACTAAGGCAATAGCCCTCCATGGTAATGCATGCCTATTATGGCAGTCACTCACACGCATGCAAGGATGCTAAACATAAAACTACCGAGTACTCCAAGCCAAAATGGAAATCACATTAGAAATCATGCATGACCCTAAGTATAACAGAAATGCCTAATGTAACACTCAAAAATGCAACTATAAGCAGGCTCCAGCTATACTATAAATGGCATATGGCATGCTACAGGCTAACATGTATTCAACTTGGAATTGAAATACAATGCAAGTTAGTTTATATGCGCCGAGCCCGGTGCAGCAAAAACACAATGAATGATGCAAAACAGTTATCTACTGTATGCAATTGAAATATGCCCTAATCTAACCAATCATAAGCTGGTAAATAAAAAGGGAGAAAGACGTGGGGTTGGACAGACATTACAAACACACACGCACACTTATTTCAGTTGTGCCCTCTGCACAGAGGGCCCGAAATAAATATACAGTCCCGAATAAAAGAAAATTACAGTCCAAAATATTACAGTCCGAATAAATATACAAATTCCTAAATTAATTAACAAATTAACTAAGAAACTCGTAAAAACTGGCATGCCATGCCAGGGACTGCCTTGCTTCTGATGAATGATGCATGTCTGGGCTGCCTTGCGCGGAAATCCACCGGGATGCCCAATTCAGCCTCTGTTTAGCAGTTTTCTTGGAAAGCGTGCCAAACTCCGAAAAGGTTGCTGATTCTCTTCCATTTTGCTGCAACAGAGAGCAGGAAAAG
>NW_021024933.1:2952646-2969478 GCF_004153795.1 Camellia sinensis | reverse complement strand
TTTGTTGCTACCGGCCATTGGTGGTAGCCGGTCGGCACCTTTTGTGGTCGGTCGGCCACATTTGTTGGTCAAATGGCCATTTTGGCTGGCCGACCACTGCTCATCTACTTTTGACAGATATTTTATGCCAGCTGTGATAGCTAGCATCCATAATGCACCTCCTCCATACACGTGTATGGAGGGATTTCCCTCTTGCTTAGCTTGTTTTGTAAGCTTTGCAAGATTGAAATTCCTATAATGGGAGGGCCCCTCCTCCCTCCTGAAGGGTTCCAGAGTTCCAGAGGTCTGATTTTAGGGTTAGAGAAATCCTATATCTATCTATCTCTATATCTCCCTCTCCTTTTTGATTTGTGTGTGCGTAAGGTTGTTTTGTTCTTAGTTTTGCACCAAGACACCTACTGTTACACTATACCTTGGTTGCTGAGGTGCCAAAGGGTTGTTCTTGGAGTTTTTGAGCTGGTTTTGACCTAAGGAAGCTGCTGGAGCTCTCTTCTTGAAGAAGGCCTTCAAGGGTAAGAACCTTACCCCTTTGTTCCCCATTTTTGCACAAGCTTTTGACCTATCTTTCATCTATTTTTAAGCTTAGTGTATAACTAGTAAAAGTTCTGATTTTACTTGCTTTTGAACTTTGTTTAAGGTTGTTTTGAGGTTTGGGGTTGTTTGACCCCTCTTAGGCCTTGTTCGGCCTCATTTTTGTGCACTTTTTGGAAGCTCCGAGACCACCTTGTATTGGCCTTCCCACCACTAAAATCTAGAGGGATTTCAGTGGTGGGGATGGTGTTTTGAGGTCCTAAGAGGGAGAGGGCCATCCCCCCTCCTTGTTGTCTTCAAAACTTGTCATATTTGCCTCGTGTGTGAGCACCTTGATTAAGTTCATGTTGGCCATGTCTTGGCTGGTATTTGGTGTTATTTTGCCATGTTATAGCACTATTTTAAGTTGGTTTAGACACACCATGCATGCTTTGCATACTTGTCTTGTAATGCCATGAAATTGCCTTAACATGCATCATGTTGTAACATGTATTTCTAGCATGATTTTGGCTTAGCTTTGTGGCACTTCTTTCTCAATATCTATTTTTCAAAACGATTTGCCGGATTTGGACTTCAAGCTTTGCTTGCCTTGTTTAATTGGTTTGGCACCTTTTCTAACATGATTTCAGAGCTTACAATGTATGCCATTTGTCCATGTTTGTTCCTTTTAAGTGTGCTTAAAAGTTGCCTCTTTATGCTTAGGTATTGGACCATGTTTGCATGCATGTTTGTATGTGTATTTGCCTTCTTTCCATAGCATATTGGCCGCTGTTTTGGGCCTATTTGAGAGGCGTCCACCTTGGTGTAAGTCCATCCCCGCATGTTGTTGCATGCTTGCCCTGTATGTTGTCACATACTTGTTGCATATTTGGTGAATTGCATGTTGTTGCATGTTTAAGTGGCATTGCATTTGGCATGCATCTTGTGTTAAGTTGCTTTGCATATTTGCATGTGTTATGCCTCACGTGTTGTCATTTGATTGAATGAAGTCACATGCTTGCTTGCATGCTTGTCCTTGCATCTTGTAATATGCTAGTTGCCTTGGTAGCATCATTACTTGTTTGCATGTTCATATTGCACACTTAGCTCGCATGCTTAGGTTGCATTTTGCATGCATGCCTTGCCTCTTGATCGACCATGATTGAGGTTGGGTCCATTGTTTGTTGGGTTTGCATTTCATTTGACATTGAAATGCATGCTTGACTCTTTGGCCATCATGCATTGAAATGCACGATTGATGATCCGAGGATCGAGAACCATACTCCTTTGAGTCGTAAACATGATAAGGAGGTTGGTTGTGCAAACATTTGCTTTGAAATGCATTGCCATATCTTGTTTATCCTCTGCTGCTGTCAAAACAGGATTCTACAGGAAGATATGGCCGACCGACCACATTCAGTGCCGACTGGCTATTCATTGTTGGCCGAGAGCTTCATTTGTGGTCGATGACCACTTTCTCATGGCCGGTGGCATCCAATAGTGTTCAGAGAGTGTTCCTTGAGATTTGTGCAATTTTCAAAGGCATAAAACAGTACAAACAGAGGCAGCATGAGTATGGCGATGGATTTCTGAGCAAAGTTGACCGAGCATGCGTGCATCCCTCTTCCCGAGGGTGTTTTACTACTTTGGTAGACTAATTGATTTGTTAATTAATTAAGGGTTCTGTAATATTTAATTAGCTAGGATAGTTAATTATTTATTCGGTTTGTATTATTCTTTCGGACTGTCTGAGAGAGGACAATGTTGTAATAAGTGTGCGTGCGTGTGTGAATGTCTTCCTACCCCACGTCTTTCTCACTTTTACTTACCTGCTTTGATGCTCAGCATTAGGGCATATTTCAGTTAGCATCCTTATGATATGCATGCGTGCATCCATTCATCTGTATTGCATACATCGGGCTCGGCGCATCATACTAACCGCATAGTATTTCAATTCCAAACTTGAATACGTGTATCGAGTTGTCGCATTTCACATGCCATCCTTAGATTAGCTGAGCCTATTCTAGTTGCATTTTGTATGTGATGCATTAGCCATTTTAACATGGGCTTGGATCATACATTTGATTGCTAACATGTTTCTTGTTTTGGCTCGGAATACACTGTAAGTGTTTCTGCTTTAGCATCTTGCATGTATGTGAGTGTTAACATGAAAGCATGCTTGTCATGAGGCTAAATACTTATTTGATTTACTGCCTGAATGCCTGTGGGTGCAGGTTGGATTGCTTGAATTGGAATAATTCATTGAAATCCCTATTTTAGCCTACTTGCGAGTAGCAAACCTCAAATCATTTCCAAACAACGGATATGCGATGCCTTGTTCCAAATTAGGCGATCTAATCTATACTTTTGTGTTGTGCGCATCACATAGTAAGATTAGCTAATTAACCGGAATAAGAACACATAGTGTTTTCAAAACTAGATATCATAGTTAGTAGAGGCCGATCTTTGATCGGGCGAGCGGGGGTGCTCATAGCTGACCCTCCCCAATCGTACCCAAGTTCGCGAGCCGAGACAATTTTGGTGATGACGGACACGTGGTCTTTGGCAAACGAGTCAGGGTTTCCTAAATTTTCCCAAAAATAAAATATTTAGGTGGTGACTCTGTATCTGGCAAAGCAGTCCATGTTTGACACTTCTTTCTCAAAATCTATTTTTCAAAACGATTTGCCAGATTTGGACTTTTTGGTGATTTATCAATCTCACATTGCACATTATGAGATCAGATTAAGAACCGTGACATTTGAGTCCTGAACTGTAGTGAGCCCCACATGAGCAAAACAGGATCTCCCTCCCGGGACGTTTGGGGACGTTTACAGGTGGATATCTGGCTATTTGCGAGCTGGTTTCGGACGCACCGGTGAAAGGTGTAGCTATAGGTGTTTTTGGAGTGGTGGTGGTGACCATGCCCACATTGGAAGTTCTAGCAGTTGCAGCACTACTTGTGCCTACATTCGAATTACAGGTAAATGACCTCTTGGGATGCTCTCTCTCGTGGTCAATCAAACCCTGCTTTATGGCGTTCTCAATATGTGTTGCGCACAACCATCCGTATCTGATCCTTGTCGACCGGCCTGATGGTCATCATAAAAGCTTTGGCCCTCCAACGGGTTACAAAGTTAGAGAAGCCCTTTTTTGGCTTCTGTCTGGTTGTCTCGAGATGACGAGTTGTGATCTCGATTTGTGTGTTGTACGAGTACTGGGCAATGAAGGCCTCGACGTTTGCTTCCAACTTCTCTTGATAGAATCTTCCAACTTTGCATACCAAATGGCCGCGACACCGACAGGGTCCGGCGAAAGAGGGAAACTTTTGCAGTCTGGAGAGGCCCATTGGCCTTAGGATATCTGAGAACAATCGCAGGTGTACCATGGGATCCCCAGAATTGTCAAAACGGTCTAT
This sequence comes from Camellia sinensis, assembly GCF_004153795.1. Lineage (NCBI taxonomy): Eukaryota > Viridiplantae > Streptophyta > Magnoliopsida > Ericales > Theaceae > Camellia > Camellia sinensis. The sequence continues at coordinate 2,965,550 of NW_021024933.1, read as the reverse complement.
ATGCGGCATCTTGAACCGGTCTGAAAAAGTCACCGCCGAATCGGTGTATCCATCCTCTATGTCCGGAATGGAATTAACTCCTTGAGCTTTTTTGAACAGCTTTTCTAACTTGCTCTCTTTCAGCGCTATTGGATCCACCTCAAATTGAAACAGTGTATCCACTAGATTAGCCGGTGCTTTGGACAGCTGAGGTAGAATTGGGGGTGGAGCTGGCCCTGTTGGAACGTCCGTATTTTCCTGGACGTTTGTAGTATCCTCGAGTGACATTTGCAGTCTCCCCGAGTGTTGGAACTCTAGGTGGGGGTGGGGGTGGATGCGAAGTAGATGTTCCGGCTTGCTGTGGTTGTTGTTGTTGCTGAAGTCTGGCAATTAGCTTTGTTTGTTAAGCTACAACCTCTGCCTGACGCGCGACAAACTCTACCTGGCGGGCAACATCCCGTTGCATGGATTGCATAGTCTCTTGGAGCTGACGCATCATGTCCTCCATACTTGCCATAAGGTGCTGATATAACTGAACAACAGGTGTATCTCTTTCTGCGGTAGAAATGGAAACCTCAGCCTGACTACACACTGGTGGGGTGGATAAAGGCCGTTGATCTGGTAACCACTATACTGATGAACTACGCCAAACTAACCTCCGTCTAGTAACCGGTGGCAACGAAACAAATACTAGTTGTCCGTCTATCAGATCCTCGGATCAATGAAGTCTTCGACCTCTGATCCAAACTGCTTAGGGAATATCTACCTGGTTGGAAGCAATGATGCTAAACTACCTTGCAAAAAGATAAATAAAGCATAATAAGGAAACGATAAGCAGAAAAATGGATAGCACTTCGGCTTAAATTAAGACAACACACAGTTAACATTGTAAGCTGAACACACTGTTCTCAATACTGATCAGTGTTTCCCAAATCACTGCCCCAAAGTTGATACCCTCAGGTAAAACTGATTCCCCCAAATACTGATGCCCACAGGCCTGATACCCAAACTCGCAACTGATACATACAACCTATAGAGACACACTATGACAAAACATATCAAGCAAGTAAGGGCCAAAACATCCCTATGGAGGGGTAGGGTTTCCCTGTCCTATCTTCTCAGGAGCTAGGGTTTTACTACGCACGCAGTGGTTTTCAAACAACCTACAATCGAGTAAGCAATCTGTCCTAGTTTGGAATGGTCTTTACGGATTCTGATATGTGTAGACACCCCATTTTTGACCGTCCTCAAGACTTGGACGTCAACGTTTGAACGCTCGGTGATCATCCCAGTTCGTGTTTGTTTCGAGTTCCCGAAGGTCTCGGCTACGCGCCTTGCCTCAGGATCTCTCAACTTGCTTGTTCTGTGCTTGGTTTTGCACCAAGGACTTGTGTGTTTTTGTACCTGAGGGTAGAGAGTAGCTTGTTAGCTACCCCTGACCCGCACCGGCCTTGGCTTGAGGCCACCGGCCTTGGCTTGGCCGATGGCCTCTTTTGCTGGCTGGTATTACCTTTTTGCCTTTTTCAGACATAATGCATGCCAGCTGTGCTAGCGGGAATGCACAGACCCTGCCCCCCATGCACGAGTGTGGCTGTTTTGCCCCTTTTGCATCTTTTTGGTCCAAACTTCCTCTAGAAGATTGCACCCTTTGCTCAAGCTTCTTGAGGAAGCTTGACCCTTTGTCTTAGCTTCCTTAAGAAGCTTGAACCTTTGGGTTAGCTTCTCTTGGAAGCTTGGCCTCTTTGACCCTTCTTTTATTAGCTTCTTTAAGAAGCTTGGAGCCATTCCCTTGTCTATATAAGGAGACCCTCCTCCTCCTTTGTTTTGGTTCAGTAAAACTAGACCTTATACAAATGTATATCTGATATACATCTTCTCTCCCTATATCTCCCTCTCTCTCTTCATTTGTCTGTGTTTAATAGCCAAAAGGTGTGTTTTCTTCTTAGTTTTGCACTAAGACACATAGCATTACACCATACTTTGACTTGGGAGGCCTTGAGGGTTTGTTCTTGAAGTTTTGGGTCAGCTTTGATCAGAAGAAGAGGGCTGAGCTTGCTATTCTTGGAGTGTTCTTCAAGGGTAACATTATGTACTTTATATTCCGCAATCATGCACTTGTCTTTAGCCTATCTTGCTTACTATTTTAGACTTTGTGTATAACGTCGAAGGCCCCTTGTACAGAGAGTGACTTGCGTCATCCGAGATAGTAAGTGACGTCATTGAGAGTGAGTTATGGCATCAATGCGACGTCGTTTTAGAGTCCAAAACAAGAACATTTTCTTAACATATGCCCAGTGTTCTATACCTAAAGAGAGATTGCTAGAGAAAATTAGAGCGCTGTTCACAACCAGGGCACCGAATTATGTGAGGGTCACACATGAATTACATGAGGATGGGCAACCACATCTCCATGCCCTTGTTCAATTTCCATACCGTTTTCAGACCCAGAATGAACGGTTCTTCGATGTTACTCACGATCGAACCAGTCGCCATTTCCATCCGAACGTACAAGGGGCCTTCAACCAACAGAATGTGCTGGAATACATCTCCAAACACGAGGATTACACGGAATGGGGTGAATTCCGTGAGAAGAGCTGCTGCGCGAACCAGAATAACAAAGAAAATATATATCGGGATGCACTTGCAGCCGGCACCAAGGACGAAGCACTAGCAGTGGTACGAAATGGCGACCCAAAATGTTTCTGGTTAAATTATGACAAGCTATCATCAAATTATGATCGGATTTCATTGAATCCACCATTGCCGTATGTTCATCCATTTGCAGACACAGTATGGGTCGTTCCAACGGCAATACAGCAATGGGTTGCAGATAATATAAGAGACGAAGGCCAAAGACCGCATAGGCCCAAGAGCATTATAATTGAAGGCCCATCTAGAATTGGGAAAACATGTTGGGCCCGGTCTTTGGGACCACATAATTATTATTCTGGCCACATCGACCTGAGGGACCACAATAACGACGCTTTCTACAACATAATCGATGATGTGGCCCCACAATTTTTGAAACATTGGCGCGAGTTTATTGGAGCGCAACGGGATTTTTTTTCAAATTGTAAATATGCCCGCCCAAAAAAAATAACGGGCGGGATTCCAAGTATTATATTATGCAACCTCGGAGCCGACTCCAGTTACAAAGAGTTTTTGGAAAAACATGAACACGCCGGGCTCAAAGCGTGGACAATCTGAAATGAAGAATTCTATACAGTCAACGAGCCCCTGTTCGCCAGAACCAATCAGGAAGAGGCATCATAATGCCAAGAAGAAGGCCCAACACAGGAAGATATTCCACTTCCAATGCGGCTGTTTGATATTCCATACGAACGGATGTGTCGAACCACATACATTGGAGAGAGAGGACGCTGTCAGGGGTCTTTTACGATACTTTGAAGAACCCGATGTGGTTCAAAGCGGTAGACCTCTCCAGACCGAGCAATCAGGGGGTGTACAAGATACAATGCCTATTCAACTACAACCTCCGGAAAGCATTGGGAATCCGGACATTTACCACGATAATGTATACATGGCTGACATCCAGTGGTCACAGAAGCCTGTCAGAGACTGTATTTACCCAGCTTATAGCACGCAAGATGACGAACAAATTATCCAGCTTTGGGATTATTAGCCCTGTAACTTATTGTCTCGCACTGACCATTGTACTCGACGAGCTTTCATATTATGTAAAAGATTGGCGATGGGAAAATATTTATGTAAATTTTTATGATTAAATAAAAATGCAATTTTATTGAATTTATGTGTCTTAATAAATTCGATTTCTAAGCAGGTTTAAGCTGGATAAATGGGCTGTAATTGGTAAACAAACCAACGGCCCAATTACAACAATGAGGCCCATTTAATGTTTATTAGTTATTTTAAAATAGGCCCAGACATGTGGCACAGCAGCCCATTACAGATAGGCCCAGACACATGGCACAACAGCCTATTAGAGATAGGCCCATCAGTAAGCAGAATGATCCAAACTATGAAAGAAGTGGACACTAAAGATAAGGCCCAAATTTTATTACGCATAAAACAGTTAGAAAATAATAATTTACAATTTTTTTTATTATCTAAACATCCAGAATCAGAACGCACGGGCTGATTTTTTGAAGACGCGGTGATGTAGCAGACATCAGCGATGGAATATATGTCTGACGTCGCTTGGGTTTCTAGTTGGGAAACCGCTTTCATACCGGCGAATAGAGCATCTTCATGCCGCTGTAAGGCGTTGATGAGCCGGATTAAACTTTCGGCTTTGGTTTCGCCGACGACCAACAAGGACCAGTGCACTAACAATAGATCCGACTTGTATTTTAAAATCAACCGCCGAAATTGGCCTAGATCTCCGCGATCCATTTGCAAAATAATTCAAACTCCCCCAATTATTTTGGCTAATATAATTTCCTGCCTGCGCTTGCCTTTTGAGATTTTTAATCCTGACCGCAGATCTAGGAGCGGATCTAGGAGCGACGCTTGCCTTTTTAGATTTTTAATCCTGGCCGCAGATCTGGGAGCGGAGCGGAGACACTAGCCGACAACACATCATAAAATGCGGAAGGGAGCACCAATCGGGGGACGACACGTGGCGCGGGGGGGAGCATCCCAGGTAATATTAGTGGGACGCTCCGGGGCACCTATATAACTCACTCCCTAACTCTCTTCCACCAGTATAATTTTCCAGAGAGTGACTTGCGTCATCCGAGAGAGTAAGTGACGTCATCGAGAGTGAGTTATGGCATCAATGCGACGTCATTTTAGAGTCCAAAACAATAACATTTTCTTAACATATGCCCAGTGTTCTATACCTAAAGAGAGATTGCTAGAGAAAATTAGAGCGCTGTTCACAACCAGGCCACCAAATTATGTGAGGGTCGCACATGAATTACACGAGGATGGGCAACCACATCTCCATGCCCTTGTCCAATCAATTTCCATACTGTTTTCAGATCCAGAATGAACCGGTTCTTCGACGTTACTGACGATCGACCAGTCGCCATTTCCATCCGAACGTACAAGGGGCCTTCAACCAACAGAATGTGCTGGTTATATTAGTGGACGCTCCGGGGCACCATATAACTCATTCCCTAACGCTCTTCCAGCAGTATAATTTCCCAGAGAGTGACTTGCGTCATCCCGAGAGAGTAAGTGACGTTGTAGACGCGCCGTGGAGGGGGCCTTAATGCTACTACAGTTTGGTCGCGATTTTGTTGTCGCGGTTCTTAATCTGAACCAAAGAGTCCAAATCTGGCAAATCATTTTGAGAACAGATTTTTGAAAAAGTATGCAAAACATGGACTGCTTTGCCAGATACAGAGTCGCCACCTAAATAATTTTTTTAATGGGGAAATTTAGGAAACTCTGAGTCGGTGCCGAAGGCCACATGTCCGTCATCACCGGAGTTGTCTCGGTTCGGGAGCTGGGTACGATCGGGGAAGGTCAGCCTATGAGACCCCCTTTCGCCGGTGCGAAGACCGGCCTCTACTAACCATGATCCGATTTTGAAGACGTTATGTGTTCTTATTCCATTTATTAGCCTAGAATTACTATGTTATGCGCGCAGCAAACAAGTATAGACTAGATTGCCTAATTTGAATAAGCATTGCAATATCCGTTCGGTTTTGAAAGCGCTTTGGAATTTGCTACTCGCAAGTAGGCTAAAATACGGATTTCAACGAGTTTTTCCAACTCAACAATCCAACCTCCACGCACAGGCATTAAAACATTTAAACACATAAGCACTTAGCCGCATGGCAGGCATATTGTCATGGCAACCTCTCACACCGCATGCGGGATGCTAAAGCAATAAATACTTACATCGTACTCCATGCCAAACATAAACTAGTTAGCAAACATGCATGTCCTAGTTCATGTTAAAAATGGCTAATGCATCATATGCAAAAATGCAATCTAGCGCAGGCTCGGCTAACCCTAACATGGCATGTGAAATACGATTAATCGATGCACGTATTCAAAATGGAATTGAAATACAAATGCTGTTAGCATGATGTACCGAGCTAATGTATGCAATACAAATGTTATGAATGCACGCATGCATAGCATAAGGTATGCTAATTTTAAAAGATGCCCTAATCTACCATCATAAGCAGGTAAATAAAAGGGAAGAAAGCAAGTGGGATTGCAAGACATACCAACCTCACCCACACTTATTACAGATTTGCCCTCACTCAGAGGGACCAAATAAATATTACAAATTAATTAACTACACAAGCTAATTAAATATTACAAATTTGCTTAATTAATTAAGCAAATTAAATTAGCTAAGAAAATAGTAAATCGCCTCGGGAAATGCGCCGCCATGCATGAGCTGCCTCTTTTTTTCCTTCCTTCACTCCTCTGGAGGTTGTCACAAACCTCAGGACTGCTTCTCTGGACATTGAGGAGTGCCACCGGCTGAATAGAATTGCACCGGCAGTGTGGTGTAGTCACCGGCATAAGATGAATCCATCGGCTGCTCGTTTTCTACCGGTCGCAATATATACTGCGGTCAGCAAGGAATGCCTGCAGAACCTGCATTTGACAGCAACAGAGGGGCAAGGCAAAGCATGGCAACACATTCAAAGCATATATGCACACTTCATGTCCCTTATCATGTTTGTGACTCAAATGGGCATGTGTCTCGATTCTCGACCACCAATCACGCATTTCCAATGCATGATGGCCCAAGTGATCAGTAATGCAACTTTTATGTCAATGAAAATGCAAGCCAAACACACAAATCAAGGCCCAATTCCTTCACCAAGTCAAGGAGCAAGGCATGCATGCAAGATGCAATGCAACCTAGGCATGCAAGCTAAGGATGCAACACTGGCATGGCAAGAAACTTATGCAAGCATACAAGCAAACATGGGGCCATGCCAATGGATGAAAAGATGGACTTATACAAGATTTGGGCAGCTCTAATAAGGTCCAAAACAATGGCCAAAGTGCTATAAAATGAGGGCTAAATGGCATGCAAACATGCATGCACACAAGGACCAACACTTAAGGCATAAAAAGGCGACTCTCAAGCACACTTGGGAGAGGCATAATGTGGGCTAATGGCATGCAAAGTAAACAATGAAATATGCATGAATTAGAGGCTCCAAACCTACCAATTAACACAAGCAATGCATGCTAGCATGATCAAAGCTCAAGCAAGCTAAAGGGGTATTGAACTACTCTTAGCAAGACCAACATGGCATGAAAGGAAGGACAAAATCAGAGGTTTAGCATGTTAAAACAAAGCTGAGAACACAATGACATGACATCCTAGGGGCCTAAACATGGTGGCATGCATGAAGGCACGAACATGGAGCATGAGATGAACAACCTTACAAGTCATTAAAGGGACATCAAAATGCAAGTTACAAGCATACTATAAGGTCTGAATGAATGGTGGATGGTCCTAAAATCACCAAATAAATGCAAAAATGTCACGCTATACATGCGCACACTTTAAGGCTAACAAGCAAATGCAAAGGGCGTATATGAATGCATGCCAAGATCAACCCAAACACTTATGGACAGACCTAAAACATGTCAAGATAAGCACAAAAATCTTCACAAATGTAAGCCTAAAACATGCTAGAAACAAAGGCACACAACCTAAGACATGTTAAGGGATCCAAAGGCATTACATGGAAACTAATGCTAAGCATGCATGGAGTACCAAAACCAGTAAAAATAGAGGTATAAATATGACATATAAGCACAAAAAACAGCCAAGGCATGGTCAACATGAAGCATAGTAAGTGCTCCCTCAAGAAGGCCAAAATGGTCCTTTTCAAGGACAACAAGGGGAGGGGGTGCCGCTCCCCTTTTGGAGACTTCAAGGCACCATCTTCCACCACTGAAATAACCTCAAGATTTTCATGGTGAAGAGGCCCAAAAAATACCAAAGTCCCGAACTAGCACAAAATAGCACAAAATGAGGCCTTTCAAGGCCTAAGAGGGGTCAAAACCCCTCAAAACCACAAAACACCCTTAATAAACATCAAGAGGGCTAAAAAACAGAACTTTTTTGTATTATACACTAAGCTCAAAAACGATTTTAAGAAAGGTAAAAACAAGATGCAAAAATGGAAATAATGGGACTAGATTCTCACCCTTGAAGACCCCTTTACATATGATGCTCCAATGGCCCTCCTTGGCTTGAATCCACAAAAAACACAAAATCAAGTCCCTTAGAACCTCAGTAGCTAAGTGAAGGTGGAAACACTAGGTGTTTGTGTGCAATAAGTATTGGACTAAAAACTAAAAACACACAAGAGGGAGATATAGAGATAGAAGGTGATGGTTCTAACCCTCAGAATCAAAACCATAAAAATTGGCTGTCTAAATATCTCCCAGTTTTCAACTCTCTAACCTTAAGGCAAGAGAGAAGACCTCTCTTACTAGAGGCTTTTGTCTTGTAAAGCTTACAACAGACAAGCTTCACAAGAGGGAGATCCCTCCATAACACGTGTTGGAGGGAGCAAAAAGCAAGACAGCTGTCTTAAAATATCTGCAAAAGCAGATGCACAGTAGTCGGGCCGGCCAAAAATGCATTTTGGCGCAAAAAAGAGTGCCGACCGCACTAAATAGTGCTGACCGGCAAAAAAATAGTGTCGGCGGCAATGTACAATTGCTGGTTTGCAGCAAAAACAGCTCGGCTGCCTCTAGCCACTGCCGGTGGTGTGTGGGGATGCTCAAAGAGGCCATTCCTTGCCCTTCCAAGCGCAAAACACAAAGTGTTGGGTGGTGAAACCAGACACAAACGGTCGAGTTTGGAGATCTTGAGGCAAGGCCGCGGGCCCGAGGCTCCGGGTAACTCCAAATGACACAAAATGGATATCACCGAAGTGTTCAAAACCTGGGGACGTCCAGTCTTGAGGGCGGTCAAAAATGGGGTTGTTAACTGTTGCCTCTTTGAACAGAAACTCGAAAGTCATAAAAATGACGGGGTGAATGTCAGCCCAGAGACGACCCATTTTTGCAAGGCGAAGACTCAGACAAACATGCAAGACAAACAAGATATGCGCACCGAAGGCCAAGGGGCAAAATGCAAACATGCACAGAGCCGGACCATAACCTTATGATCCATTGCAAAGAAAGTTGTAACGAAGCACACAATGCACGGTTTTTAAGCTACATACACCGAACTACACTACACATGCAGAAAGGATTAAGAAATTACTGCAATTTCCTCAATACGCTCAATTCGGAGGATCAAACCTTGTGCGGCTTTTGTCTGGTTGACCCGCTTCAATGAAACCGTACATACAGTATCGTGCCCTGAAAAGAAACAAACTTAACGGTACATATTGTTACGCAACAATGCATGACAATGCAAGAATCGGATGAAAATGTATGCAATATATACAAAACAAATGTATAAAACAATGCAAAAGAAAGATCGCAATGTATCGAAACAATGCAGCTATATGCAAGGGCATTGAATCACGCTCCAATCACGAGTGGTTTCGAAAACCACACCTATGTCAAATAGTTGATAGAGGTTAACAAGTCTTCTACCAATAGAACGATCAACTGAACCTATGAGCATTGTAGACAGACACACAGAACAAGTATTGGGGTGGAATTGACACAAGTGGGGAAACGACCGCTGGAGAAAGACATACAATCCTAATGCCGGATGCAAAAATTAATACTACAATGTAATGGAAATGAAATATGGCACGCCGGGCCAAACCAATTTGCCTAGGTAGGGTATGTACGCATAACAAGCCACGTCTAACATAGAACGCGTCTACTGGAAACTATGCTTTCGCACGAGAAGTATGGGCACATACCCGACAAGCTCACAGGAAAGGCGAAGCCATAGAATGGAAAGGTGATGCAATGAATGCATGTAACACTACAATGCAATGACATGGCACGCGGGCCAACCAAATCCTTGCCTAGGGAAGGCCATGTACACAAACAAGCCCACGATAAAACATAGAATGGTCCACTGAACTATGCTTCGTCGTGAAAAGTATGGGCACATACCAACAAGCTCAACATGGAAAAGGCGCAAGCCATAAATGGAAGCGTGATGCAATGAAATGCATGCGACCTACGATGCAAGTCTTACATTATATGATAATGATGCATGACAATGCAACTATAACTTTTTGTTTATGCAATGCAAAGGTTTGACAGTGCACGACAAACGCGCGACTTTTTGAATACGCAATGACAATTCGCAGCCGAACTACATGCACATCAATGTGGCCAAAGGTCTCACACTTTCCAGGATTAGGTCTCCTAGACATGGATACCTGCGTGGTTTCGTCTGGTTGCACCAGCCTTAAATGAACCGTACATCATAATATCGTGCCTCAAAGAAAACAAACTTAACAGGTACAATATGAATCTAACAACATGGCTATTAATCGTACTGAAATACGTGAACCATGCAGCAAGTGGGAAAGCATAATAACGTGTGAAGGTCAACTGTAAGTGGAGCATGCGGTCTATAATCGCAGGCGACGAAATTGGATCATAAGCATGCCGGTCCCTACGCAGGTAAGGTAAATTAACAAATATGCGTCTCGCAAGATACATGCGGTCAACGCAAGTAATGAATAACTAATAATGCGGTCCCTACGCAAGGAAAGAAATTGAACAATTATGCGGTTCTACGAAGCAATACATGCGGTCTAATCGCAGGTAAAGGAATTTAACAAAATGCGGTTTACGCAAGGAAAGAATTGAAACAATTATGCGGTCCTACGCAAGCAATACAATGCGGTCTATGCAGGTAAAGAAATTGAACAATAAATGCGGTCTACGCAAGGAAAGAAATTGAACACATTAATGCGGTCCTACGAAGCATACATGCGGTCTACGAGGTAAGAAATTGAATGACAATAATGCGGTCTCACGCCAAAGGAAACAAATTTTGAACAATTATGCGGTCTACGCAAGCCATACAAATGCGGTTCTACGCAGGTAAAGAAATTGAACAATAATGCGGTCTACGCAAGGAAACAATTGAACAATTAATGCGGTTACGCAAGCAATACATGCGGACATATCGCAGGTATAGAAATGAACAATAATCTGTCTACCGCAGGGAAAGAATTCGCAACAACTTATTGCGGCTCTACGCAAGCATACAATGCGGTCCTATAACGCATGGTAAAGAAATTGAACAATAATGCCGGTCTACGCAAAGGGAAAGAATTGACAAATTAATGGCGGTCTACGCCAAGCAATCCAAATGCGGTCTTAACGCAGGTAAAAGATTGAACAATAATGCGGTCTACGCAAAGCAATACATTGCGGTCTAGCAGGTAATGATTGAACCATTATGCGGTCTACGCAATAATAAAATTAATTTTTCAAAATGCGGTCTCGCAGGTAATGTAATTAGCATGTGCGGTCACGCAGGTAATGAATTGGAACAATTATGCGGTCTAACCGCAAGCAATACATGCGGGTCTACGCAGGTATTGAAATTAATATGCGGTCTTACGAATCAAAACATGCGGTCCCTGCAGCTATGAAATTATATGCACAATGAAATGCAAGTAATGCAGTCGCAAGGGACGTAAGACAATGCAAATGAGGCACCGCATCGCCAATGCAAAGTGAGGCAAACGTGGCCAATGAGAAGAAGGCACACGTGCCGATGCAATGAGGCACACGTGCCGATGGAATGAGGCACACGTGATATCGCAAACGATACAATGCAGACACGCATGCCTTATAAAACCGAAATGTGCGAATGTGACACGCATGCCCATAACGAAATGTAAATGGACTTTAAATGCGTAACAACGGCATTCTGTTTCGAGGCACGAATGCACGATGCGCGGACGACGTATGTCTTGAAATACGCGACAATGCTTAGTAATAAAATGCAAATAACAATGCATGAGAAGATGGTGATGACATGCAAGGGGTGCGTGTTACAACGCATGTAGTATGCATCAACCATGCAACTGTGAGGCGCGTAATAGCGCGATGTAATGCAAACCGAGATGGTGCGGCGAACGGCTAGAACGCACACGGGGCAATTTTGAATTTAAAAGGATCAAAAAAGGATACACCTTGCACAAAATTCGAAGTGCCATGCCACAGAAGACCGACCGAGGTCAAAGCCGGAGACCGGTTGAGCGTCGGAGATGCACTTTCCTTGCCTTTCTTGAGCTATGAAGACCACGAATTTCTCATACGGCTAAACAAGGTTGTGGGACACCACCGGCCGGGAAGGGGCAGGCCACCCGGCTGTGAAATAATCCATCGGCACAATATTTGTGCGGCCCGGCACACAACTAATTGTCGACCGGCAAACAGTTCCTGAGTGGGGCATTTTTGGCAATTCCACTTCGGGTGTTTTAAAATAGGCCTTTCAAACCCTATTTTCCTCATTTCCTCCACCGCGAAAAACTCAAACCCTTCTCTCTAGAGTGTTTTTTCTCTCCTCTTTCGCCGTTTCTTGGCATTCTTACGCCTGTTTCGTCGTCGGATTCGCGATTTTCTTACAGCGTTTTCGGACAATTTTCACAAAACCGAAACAAACTTTGTTTCGGTGCCCCGTTTGGCGTTCCGTCCGCCTTTTCGGGGCTTTGTTTCCCTTGATTTTCCTCTTATTCCGTGCCTTTTCACATTCACGGCCTTTTTCCGGCCATTTTCCGACCTTCCTCTGGGAGTTTGACTTTCCGGTTGACTCTTCGTATTCCAGCCCGGTTTCCTTCCTCCGGCCATTTTACCTTATTATCGCTGACATGGCGGACGACATTAAGTGGCGGGACTCCCCCGGACACGGATGGATTCCCGGGGTCGACTTCTTTACCTTTGAGCGAGCGCCCGTTTCGACCCGGCGACCTACCGACCGGCGATCATGTTCTGCCCCCCGACGGTCTGGCCAGTTCCGGAGCTTCGAGAGGCACGTGGCGCCCGAGCTATTGCCTGGCAC
>NW_021024933.1:2935171-2948072 GCF_004153795.1 Camellia sinensis | reverse complement strand
GGAATGCATATAGTCCGTATATCCCCATAATACTGATTGTAAGGTACAACAACACTGAGGCAGTCGACTTCTAATAGAATACACGTATTCTCAGTTCATTCAACAGTTTACAGTTTGCAATTCACAATTCAGTTCAGTATTCAATTCTCTGTTCCATCGAGTCTTTCTACTTTATCTGGTAGTCGTTAAAAGCATAAGGCAATTCATATACGTAAATCCCCATGATGCCAAAGGCATTATCAAAGGAGTCAATCGCGTGTCAAACACAATTCACACATTCTCAGGGTTCCAATCACAGAATATAATGACACTGGGTGGTTATATACAAAGCGTACCGAATTCACGCACTTTTCGGACAATCAGGGTTTTTCAAAGTTTCTTGGATGTTAAAACATTTACATAATACCAAAGGATGACATTCCGAACAAAACAAAGGAATAATCGTCTCGAAATCGAAACACACCCGTTCGCGACCATCGGTGGCCGATTCCAGATCGATTAGTCAAACTCACCCGTACGAAACCGTCGGTAGCAAAAGGTATCTCAATCAAAGGTGCTACATAGGCTTAATGTCCCCTAGCACGAAAGGACACTCTAAGAATGTCATCAAAGCAACACAACACCATTCACTATAACCTGATTTCCCCAAAATCTGATAACACTGAAGCCACCACTCTCCCTTACAAAACATGTTCTGATCAGTCAAAGACAAATGTTCAGTACTGCTCAAAATCAAATCAATCTACCGTCATCAGTTCCCATAGCGTCAAACAAACAAAATGGAACAACACTCCTTACGACACCCAATCACGGGGTTTGTACAATTCGGTTCATTTATAACACTTATGCCCAATTATTGAAGGTTGGTTGTCAATGGTGTTCATGGTTAGATCAATCTGTTGATAACCCACAAAAGGTCTTGTCGGATTAAATCAAACAAAGGTTCCATCAAATTATATCCAATGAGGGTTTTATCAGGTCAAATCAGACAAAGGTTCTAAAGGACCGAATCAGATAAAAGTTTTCTCAAATGGGGTACATTCGGTTTTGTGAGGCTCACTTCATTTGTTTAGGCACATGGCTGATAGTTTCATAACTATCCTAAGTTTATCAGTTCTCAAAGTCATATTAGAATTATTCATCACAACTGTTCATATCAAAGTGTTTCAAATCAGGTACAATACGGTATTGTCTACATAAATCCGGGGGTAGTCGCATATGCATGCAGTTATTCGTATCGGGAGGTACGTATCATAATTAGTATAGCAGTTCTCAAATAAGTCTTATGTGCAAGAACATGGTGCACAGTAACACATTAAACAGAGCTCCTCAGGTACACATAGCATAGGATTGTTACGCAAAAGTTCCAAATTAGCCACAAAAGCATAGGCTTATGAGTCGAGCCCAGTATAGTCACGTAATCCAGTCAACTTTCTACCAATCAAAATACATGGTCTCACAATTATAGAGTTCATCATTTAGGGTGCTCAACTCGGTCACACAATCACAGAATCATACTTCCAGTGGTTTAGTCATCGAAACAGTAATATAACAAATCACCCTAAGCATAGGTTCAGATGTGCGTGTGCATGTGCAGAGCTAATCGATACCCCAATACGCATTTCACAAATTTCCCCAAATGGAACATACACATTCAATGAATACGGTCTCGATCTTGTGAGTCCAACCAATCTAAATACACATGCAGCAGATACGAAAAGATATGTTGATTCGAATCAAATAATATCCCAAGCAAAGATGTACACATGTACTAATTCAAGATCAATCAACACATAAGCATTCGTTTGTAAACAATATAGATACCTGGGATAACAATCACAGTATTCTGAGTGCTTTCTAGGATGAGTGTAATTACTCTATCCTGAGTAGCAATTCCTACCACTGGTACAAATCTAGTTGAGGCAGAACATTTATTCACATTTTGTTCATTTCGGGGACAGTTCTTTACCATACGGTCCATTTACCACACCTATAACAAACCCCCGAAATCCGACAATGACTCCTCGGCGTTTCTTACACTGGTGATGGCAAAAGTTCTTACCATAACAGCAACTGACGTTGTTGTCTTAAGATCTCTGCCATTTCTTGTACCATTCTTTCCAATCTATCAGGTTGGGCTGTAAAAGAGTCTTCCAACTCGTATGCCCTTACTTTAACCACGTTCTACACGAACCCTTATTGAATCATGCCAAATACGGGGATGTCCAATACAAAAATAAACACATAGTCACACATAGGCACGTCTTTATATTCTCATTTCACATGTCGTACGTAATTAATCACATACGTAGCAGATAATTGCATACTTATCAGATATCGTATGCTGAACATTTACTAAGTAATTATATACTCAAATCATGTTTGTATTTCACATAGACACCCGTAGGCAGAATTGAATGCACATAAACAACTTTTCATGATTCATATGTTCATGTATGTGCATTATAACAAAACAAACTTGTTGTACACATTAGTGTAACAATTCATATCTCATATTCAAATCATGTGTGGTACTCCCTTTAGCATAGCATATCATACTGGTCAAGCATATCAAGTTCCATTATGGAACCTTCAATACCGGCAACATGTCTCATACATAGGCCACGGTATTATTTCCCCCGGGCTAGGGCCTCATGACCATAAGCTACAGTATTATGTCCCTTGGGCGAGGGCCTCTGCTAAGGATACCACAATTATGTTCAAGGAAAATTTTGAACAATCATTAATTCATACAAACATAACATTTCAGGGGACTTAGTCATTTCATATCATCATAACATAATTAAGGCTAAACGTAACTTTATAGAGTTCTTACTCACCGTCCGATTGAACTTGCATTATACTTTATACAAAAATTCACGAGTATGCATATACCAGAAAGTATACATATTCCAATGGTTTACAATGCAAGCAATCCACAAATTTATAGCACATAATCGTTCACATTAAACATTTAAGCGTATTTTTGATGCTTTCAAATTCATACTTATCACATGAATGCATCCTAGATCTTTTCTAGACGCTTATTGCTCTTTTGGACAAGTGCGTGAGTTATTAACTCGTGCTCTGATACCACTCTGACACGACCCAAACCCGCCTTCGTGGGTTAAGGACGTAACCGGCCAGTAATCATGATATTACCTACGGCCTCAAACCAAACCAAACGTATTTTAACAGAGTTAATGGGGGCCAAACGGAAGAAATTTAAAACTTTGTCCATAGAGCTGTGCTTATATGCACATCATAACATTCTAGACATATGTACGTTAATAACTCACGACAGAAACATAGTGACATAAGTTCTGTACAAACAGGATCATTCAAAACTAAGTCAACCCATCACAGCTATGTATAGATATACCCAAAGTCCTCGCCAACATGACAAAATGTAAATACATAACAAAAGGGCGAAGACGGGTCTCGTACGTGAGACACGAGGGCTGACTTTCCAAAACCTTTGTTGCTCCTCACAGACTTCCCTAGGGCTGGGTTTTGACTTCTCTTGGCTCACCTACAAACACATGAATGAGCGCGAGCGAACGCCCAGTGAATAATATCAAATCAAATACAAAAGTTACATAACAATGTAGAACAAAATGTTCCAAACGGCCTTGGGCCCAATTCTTATTTCTATTTAACAGATATATAACTATACGAAATTCAAATCAAGTGACTGTAGTTCCAAACATTCTGGCCTTTGGCCTATTCAGATTTCCATTCATGTCAAAACGGCAATCGGCCCATTCATTTCTGTCAAAACGGCCTTCGGCCCATACATTCGTGTCAAAATGGCCTTCAGCCCACTCATTCATGTCAAAATGACCTTAGGTCCATTCATATATGTCAAAACGACCTTTGGTCCACTCATTTCTATCAAAACGACCTTCGGTCCATTCATTTCTGTCAAAACGACCTTCGGTTCGTTCATATATGTCAAAACGACCTTCGGTCCATTCGTACAGGTCAAAACGACCTTCGATCCGTTCATATATGTCAAAACGACCTTCGGTCCATTTATGTTTATCAAAACGACCTTCGGTCCATTCATATTTGTCAAAACGACCTTCGGTCCATTCATATTTGTCAAAACGACCTTCGGTCCATTCATATTTGTCAAAACGACCTTCGGTCCATTCATATTTGTCAAAACGACCTTCGGTCCATTCATATTTGTCAAAACGACCTTCGGTCCATTCATATTTGTCAAAACGACCTTCGGTCCATTCATATTTGTCAAAACGACCTTCGGTCCATTCATATTTGTCAAAACGACCTTCGGTCCATTCATATTTGTCAAAACGACCTTCGGTCCATTCATATTTGTCAAAACGACCTTCGGTCCATTCATATTTGTCAAAACGACCTTCGGTCCATTCATATTTGTCAAAACGACCTTCGGTCCATTCATATTTGTCAAAACGACCTTCGGTCCATTCATATTTGTCAAAACGACCTTCGGTCCATTCATATTTGTCAAAACGACCTTCGGTCCATTCATATTTGTCAAAACGACCTTCGGTCCATTCATATTTGTCAAAACGACCTTCGGTCCATTCATATTTGTCAAAACGACCTTCGGTCCATTCATATTTGTCAAAACGACCTTCGGTCCATTCATATTTGTCAAAACGACCTTCGGTCCATTCATATTAGCCTCGACTGCCCACAGCAGTTGTTCAATAGGGTCGACATCTACCTTTGCCTTATCTTTTCCTCTGACCTCAGCCTGGTCGAGGGTCTGACTGCCGGTGATGGGTGGGGATGGTCTACAAGCCCCACTCTGCCTCTCAAAGGCAAGATGCAAGTGTTTGGTGCAAAACCAGACACTAAACGGTCGAGTTCGGGGATCCTGAGGCGGGGCGCGCGAGCCGAGACCTCCGGGAACTCCAAACGAACACAAACATGGATAATCACCGAGTGTTCAAACGGTGACGTCCAAGTCTTGAGGACGGTCAAAAATGGGGTGTCTACACCCCTTTTGGCGACAAACAGCACACTCATCTTTTGCAAGACGTTTTCTGTCTGATGATCTCCCTCTGGATTTTGAGCGAGACTTTCCCCACCCTGTATATATTCAGTTATTCATCCTGTCTCTGACTATCAAAGCCTCTGATGCTGAGTCCCTGTTTGCAGACTTATCTTTCCTTCTGAACTCATTATTTACCAAGGCATTTGAAACATCAACATTCTTGATCTTTTCTTTACCATACAGTAAAGTGGTGGTGAGATGGTCATATGTGTCAGGCAAAGAATTTAACAATAACAGTGCTTTATCTTCATCATCGATTTGAACATCCAGGTTTTTCAAATCGGCAAGAATTTTGTTGAAATTGTTCAGGTGTTCGTTCATCGAAATACCTTTATTGTAGTCGAAACGAAACAACCTCTTCTTCATGTAGAGCCGGTTCTCAATGTTCTTTGTCATGAACTTCTCTTCCAGCGCCTTCCAAAGCTCCTTCGCAGAATCATATTCTGTGAAGGCATACTTCTCCTCTTTTGCAAGGCACAGTCGGGTGGAACTGTAGGCCAAGAGATTCACTTTCTCTCATTCTATCTCGTCCAAGTCATCTGGTTTGTCTCCCAGAGTGAAATGCAGGTTCATTTGGACAAGCATATCTTTAACTTCGCATCTCCACATGCCGAAGTTGTTGCTTCCATCAAATTTTTCTACCTCGAATTTAGTATGGGACACCGAGGTCCAATGCCTAGAGTTGCTTGTAGTCGCTGGATTCCTTATGGACTCAGTTGATCTCATCTCTGCAGATTCTTCCATTGAAACTGCTCAATAATCTCCACCACAAACAATAACGGACACTTAAAATGCCTGGAACATAGCAAATTTTAAGCTCCAGAAAACTTCAAGGAAAATTCGGGTCTGAATCTCAAAAAACAGAATATGCGGTTGTGTCCGGAATGGAAAGCACTTTCTCCACCTCTCCAGGGACCTTAATGAAATTTCTCCAAATCCAGGGGCTAAATTTTAATTTCCCAAAACTCTGGGGACCTTATTGTAATTAATAGAAGTTCCAGGAGCTAAATTACAATTTCAGCAAGATCAGGGGCTGAAATACAATTTAACAAACTTCCAGGGGCCTCCTTGTAATTTCAAAAAGTTTGGTTGACTGGGATTGATGACGTGGCAGATGTGCTGACGTGATGATGACGTGGTAGTTATGCTAGCGGTGACGTGTCTCGACACGTGGCAGTGATGAGTGGGATGCTGACATGACAAGTGTGCTGATGTGTCAATGACGTGGTAGTTGAGCTGGCAGTGACGTGTCTCGACACGTGGCAGTGCTGAGTGGGACGCTGACATGCCAGGTGTACTTATGTGTCAATGACGTGGCAGGTGAGCTGGCAGACACTTGGCGCTAATGTGGCAGCTTCCAAAAATAAATTGAAAATTTGTTTAGGGAGAGTTTTGAACCCTTGACCTCAATGCTTCAAATCAAAGGCTCTAGCCACTCTGCCAAGTATCAACT
Organism: Camellia sinensis; assembly: GCF_004153795.1. Classification (NCBI taxonomy): domain Eukaryota; kingdom Viridiplantae; phylum Streptophyta; class Magnoliopsida; order Ericales; family Theaceae; genus Camellia; species Camellia sinensis. The sequence goes on along the minus strand of NW_021024933.1, from coordinate 2,941,569 downwards.
TGTGTTATTTTAATGCACAAGTAAATACTTAAAGCCTTTGGAACAGGTTGACTTCTTGCTTCTTCGTCGGACTGAACTTTTCGGCAAGTCTACGGCAGAACTTCGGCAAGCGCATGAGGGCACGTGAAGTATGCTCGTGGGTTGGTCTCTCTGGGTCTGAACTCTTCTCGTCGAGGTGGTCATCGTGGTACGCTAAAAACTCGATTTCGACAACTTTGAAATTTTTAGTTTATAGAAAAACACTCTGTTTTTCGCACAACAATGCTCTGATACCAATTTTGTAATAACCCTCACACTGTCCTAACCATACTCATGTGCATTTACATGATTTTGTTCTGTTAAGCTTGTATTTCAAGTCTTGTCTTGTTTTGCTCAAGTGTTTCTTGCATGTTTGTACCTTGCTTGGTGTGAGTTTAGCCGAGGTCATCTTCAGTCTAGAATTGTCTTGGAACCACTTTGTTTGACCTCCACCTTCGCCCTGACATATTGGCCGAGATGTCATTATCTAGGCCGAGGTGTTCATCACCAAGGCCGAGATGTTACCTTTGCACCTAAGTGATCCTGTCCTGGAGTGGTATGACCTAGACCAAGGTGTGGCACATCTAGGCCAAGGTGTGGCACAGCTTAGTCAAGCGTTGTCCCTCCTAGCCGAGATCATTGTTCCCCTACTTGCCGATGACTTGTTCTTAGCCGAGATCATTACCCGCCGGAGTGCCTATGCCATCTTGCTTGTTGAGCACACTTTGTCATAGTCTTGTCTTTTCACTCAGCCACCTTTGTGAGGAGAACCAACCCGGTAGTGCCACGTGTCCCAGCTGAGTGTTAAGTCAGCCAGCATACCTAGAAATGTATCATTTGCTATATGTCTTTGTTTGTGAGGAGAGAGAAGCTCTAGAAGAAGAAGTTCTTAGAGGAGGAATAGATTTCCAAGCTTGATCTCTGGAGTTTGAGCTGTTAGATTCGAGTTTTGAGGTTAGAATCCTAATTTACTCTTGTTGTTCTTATTGATCACCTAGCTGCATTGCAAGATTGAACCTGATCTGTAAGCCATGCATTGATTTAAAGTTGCTTTTAGAAAGAGAAAGTGGTTTTCATGTGTTCTTGAAGAAAAGCCTTGTTTGATCCGAAAGTTTGCATTAAGGTTCATGTTTTTGTGTTCGTTTTCATAAGATCTTCGAGTATGAGCACCCAGGTCCATGTTTTTGAATTCTTAGCATGAAATCTCAGATTTTTTAATAGCAAGTTATGATCTTTGCATTCATCTTCCTCATGTTCATGCTCTTCATGTTCGCCATGTTCTTCAAGAGAGGGAAACCCAGATTTTCCCGACTTCATTTCCTTGAATGTGGCCATCAGGACCACACCTCGGCAAGGAGGTGTGGGACCTCGGCCAAGACCTGGTAGGTACCCAGCATGTTTTCCCGAGGTGGGAAATAGTGTTTTGTTTTGATTTGACTTAGTTTTTGAAGAATGTCGAGGTCATTTGCATGTATGTAAAGCTTGTTTGAAAGTGCATTCAATAGACTTTGCCATGTGTTTGTAGGACTTGGACTTGCCTTGACCCCGACGTTTGAAGAACTATGTGAGTGGTATTTTTAATAAAGTTATGTTATTAAGTTTTGATAAAGTTTTGCCTTGCTTGTTTTGGAAAAGTATTTGTTAAACATGAATGACTATCCCTATTTTGTGTAACCAATATTAGCTTTGGTTTTGACAATCTTGAAAGTCCGTACGTGCTAGGGGACTATAAGCATTTGTAGCACAATCTTGAAAGTCCGTACGTGCTAGGGGACTATAAGGATTTGTAGCACAATCCTTGAAAGTCCGTGCGTGCTAGGGGACTATAAGCACTTGTAGCACAACCTTTGTTAATGTCATCCCTTGGAACTTGGAAGCCTTGAAAGACTTTAATTGTTGAGACTTGAAAGATTTGTCAGATAAACTTGATTTGCCCTTGGATTTTGTACAAGATGTGATGTGCCTTGATTTGATGAAGATTTCAGATATCATTCATGTAAACCCCTTTATTATTTATACCATTCACTGAGTATCCAAGCTCACCCCTCTATATATATATATATATATATATGTAGGTGATGAGCAGGACGGCGACGACGCCTAGATGTGCTTTGTAACTTGTTTTCGATTTTGCATTTTGCAGCATCTTGAGGATCATGCTTCTTAGTTGTATTTCCTTGTATTTTTTGTGTTTGGCGGCTTGAGAAACCTTTTGGTTAAGATGTAATTTGTATTTTATTTCATTTGTATTTAAGATGTAAAGCCGTGATGTGTATGTCATTTCATTTAACTTATGCACCGCTCTTATGGACTACTCAGATTTAAATATATTGCTTCCACACAGGCTAGCCCCATATGTAATACTCTGATTGTGTGTGAATCTCTTGTAAGTGGCCTTTGGTAACCTCGGATTACTGGCCATCATGGCACCATTCTACTAGGGGCGGAATGGGGTCGTGACAGATTGGTATCAGAGCACAAGTTCCTTAAAGTACATTATTCATACACTTCGAGTCTTAAAGAGTATAGGATTTCCCTTAGAATGATGTTAAGATTGCATCATGTTGCTTGCTACTTGACAAGGTGTGCATCATCTCAGCATGGTCATTTATTACTTGCATGCATGTTTACTTGCTCATTTTGTTTAAGAGTCACATTTTGCATACCTCCTAGCATCATGAGAAGGGGTAGACCACCAGTTGGTCGAGATCATCCCGAAGACAGATTGGACAGATTAGAGAGATTGGTCGAAGGTTTGGTCCGTGAGTTGAGACAACCTAGGCCACAAGACACTAGTACTACTTCTACCCAGGCCGAGCAGACAAACGGCCGACATGCAGTCCCACCTCCACCTCCTCCAGTGCCACAAGTGCCTCCACAACAAGCTTTATATGGGGACGACACTATAGCCTTGATCAGAGAGTTCAAAAAGATAAAACCGCCGAGATTCTCCGGGGGCATTGAACCGATGAAGGCCGAAGCGTGGGTCTTGGAAATGGAAAAGTTGTTCGAGATCTTTCCCAGTACCGATGCCCAGAAGGTGTCGTTAGCAACATTCACCTTAGATGACGATGCACGAAGATGGTGGATGATGACCCGAGAGAGCAACCCAGGTCTGACTTGGGCCAGATTTTTGGAGCTGTTCTACAAAAAACACTTTCCCCTTAGCGTTAGAGACCGCAAGACTACAGAGTTCCAGACTCTAACACAAGGCAACAGGATAGTGGCAGAATATGACTGTGCTTTTACCGAGCTGGCGAGGTATGCGCCTCACATGGTCGATGATGAATATAGAAAAGCCAGGAAGTTTGAAAGGGGGCTTCGTGGGCCGATACAAGATCGAGTTAACATGCTCAACATGCCGACTTACGCCGGAGTATTAAAGGGTGACATTACAAGGTTTGTTGCTACAAATGCTTATTTGTCACCTGCACTACGGGACTTCGAGATTTGTGCTACAAATTGCTTATTGTCAGGCACTAGCCGTACGGACTTTCGGATTGTGCTCAAATGCTATAGTCCCTAGCCGTACGGACTTTCGAGATTGGTGCTGCAAATGCTTATAGTCTCTAGCACATAGTACGCGACCTTTTCGAGATTGTGCTACAAATGCTTATAGTCCTCCTAGCACGTAACGACTTTCCGCAGATTGTGCTACAATTGCTTATAGTCCCTTCAGAGGTACGGACTTTCAGATTGTGCTACGAATGGCTTATAGTCCCCTAGCACGCACGGACTTTCAAGATTGTTGCTACAAATCTTATAGTCCCCTAGACGTACGGGCTTTCAAGATTGTGCTACAAATGCTTATAGCCCCTAGCACGTACGGACTTTCAAGATTGTCAAACAAGCTAATATTGTACACAAATAGGGATAGTCATTCATGTTACAAATACTTTTTCAAAACAAGCAAAAACTTTATCAAAACTTTAATCCGTCTTATTAAAAATACCACTCACATAGTTCTTCAAACGTCGGGTCAAGCGAGAGTCCAAGTCTACAAACACATGGCAAAGGCTATTGAATGCACTTTCAAACAAGCTTTACATATGCAAATGACTCGCATTCTTCAAAACTAAGTCGAACACAAACAAAACACTTTTCCCTCTCGGGAAAACAGCTGGGTACAACCAGCTTTTGCCGAGGTCCCACCCTTCTTGCCGAGGTGTGGTCCGATGGCCAACTCAAGGAAATGAAGTCGGGAAATCTGGGTTTCCCTCTCTGGAAGAACATCGAAGAAGCAACATGAGAAATGAATGCAATCATTAACTTGTCACTATAATCTGAGATTCATGCTAGAATTAAAACATGGACCTGGGTCCATACTCGAAGATCTTATGAAAACAGAACACAAAAACATGAATCTTAATGCAAACTTTCGATCAAACAAGGCTTTTTCAAGAACACATGAACCACTTTCTCTTTCTAAAACAACTTTTAATCAATGCATGGCTTCAAATCAGGTTCATCTTGCAATGCAGCTAGATGATTAAGAGAACAACAAGAGTATAAGGAATCTAACCTTAATAACCGAATCTAAAGTTAGATCTCTAAGAATCAGCTCGAAGATCATTCTCCTCTAAACTCTCTTCTTCTAGAGTTCTTCTCTCTCCTCAAAAAGATATGATACAAAATGATATTCTAGTATGCGCGGCTGATTTAACACTCAGCTGGACACGTGGCACTACGGGTTGGTTCTCCGAAAAGGTGGCTGAAGAAACAAAGTATGCAAAGTGTGCTAAACAAGAAAGCGATGGCATAGGCACTCCGCGGTAATGATCTCGGTAAAATCTATCGGCTGATAGGTACATGATCCGGCTAGGAGGACAACGCTTGCCTAAGCTGTGCCACACCTGGCCTAGATGTGCCACACCTTGGTCTAGGTCTACCACTCCGACAGGATCACTTGGGCAAGGGTAACATCTCGTGTGACATCTCGGCCTTGGATGAAACACCTCGGCCTAGATAATGACATCTCGGCCAATATGCCAGACGGAGGTGAGGTCACCAAAGTGTTCTCAAGACATTTCTAGACTTAGGTGACCTCGGCTAAAGACTCACCCAGGAAAAGAACAAGATCAACAAGTAGAATTTCACATAAGTAAAAACCAAGAACTAAAAATCTCATTCTAGTTAAGACAAGTCAAGAAATTCAACTTACTGCAACTTAGCAAAAGCAAGATTATAACAAATGCTCATCGCTCGAGGCTAAGGTGGGATGGAGGTCACTACAGGCCCAGCTCTGTCGAATGTGCAAGATCATGCTCGACGTTGCCTTGCGTGGAAATCCATTTTGCGATCCCCGATTTGCGCCTCTGTTTGCACATTATGCCGCGGAATGCTGTACAAGGTTTAGAAGGTTGCTGATTTCTGATTTGCTGCAACAGAGACAAGAAGGCAATGGGCAAAGTATTTTCACCATATGTAATGCACACTCGTCTCGTGCACCAATCAGCGATCTCAATGCACGATGGGCCGAGGAGTAGAATTGCACTACTCGATGTGAATGAATCAACATATAAACACACAAGGCCTAGACTCTCATCATGGTTAATCCGGAGTGTCGGGCGACCGGTGAAAGAGACACGTTCCGTCACTTGAGTACGCAAACGTCCTCGTTTACCGTGTTTGGGCTAACTCCTATCCAAACAATGGCAATGAATGGCATACAACAATGCGACCTAACATGTACCTAGCATACGCAATGCTATGGACTAAAATGGCATACACAATGCACAGTGACACAAGTGGCATACACAATGCACTAACATGCACCTAGCATAAACGCAATGCATGGACTTAAAATGGCATAACACAATGCACGATGGACTTGACACCAACATGAGTGGACCTCAAGCCACACTCGCACATCAGGGCATATGATGGAAATGAGAAACGAAACACATGCAAAATGCCGTGCAAAGGGGGGACGATCCTAAGGCATCAAATGCCACTTCTACCTAAAGCATGGAAAGGATGCAATAATGGCATACAACACACATTTCAGCTCTGAAAACATGAATACAGAAATGGTCCCGGAAACATGCAAACACGGCGACAGCAATGCAAGCTAGGGGGCCCGGTACCGAAACTGTGAAGTGCGTTACCTCTAGAGGTACCCAAAACCAATGGGCACTAATGGGCAAATCAACCCAAACAGACACATGGGCAAGGTCTGAAACAGTGGGAAATGGCCTAGAAATGAATGGCTTGGGAAGAACGAAATGGAGCTCATTCAATGGTCCGAAAACAAGCATACAGCCTGACTCTCAACGCATTTAAGAGTACAAAACATGGGAATATGGAATTAAATAGGCCCTAAAATGTGATGCAAAACACCCCAAAGCATGAAAGTATCTCAGCACATGCATGCAATGGAC
>NW_021024933.1:2910193-2932896 GCF_004153795.1 Camellia sinensis | reverse complement strand
TTGAACTTGGAAGCCTTGAAAGACTTTGATTGATGAAGCTCGATAGATTTGTTAGATGGACTCGATTTATCCCACGTTTGTCATAAGCTATGATTATGTATTGTTTTGTTAAAGATCTCAAATGTTATACATGCAAACCCTTTATTACTTGTACCATTCACTGAGTATCCAAGCTCACCCTCTCTATATATATATGTAGGTGATGAGCAAGAAGGCGATGAGGCCTAGATCTGTTGCCGATATGTTTTCGGATGTGTTTGCCGACGTGTCTCGGATTCGTATTTTTGTAGCATCTTGAAGATCATGCTTCTTAGCTTATATTTCATTGTGTTTTGTATATGTCGGCTTGAGAAGCCTTTTGGTCAAGATGTATTTTGTATTTCATTTCGTGTTGTACCCAAGTTGTAAAGCGATGTAAAGATGTATGCCATTTCATTTGACTTATGCACAGCTCTTATGGACTACTTAGATTTGTATATATTGCTTCCGCACATGTTAGCCCTATATGTAATACTCTGATTGTGTGTGAATTTTGAAAGTTGGCCTTCGGTAATCTCGGATTACTGGCCATCACGGCACCATTCTACTAGGGGCGGAATGGGGTCGTGACAGAGGCGGTCCATGAATTTGCATACTAGTTTATTGCTTTCCTAGTTAATTTGTTAATTAATTAGGGTTTTGTAATATTTAATTATTCATTTGGACTGTAATTATTTATTCGGACTGTATTATTTATTCGGACCCTCCGAGCGAGGGCACAATTGTAATAAGTGTGCGTGTGTGTGATGTATGTCTTCCAACCCCACGTCTTTCTCCCTTTTATTTACCAGCTTATGATAGTTAGATTAGGGCATGTTTCAATTAGCATACTTATGCTTGCATGTTTGCATTGTTCATCTGTATTGCATGCACCGGCCTCGGCGCATCATACTAACTGCATCGTATTTCAATTCCAAGTTGAATATGTGTTAGCTGTAGCATCTCATATGCCTCTTAGAATAGCCGAGCCTATTGTAGTTGCATCTTTGCATGTGTTGCATTAGGCATTTCTGTATAGTTAGGATCATGCATAGATTTCTAACATCAGCTTCTGTTTTGGCTTGGAGTACTCGGTAAGTTTTACGTTTTAGCATCCTTGCATGCGTGTGAGTGACTGCCATGATAGCATGCTTACCATGAGGCTATTTGTTTATGTGATATACCTACCTGAATGCCTGTGGGCGAAGGTCGGATTATCTGAATTGGAATAATGCATTGACTGCAAGTTTTAAGCTCACTAGATAGTGGCAAAACCATGTTTTCTAAGCCCACCCGAGGGTGGCAAAATCTGTATTTTTAGCTTACTTGTGAGTAGCAAACCACCTTCAAAAACAAACATGAAATGTTTTGTTCCAATTCAGGCGATCCAGACTATACTTGTATACTGTGCACATCACATAGTAAATCTAGGCTAATAATCGGGATAAGAACGCATAATGTTTTCAAAACTAGATATCATGGTTAGTAGAGGCCGATCTTTGATCGGGCGAGCGGGGGTGCTCACGAAGTGACCTTCCCCAATCGTACCCAAGTTCCCGAGCCGAGGCAACTTTGGTGATGACGGACACGTGGCCTTACGCAACGAGTCAGGGTTTCCTAAATTTCCCAAAATAAAATATTTAGGTGGCGACTCTGTATCTGGCAAAGCAGTCCATGTTTAGCACTTCTTTCAAAAAATCTGTTTTCAAAAACGAGTTGCCGGATTTGGACTCTTTGATGATTCATCGGTCTTGCATTGCACTCTGTGAGATTAGCTACAGGACCGTGACTTTGAGTCCTGAATTGTAGTGAGCCCATATGAACAAAACGGGGGGGATTTGCCTCCCGGGACGTTCGGGGATGTCTACAGTTTCTGGCGACTCTGCTGGGGAATTAGAGAACTTGACTCGAACTCATGATATCTGGTTTTGACTACACTTATGTGTTTCTTTGCATTGCATTTGCATTGGTGCGCCTAGGACGCCGTGTTTACCGTATGCTATTTCTGAACGGTTTGCTGGAGGCTCACTTTGAGAAGCGTGCCATAAGTCTGACCGGTTGCGGGCTCTGCCACGACGGTAACATAAACCTCGGTTTTACCGGGGCACCCTCTTTGACCATTCGACCTAGTGCATATTCGGAATCCATAGTGACTATCCCAAACTAGGACAGGTTACTTACCCAATCATAGGTTGTTTGAAACCGCTGTGTGCGTAGTGAAACCCTAGCTCCTGACAAAATAGGACAGGGAAACCTACCCCAACAGAGGGGTGTTTTGGCTCTCATTTGCTTGCTATGTGCTTTTAGAGTGTGCCTCTACAGGAATGCATGCATCAGTTTGCAAATTTGGGTATCAAGCCTACGGGCACCAGCATCAGTATTTCGGGGCAATCAGTTTTACCTGAGGGTATCAGCTTACAGGCAGAATCTTGGACAAAATTCAGTAGAGAGCACAGCTATTCGGCTGCTCATATCTGTTTTGGTGAAATCAGGCTGAGATGCTACATGTTTTCTCTTTTGCTAGGGGTAGTTTTGGGACCATAGCTTCAGAAGGCTCCAATATCCCCCGAGGTTCATCGGACTTGTGCTGATAGACTTTGTCAGGTCAGAGATTCAGTTCAAGGGCAAATCAGTGTTCCTTCGCCAGAGGCAGGGTAAAAGGGCCAGTCAGGCACAGATCGCCAGTTCAGCAGTTATCAGATCAACGGTCATTATCCATCTCACCTGTGCACAATTGGGTTGAGATATCTGTTTTTATAAGAGACAGGTATACCGATAGATCAGTTAGATCAGGGCAGTATGTCAGGGGACAATATGTCAGGGATGGAAGACATGATGCATCAGATGCAGGAGACCATGAGAGCCATGCAGGAGGACGCCGTTCGTTAAGCAGAATTTGCCAAACAGCAGGCCGTTGTCATGGCCCAACAAGCAGAGCTAATTACCCGGCTACAGCAGCAAACGGGAGCGTCTGCTTCGCACCAAACCCCTCCCCCACCAGGAGTTCCAGCACCCGAGGAGGCACCAAATGTCCAGGGAGATACGGACATTCCGACAGGACCGGCTCCGTCCCCAATCCTACCCCAATTATCCAAAACACCCACCAACCTGCCGGATTCTCCCTTTGAGTCCTAGGTGGACCCCACAGCATTGAAGGTGAGCAAGCTTGAAAAGCTGTTCAAGAAATCTCAGGGCGTCAAGTCCATCCCGGACATCGAGGATGGGTATACCGATGCAACTATGATGCTGCCGGACAGATTCAAAATGTCGTATATTGATCGCTTTGACAGCTCTGGAGACCCAAGGGTGCACCTCCACTTGTTTTCTGATGTCTTGAGGCCAATGGGTTTGACCATAGCTCAGAAGTTGTCTCTCTTTGGCCGGACTATGTCTGGGATAACCGCAATCTGGTATGCGAAATTGGAGGACTCTGTGAAACGGAACTGGGAAGAGCTGGCTGAGGCCTTTATTGCTCAATACTCCTACAACACACAGATCGAGGTCACAACTCGTGATCTCGAAGTCACCCGCCAAGAACCAAAGGAGGGTTTCTCCGAGTTCGTGACGAGATGGAGAGCAAAGGCCTCAATGATGACCACTAGGCCCACTGACAAAGATCAGATTCGGATGATTGTGCACAATCTCCAGCCTAAGCTAATGCAGAAAATGATTGTTCTCCCCTTCCCCACCTTTTTAGATTTACATGAGATGGGGGTACAAATTGAAGATGCTATGAAGCAGGGCCTCTTTGACCAGGAGAAGGAGCAGCCCAGGAGGGCATTTTCCCGCAGTTCTAATGCAACCACCAGTGGTGATGCAGTTGCAAGATCTTCTGAAGTAGGTATGGTCACCACCGCCGCATCAAAAACAGCTACCCCATTTACCCGTGCGTCCGGAAGTAGCTCACAAAAAACCAAATATCCACCTCGAGTCAAGAGGGTTTTTACCCCACTTCATATGCCTTTGTCAAAGGCTCTAGAGGCCTTACTCCGGAAAGGATATCTGAAACCGTCGGAACAACGACCTCTACCTGATCCTCTCCCTTCAAAGCATGACCAGACTAAGTACTGTGCCTACCATCAACAAACCGGTCATGACACTGACAGTTGCTTTCGTCTGCGCCATGATGTACAGGATCTGTTTGACAACGAGGTCATCGCCGCACCAGCTCAGCAAAGTCTATCGCCACTGGATCAGTGAACTTGGGGGATAGTGTGAATATGTGATCAGGGGATGAACCACCTACGGGTGGCACTCAGTTTACTCCAAATGTGGCGTGTGGCACGCACTGTTTTGAGCATTTGCGAATGCCGGTTTTTGTAGCCTCTGACTTGGGTGTTGAGTCAGTTCTGTGGTTTGTTTTGAGTCTGTCTCTTTGTTTTGAGTCAGTCTTTCTGGTTAAGGGTCTATCTTGTTGCATCGAGTTAGTCCTATTGTACAGAAGTCGGGTGATTCCGGGGGTGTTACATCGGATATCACTATTTTGTTTTGTGTTTGTCCTTTTGTTTTCTTTTGAGTCTATTTCTGCTGGGGAGCTAGTTGTGCCAACAGATTTGAATGAAACAACAGTGATTTTCACACTCTTGTGCTAGCTTCTGCCTTGTGCTAGTTGTGCCAGAAAATTTGAATGAAGCGGCAGTACTTTTCGCCTACTTTTCTCTGCCTCGAACTGATTATATTGACCTAAGTTTTTCAAAACTTTTTCGAACACTGCGGTAAAAACAAAGAGGAAGGAATTCCTCGGGATTTGCAAAAAATTTGATCAACTGAGAGAAAGAGAGGCGTGTTAAGCCCTTAATGAATGAAATCATGCTTGTTAACGTGAGTACTGAGAAGGATCCTGACTTGATCCAGATTGGTTCTACATTGTCTTCAGCGCAAGCAACTAGTCACTTTCTTAAAAGATTTCAAAAAAATATTTTGCGCAGTCCTGCGAAGACCTATGTGGAATCGCTCTTGAGATTGTGCAGCTTAGGATCGCTCTCAGCCTCAAGACTCGACCCCTCACTTTCAAACCTTGAACTTGAAATTCAGAATGTTCAATGGTCAACCATCAAAGAAGGCCTGTGTGGCCAGATTCGAAGCAGCCCTCGAACAAGGGGCAAAAAAGTCAAAGGAAGCTTGCGAAGCTAGATCAGAAATAGCCCTTGAGCTGGGGGGCAAAAACGTTAGATGGCCTCGAAGAGCCGAAGATGGATCATTCCACAAATCAATGAAGATCGGCAAGAATGCCAAACCCCAGAAAGGAGGAAAGAAGAAGACATTGCTGAAGGACAACCGAGTTCCTATCCACAACACTAGGGGCAAATTCACCCTCTATTGGATGGACTTCTACATCATCAACGAACAGTAGCCATTCTCTTGGATTCAGATGCCTTCAAGATCTCAAACCATTCAACATGGACAAAGCTACACTTTTACCCTTGAGAGGCTCGCAGGGCCAAAAGCCCGGAAGGGCGACCCAGGAAAAAGTTAGAGTAAGAAAAAGAAAAAAAAAAGAACAAAGAAAAAGAAAAGAAAAGAAAAGAAGAAAAAATGAAGAAAATAAAAAGAAAAGATGAAAAAGAAAAGAAAAGAACAAAAAGAATTGAAAAGAAGAAAAACAGAGCTCCCAAGGTTGAAAACCCGGAAGGGCGGCCTTGGCAAAAGTTAGAGCACAAAAAGAGAGGTTAATACCTGAGTGTACCTTAACCCCAAACTACGTAAGGCTTGATTCCCATCTTTGGGATACGTAGGCAACTTCATTCTGAAGTCCAGCCGTAAAACACTTCAAATCCGACTGTGTCCATGTGATGGTTCTGGTCATCTTTGTCTTCTCTGTATCCGAGAATTTGGTTGTAATTGTCACTGTGAGGACTGGTTGCCATGTGCTGCGGCGCTATTCAGACTAGGGGCAACTTTCCGTTGCCATACAGTGTGCCGCGGTGCTATTCAAACAAGGGGCAACTTTCCGTTGCCATGCAGTGTCCTTTAAGCAAGGGGCAACTTTCCTTCGGATCTGAGGTTGTGCATCTCAAGAGTAGGTTCCGTACTCGTTGAGCAGTGGTCGTTTGCAAAAATAGTTTTTGAGAATTTTAATGAAGTTGACTAATTTTCTCTAAAATTATTCTATTTTTCCAAAACTGGACCATTTCTTGGACCCAAAAAGGAAAATTTTCAGTGCTCATAACCTAACTTGCATGATTTCAAATCAGAAAATCGAACAAGCATGTTAATCTAACTCTCATGTCGGTCAAAATTGTTTTAGTAGAAAAACAAAACAAAAAAATTTTGGTCAAAATGATGGACTAGGGACATAGTTGAGTCAGGCTTCCTGTCTTTCCTCCGTTGTCAATGCATTTGCCAAAAAAGGCACCATACTTGCCGGAAAGGGCACCCTATTCGCCAAGAAGGGCACAGCGGAAGCTCTCATATCCTCCGAGCAGCGAGGTATCAAGCCAAGTGCAAAGCACGAACTGGAATGGAGCAAGGTATTCCACTCCCTCATCCGAACAGATCTGATCATGTCCAAACTCCCCAGCGGAGCATCGTCAACCGATGTCAATTGCAGATCTGCTGCGCGTCTGGTCGCATTGCAACCCCTCTGTGGGAGAAACTCACTGTTGTGAACAAGAGAATCTAGCAGAATGCTAGGGGCAAGAGCCCGTAACTTCCTATTTATCCATCAACCACCCTGGGGAGGGATGGAAAATGAGAGATTAAAGAATAGAGAGATGTGCGCTGAGAGGAAAAGCGAGGAGAGGGTTTTGAGAGAAAAAAAATCGAGCTTGAGGGCCGAGTGATGTGAGAATCACAAATGAGAGAGGGTGGGAAATAATACCCAGAGAAACAGACTCCCTGTGCACGTCTGAGTGTCGTGTCTTTTTGTTTTATCTCGATTCTTGTCTTGAGTCGTTTTTTAGTGTCTGTGTTTGTGTTTAGGTTGTTTACCTTTTGTTGTCCGTTGTTAAGTCGTTGTGCGCTGTGTTCAGTCATAGGCTCAATACCCCGGTCAAAAACTCATCTCTCAATTTCAAAAATAAAATTGTTTTGCGCTCCGAATGCCGTGCCGTTCTCCACATCTGTGCAAAACAAGATTCGTTCTTTCGTAAAACTGCAGGGTTCAACCAAGGTCTTGCGGGAACAGTAAAACCAGGACCTATCTGAAGCTATATAGGTTCCAGACTTCGAAGCAAAAGAAAAAAGGAAAAATGTCGGGTATCTGAGTTTTGTTTCAACTTCAGTAAGTTCCGAGATTGCATTCCGTGTGTACCTCTTCAGGTCTTGCCAATGCTCCGAGGTATGAGTGTGCCTCTACCTCAAGCTCAAGATCAAGTCTGCTTCAAGCCAGAATAGCGATCAGAAGTGCTCTCCCAGAGTACCATTCCCTGTCGGAGGCATCTTGGCTGTGTTCGCAATGAGTTCCTAGGAGACCAACTGCGACAGTGGAAACTAGAGTTTGAATGGTTGTTGCCTAGAACGCAAAGGTTCGGGATTTTCGAAACTAAAGTCTGGTTTAAATACCCAGAGGCGTGTCCTCGACTTGAAATCTGTATGGAAGCCCCATAGGTTGAGATAGCGTGTATGCACCTCAATTCTAGATACCGAACCAACCTAGTCTGTCACCCCGTTGGAGGATAGGGAAAGTTGTGAATATGATCGGGAAGAAAGGCAGTATCCAAAATGTTCTACGCGAAGAACCCTTGTCAGTATTTCAAAGCCTTTGTACTGTGAGTTGAAGGTAAGTGTTCGAAGAGCACGAGAGGAGATCCCCGTCAGAGTAGAGCGGTTTATCGCCACTCCCCCCATGAGGTGCTTTCTAAAGCGCCACTAAGTTTGTTTATTGCATTCCTTAAACATCATGCATTGTATTGCATTGTACCTATCAAGTTTCTTTCTCATTCATGCACGATATTGTATGTACGGTTCGTTCAAAGAAGTTCCGTTTGAGATCATTTATTTAGTGTATCAATCACGCTTCATTCAGTTAGTGTATCGATCACACTTCATTTATTTAGTGTATCGATCACACTTTCTTCACTTTCTGTATCTATCACACGCATTCTCATTTTCTGTATCTATCACACACATTCTCATTTTCTGTATCTATCATGTACATATTCACTTCATTATCTTTAGTATATCAATCATACCCTGTTCACTCAGTGCATCTATCACACTTTGTGTTCACCTTTAGTGTATCCATCACACTTGTTCACTAAGTGCATCTATCACACTTCGTGTTCACATTTAGTATATCAATCATACTCTGTTCACTAAGTGCATCTATTACACTTCGTGTTCACATTTAGTATATCAATCATACTCTGTTCACTAAGTGCATCTATCACACTTCGTGTTCATTTTTAGTGTATCTATCATACTTGTTCACATAGTGCATCTATCACACTTCGTGTTCACCTTTTGTGTATCCATCACACTTGTTCACATAGTGCATCCATCACACTTTGTGTTCACCTTTAGTGTATCTATCATACTTGTTCACATAGTGCATCTATCACACTTTGTGTTCACCTTTAGTGTACCTATCATACTTGTTCACTAAGTGCATCTATCACACTTTGTGTTCACCTTTTGTGTATCCATCACACCTGTTCACATAGTGCATCTATCACACTTTGTGTTCACCTTTAGTGTATCTATCATACTTGTTCACTAAGTGCATCTATCACACTTTGTGTTCACCTTTTGTGTGTCCATCACACTTGTTCACTTAGTGCATCTATCACACTTTGTGTTCACCCTTTGTGTATCCATCACACGTTCGCTTTGTGTATCCATCACACACACACTTTGTGTATCCATCACATGTTCACTTTAGTGTATCTATCACTACACTCGCTTTGTGTGTCTATCGCACACACTTACTCACTCTGTGTATTTATCACACCTCGTCCACCTTTGTGTATCTATCGCACATGCTCGCTAAGATTGCATAATCTTTTTATATCCTTTCTGCATGTAATGTAGTTTGGTTTTTAGTCGCTTGCTTAAATTGTTGCATTTATTGTGTATATGTGCTTCATTATAGCTTGCTGCTTTGTAAGATCATAAGTTAGGTTCGGCTTTGTGCATGTCCCTTGCATTTTGCCCCTGCCTGTGGGCACATTTCTTTGTTATCTCGCCTGTTTGTCTAAGTCTTCGGCCTTGTCAAAAATGGGTCGTCTCTGGGCTTTGACATTCACTCCCGTCAATTACGACTTCCGAGTTCTGTCAAAGAAGGGCAACTGTAGACACCCCATTTTTGACCGACCTTAAGACTCAGACATCACTGATTAAGTGCTCGATGATGGTGCATATTGTGCTCGTTCTGAAGTTGCAGAGTCTCGGCTGCGAGCCTTGCCTCCGAACTTCGGGGCTCTTTTGTGCTTTGCCTTGATTTGCGAACCAGGTCCTGTTTTCTCCATTTTCTCTTCCCGAAGGGAGGGAGAGGTCTCGTAGACCATCTCTCAGTGGTCGTAGGCTACGTTTCGTGGTCGTAGGCCATTTTTCCCGTTTGGAGACCAGTTACCAGTTTTCGGAGCTGTCGATCGTGTGCCTCGATTCGGGACCGCTTAACTACCTTCGTTTGCTCCGATTTTTGGTACACACCTTGTTTCCTCTTCCTAAAGGAACACTGGGGCCCGGGAGACCACCTCTGTGGTCATACGCCACCTCTGGTGCCTAACAGCCTGTTTACGGGGCCCCGGGCAGCGCGTTTTGGCACCCGAACCCTCGTTTTGCATCGGTTAGGGTTCATTTTTGGCATGGACCCTATTTTCATTGTTAGGAAGGTGTTAGGATAGTGGGAGACCATAAATTTTTTTAAAAAATATTTTTTCTCTCCTCCAGCCGGTTTTCTTGATAGAAAGCTGGTTTTTCTCACTTTTGGATCACAATTTCTGGTCTCCCATACCACCATTATGTTGTACTCACCTGGGAGGCCACCAATATGGGTTGGCCGACTAGCTTTTCTTCCTGACCCTTTTGAACCTTGCTAGAAAGTTGGTTTTTCTCTCTCCTGGGTCACATTTTCTGGTCTCCCACCATACAGTTGTATTCTACTCATCTGGAAGGCCACCTTTCTGGTATGGCCGACCACCTTTTCCACTTGACCTTCTTGACCCCTGGTCGGCCGACCAGGGGGAGTGGCCGGCCGACCACCTTAACTGGATGGCCTGCTTCCTGCTTTTTGGTCTCTTTGAGTGTAAGCCAGTTGTGCTAGCTGGAAGCCTCAAAAGTGATCCTCCATACACGTGTATGAAGGATCTTTGAGCTTGGTTTGAAGCTTCTTAGAGAAGCTTTGGCCTCTCTTCTCTATAAAGGGAGGCCTCCTCTTCCTTTGCTAGGGTGGAACCTTTTGGTTAGAGCATACATACACTTCCCTCCATAACTCTCCATTCCAAGCATTAAAACCACATTATTCTTGGCCATTTTACACTACACCTCATAGCCTACCACCTCCACCATCCATTCAAGCATCTTGGAGGTCATTTGCAGAGCTTGAGGAGTCACATTCTTGGTCCAGAAGTTGCTGAGGGTCGGCTCTACAAGGGTAAGCCTCTATCTCCCCCATTTTGCATTATTTTGCTCCATAGTTTAGCCTTATTTGAAAGCATTTTTGGACTTCTACATAAGCTGAAAAAAGTTTTCTTTTGAGCTTACAAACATGTTTTCTTAAGGTCACTTTTCTGTTTGGGGTCATTCTGCCCCTTGCATGCTTCATTTCCTTATGTTTAGGGCCATGCATTAGAGCATTTGCATTGGCCTTAGTTTGGCCTCTTAGCCACTGAAATCCAGTGAATTTTCAGTGGCTTAGATGTGTTTTTGAGCCCTAAAATCAGAAAGGGGTGACCCTCTCACCCCTTGTCCTCTTTACTAGCATTGTTGGCCTTCCAAAGGGGCTCCATCTTGCATGTTGTGAAGTCACATTTCAGGCCCTATTTTGTGAGTTTTCAAGTCTGAAGTACTCTTTCCGACCCCTTTGTGGCCATATTTTATGTCTATGTGCATGTGTTAGAACAATCCCACTAAGGCCTGTTCAAAGGTCTTGCATTTGCAGCCTTCCTAGGGTTGATTTCAGGGCCTTTTTGGTGAGTTTTAGGGCTTCATAACCTATTTCGCAGAGGTGTTTGCCATCATTTGATGTCCATCATGATGGTAGAGTAACCCTCTTCATTGGCCTTTCAAAGGAGCCTATCATTTTTGCATGCATTGACTGAGTTTCGGTGTATTTGGCATATTTTGACATTGCATACAATTTTTTGGCTTGTTTGTGAGCCCGTCATATGCTCATATAGTTGCAGAAAGCAAACTCATGGTTTCACTAGCTTTCTTTGCATGCTTTGTTGGACCTTGATTTTAGACATTTTGGCCATGTCTTAAACTGATAATGTGCTTGATTTTGGGCCTGCCTACTCGTGATTTTTGGGTGTTCATGTTGAATGAATGTGTGGTTTGCATGCTGTGTAGTTCAATACCCATGCTTAACTTTGAGGTTGTGAGGTCCATTGCATGCATTGTGCTGAGGTATTTTGCATTCTTTGGGGCATTTGCATCACATTTCGAGCCTATTTTAATTCACTATCCAGTTTTGTACTCTTTAAAGCGTTTGAGAGTCGGTCTTGTATGCTTTTGTTTTTCGGACCAGAATGAGCTCCCATTCGTTGCATTCCGAGCCATCATTTTTAGGCCCATTTCCCACTATTTCAGACCTTGCCCAGGTCTGTTTGGGTTGATTTTCCATTAGTGCATTGTTTTTGGGTGCCTCTAGATAATGCCAGCTCACTAGTTTCAGTTACCCGGGGCCCCAGCGTTGCATGTGTTGCCATGTTTGCATGTTTCGGGACCATTTGTATATCCATGTTCAGAGGAATGAATTTGTGTATTGTATGCCATAATTGCATCCTTTTCATGGCTTTGGTAGAGTGGCATTGATGCCTTAGGATCGATCCCTGGCATCGTTTGCTTGTTTGCATGTGTTTCGGTTGTCTCATTTCCATCATATGGCCACTGAGTAGTGTGGCTAGGTCCACTCATTGTGTGTAAGTCTACTCGTGCATTGTGTATGCCATTTTATCCATAGCATTGCGGCTTGGTTGCATGTTATGCATTGTGTATGCCACGTGTGTTACGTGCATTATGTATTGCCATTGTTATCCATAGCAATTGCGTATTGCTATAACATTTAGTCACATTTTGTATGCCATTCTCATTGCATTTTGTTTGGGGATAGAGTTAGCCCAGACACGGGAAACGAGGGAACATTTCGGTACTCCAATACGGAACGTGTCTCGAAGTTCCCGGTCGCCGACCACTCCGGATTACCATATGGAGTCTAGGCGCTTGTTGTGTTTTTACTATGTGCATCATTCACACGAGTAGTGCAATTCGACTCCCTCGGCCAGTCGTGCATTTGAGATGCGTGATTGGTGGCACGAGGATCAGGTGTGCATTTACATATGTGAAAATACTTTGCCATGCCCCTTTTCTTGTTCTCTGCTGCAGCAAAGTCAAAAATCAGCAAACCCTTCTAAAAGCCCTTGTGACAAGCATTCCGGATAATTGCAAACAGAGCGAATCGGGCATCGCAATGGATTTCTGCGCAAGGCAACGCGAGCATGCATCTTTCATCATTCGGAACAGAGTGAGGGCGTCCATGAATTGCATACTAGTTTATGCTTTTCTAGTTTAATTGTTAATTTTTATTAAGGTTTGTAATATAATTATCATTGGACTGGTAATTATGTAAATTCGGACTTTATTATTATTCAGACCCTCCGAGCAAGGGCACAATTGTATGAATCGGCGTGTGTGGATGTATGTCTTCCAACACCCACGTCTTTTCTCCCTTTTTACCAGCTTATAATGGTTAGATAGGGGCTGTTTCAATTAGCATACTTTTATACTGCATTGTGCATTGTTCATCGGATTGCATGCACCGGCCTCGGCACATCATAACTAACTGCAATCGTATTTTCCAATTCCAAGTTGAATATGTGTAGCTGTAGCATCTCATTGCCTTCTTGAGAATAGCGCGAGCCTATGTAGGCATGCTTTGCATGTGTTGCATTAAGGCATTCATATAGTTGGATCCATGCATGGATTATCTAACATCAGCTTTCTGTTTTTGGCAGTATTCGTGTAAGATTTTTATGCTTTGGGCAGCCTGCATGCGTGTGGACTGACTTGCCATGATAGCATGCTTTACCATGAGGCTATTTGCTTATGTGATAACCTACCTGAATGCCCTGGGGTGAAGGTCGGAGTATTCTGAATTAGAAGTAATGCGATTGGTCTGCGAGTTTAAAGCCCACAATAGGGCAAAATCATGTTTCTAAAGCCCACCCAGGGTGGCAAAATCTGTATTTTTAGCCTACTTGCGAGGTAGCAAACTGCCTTCAAGAAACAAAACATGAAATGTTTTGTTCCAATTCAGGCGATCCAGACTTATACTTGTATGGCTGTGCGCATTACATGGTAAATCTAGGCTGAATAACCGGAATAAGAACGCATAATGTTTTCAAAACTAGATATCATGGTTAGTAGAGGCCGATCGTTGAGTCGGGCGAGCGGGGTGCTCACGAAGATGCCTTCCCCAATCGTACCCAAGTTCCCGAGCCCGAGGGCAACTTTGGTTATATTAGATATCCGCACTTTTGGCACCGAGTCAGGGTTTCCTAAATTTCCCAAAATAAAATATTTAGGTGGCGACTCTGTATCTGGCAAAGCAGTCCATGTTTGGCACTTCTTTCAAAAAATCTGTTTTCAAAAATGATTTGCCGGATTTGGACTCTTTGATGATTCATCGGTCATGCATTGCACTCTGTGAGATTAGATACAGGACCATGACTTTGAGTCCTGAACTATAGTGAGCCCATATGAACAAAACGGGGGGGATTTCCCTCCCCGGACGTTCGGGGACGTCTACAGTAATCAACTCTATTAATGTTATGTACAAAAATTAGCAAAGTTTAGTTAGTGGTGGAGTTAGAAAATTAAATTAGATAGAATACTTATTAATTATAACATTAAAAAATTTTACAAATATATTTGACATATATTTTTGCGATTGTCTTCAAGAAAGATAAAAAAAATTATTATTATTTGTATCTAGTGTATCATGAACAACACAAAAAAAAGTCATGGATATAATTTTTAAAATCAGTTACATAATGATAAAGTAATTTTTTTATACAAAATTTGAGTAAAATTCAATATAACAATAATACCACGTCATCATTAATATGTGATATCACTAACCAATAATAAGGAAACTCATGAAGAATGAACCTCACATGTCAAATGTAACTAACAATCCAATAAAGTTTATATCTTCATTGAGATGAATTATGTTTGTATGTCAATAATGATAGACATCACCATTACATTGAAATTTTCACAAATAATAATATAACTTATCGTAATCTCTTTATTCTCAATCAAAACTACTATTATTGTTCTCATAATTTTAAAAATGTCATTGACATTTCACTCTAAATAATATTTTTGTAAATTTTTTTATTTAAAATATTTTCTTTATGTTTGTAAAAAAATAAAAAAATAAATAAAATCCAAAATCTAGGGGGGCACTTGACCCCCTGGTCCCCCTATACCTCCATCCTACGTTTAGTGTATCGATCTTAGATTTGAGGGTAAGATTCGTGTTGATTATGTGAATTTTAGGTTTTGTTTGCATTTATAGATTATAAAATGTGGGGACGAAACCAGAAAATTTATTTAAAGGGGCCAAGGTAAATGTAGAAAAATAAATAAAGTTGATTTTTTAAGGATAAATTATGTAAATAGTCCATGTAGCTTATATGATGTGTCAATTTGGTCTATATTGTTTCAATTTGTTCGATTTTGCCTCTTAATTTAACGAATTGTATCATATTAGTAAAATAAATAAACACTAAACTATAGTGGTGAGTATAGTGTGAGTATTCCTGCCTATCACGCAGGTGACCCGAGTTTAAACCCGGCAACGGCTCCAAAATTTGATGGGTTGTTTCACACACCAAAAATAAACACTAAATTATACCAAATTCCTTAGAATAACGGTAAGTCCAGGTATCGATCTAAAGGGACAAACGAGAAATTAAACAAATTTAACTATTAATATAGCGATCCAGGTTTTATCCCGACCTTTATTGTGTTCCGGACTCGAGTTTCGTGGTTTTATCCCGACCTTTATTGTCTTTTTCCTGTTTCCTCTCTTTAATTCTTTGAATTTGAGTTTTGGGACTTGTTGGGCGAGTTTGGAACAAGTTGGTTGTCTATTGGTGCAAATGGTTGCTGCCTAGGTTTTGGCTTCTTCGCTCGAGCGAGGCTTTTTACACTCGAGCGAGGCTTTTTACACTTGAGCGAGCCTTGGGTATTTGCTTCTTCACTCGAGCGAGGATTGAGAGTCCTCAGGTTTCTTTCTTAGACACAGCTTTCGCTCGAGCAAGAACTTTTGCGCTTAAGCGAGACGCGTGTTATTTGTTCCTTTGCTCGAGCGTGCATCTGCGTTGGTGGCAGACCTGAAGCTTCGCATTGTGCGCTCGACCGACGCTTCTTGCACTCGAGCGAGGCCACTTGTTGTGTCTAGTCGCTCGAGCGACAACTCCTTCGCTCGAGCGAGCCTCGCATATATCAGTTCGCAGCAGCTTTATTTTATATCACTTTTTGGTCCTTTCCTCACTCAAAACCCTAGATCGACTGCCTCTCTCTCTAAAACACTCTCTCTCTCTACAAATACTCCTTGATTTAGGGTCTTTCTACCCTACTCCCTTTGTTAAAAAGCTAGAGTTTGGCGTGGGCTTCCTTGGTTTAGCATCTTCAAGTTTCTCCTCCTTCCTCTTTGAGCTTCTCCATTTGAAGTAGGGATACTCTACCCTTCTATATGGGTTTTAACCTAGATGTTGTCATCTTGTATACATGATGGGATTTGGGAGGGTCTTTTGTGAATTTTGGGTTGGTTCCTATATATTTATGAGAGGGGTTTTCATGTGGGTTTTCTTGTGGGTTCACAAAATAATTGTGGGATTTGTGCATGAGGTTCTATAGTTTTGACATGGTGAAATTTTAGACTCATGGTTTGACATTTTGAAATTTGGGGAAATTTGCCCTAGGTTGGGTTAAATTAAATTAATTCATGTAAATAATGAAATTGATGTAAGAAAGATGAAATTGGAAGGTCATGAGAGAAAATGGTGTAGTTGGATTTGAAAAATCACTCATCTATGGAGAATATAATAAAGTATCTGTTTGATAGATTTATTTATCTGTTTAAATATATCTGTTTTGGGCTATCGGTGGAGAATAGTTGTGACTGTTGTAGAAACCGCATGAGGACTAGGTAAATTGAAACTAGTCATATGAATTATATCATTGAATATGACGGGTTAATTAAATTGTTAAATATGTGATTTGATTAGTCATTGTATATGACAAAGTGTTTAAATACATTACATATGTATTATTGTTTAGAAGGAGATAGGGGATGTACTCCATTATTTGGGAGGAGATACGAGATGGACTCCATTGATAATTAAGTTGGCCGGAGTGTCCTGGGTGAAAGGCCCAAAACCTTATATATTTATGGGTGCCGGTTCCCTCGGACGTGGTTCCGTAAAATAGCAAGAAATGGAAGTGTTGGATTGATGAATGCATTGAATTGTGAACCATTGAGTTGAAATCTCATTTTGGTTGTTTTGATAATTATGAACTTGGTAAATAGGTTTAACCGAAATGGATAATTGGGAATGAATTGAGATATGGTTTTGTATATTGAATGGTCATGGAAATAATATGTGTCGGTTGAGAAATATCCCACATTTATCTGATGCTTATGTCCTAGTTATTTCTCATATATTGTGTAGCATATCTCTACTGGGCTTTGGCTTACCCTACTTGGGACACCATTTTCAGGTACAGGTGACATGCCGCTTCCAAGGGCTTAGCTCGAGAGATTTAGGGGCTAAAGGCTCAATTTTTGTTATTTCATTATGTGTTGAATGTTTTCCTTTTAAGCTGAGGGCTTTACTTGTATAGAGACTAGACTCTTCTTTTGTTGTAACCAAGTGATAACTTGGAAAGATGTAAGCCCGTAGGGTATTTATTTTGTTGTTATCAATTAAGAGTTACATGCTATAGTTTCAAGAAGAATATTTTTGAAAGTGTAATGCATGTAATATCTTTTGTAATACAGACTCTGATGAATGAAAATGTAACAATTCCATTATGTCAGTAGATCTTATGAATGGTTTATTTATGTATTTTTCTGAAGGCGTTACAATTAAATTCCTAAATTAATTTTGATAAAAAGATTGAGAGATATTATGACTAAATGAGAATTAAATGAAATTGAGAAATTAAATTGACAATTAAACGTAGAGTTCGAGACATTGATTTTTAGGAAAATCTTAGGGCAAAGAATTCACCACCAACCACACAAATAAAACTTAACATCGGCCATCAATTGCAATCCAGTTTAAACTACTCAATATTTCGCAACTTCAAGTTTGAAACATTGATCAAGAAGATTGTTGCATTCAACGTACAGGCACGAATCATCCCAAGTAGCACAAGTCGTTTGCTCTAAACTATAGTAGCAACACGATCCATCTTTCGTAGCATGACTCATCTCATACTTTGAACACAAACACAAAGAAAACTAATATATGGAATGCATTAAACAATCATAGAGAATAAAATACTTGAAGAGATGAAAAGAAAATTATTATAAACTTCTAGAACATCTATACATTTATTTATGTAACACCCTCAAAATAATAACATTAAACCCATCAATATAGACATGCATATATATATAAAAGCCCCACATTCGTTTATTCATCAGAGTTCCAATACCAAAAAGTATGACATGTTAACGACAAAAGCAAATGCCCTAAAGGCTTACAGCTTTCCAAGTTAACACTTGGTTACAACAAAAGAGTGCTAACTCATTTACACATTAAGCCCTTGGCTTGAAAATACATGTAATACATCAAAGAAACTAAACAACAAAAGTTTGCCCGCCTCTAGCCTCCCAAGCTACGTCCTTGGAGGTGGCATGCTACCTGTACCTGAAAATGATATTCCCATATAGGGTGAGCCACAGCTCAGTAGAGATATGCTAAACACAGTATGAGCAATGACTAAGACATTAGCAATTGATAAATGTTCAATTTCCATAAACCAATTCATAACCCATTTCCATTTCATTTTACTTTCCATTTCTTATCAATTTCTCAATTTACATCAACGGCTCAGAACCTGGCCAACCACTTACATGAGACAATGACTCATATAAAACACTTTCCATCATTCAACAGATAAACATACTAGTTGTATCAACATCTTAACAGATAAGCATACAAGCTGTATCCACATTTCAACAGATATGCATATTAGCTATATCAACACTTCCAATGATAAGCATATGAGCTGTATCAACACTTCCAAAGATAAGCATATGAGCTACATCAACACATTATCTGACAAGCATATGAGCTGTATCAGTGGAGTCTACCAGATGGCCGCGACACCCGACAGGGTCCGGCCGAAGAGGGAAAGCTTTTGCAGTCTGGAGAGGCCCATTGGCCTTAGTATATCTAAGAACAACCGCAGGTGTACCATGAGATCCCTAGAACCGTTAAAACGGTCTGTACGCGGCATCTTGAACCGGTCCGGCAAAGTCACCGCCGAATCGGTGTACCCATCCTCTATATCCAGAATGAAATTAACGCCTTGAGGGTTTTGAACAGCTTTTCTAACTTGCTCACTTTCAGCGCTGTTGGATCCACCTCAAATTGAAACAGTGTATCCACTAGATTAGCTGGTGCTTTGGATAGCTGAGGTAGGATTGGCGGTGGAACTGGCCCCGTTGGGATGTCCGTATTTTCCTGGACATTTGCAGTCTCCCCGAGTGTTGGAACTCTAGGTGGGGGTGGGGGTGGATGCGAAGTAGATGTTCCGGCTTGCTGTGGTTGTTGCTGTTGCTGAAGTTTGGCAATTAGCTCTGTTTGTTAAGCTACAACCTCTGCCTGACGCGCGACAAACTCTGCCTGGCGGGCAACATCCCGCTGCATGGATTGCATAGTCTCTTGGAGCTGACGCATCATGTCCTCCATACTTGCCATAAGGTGCTAATATAACTGAACAACAGGTGTATCTTTTTCTGCAGTAGAAATGGAAACCTCAGCCTGACTACACACTGGTGGGGTGGATAAAGGCCGTTGATCTGGTAACCACTGTACTGATGAACTACGCCGAACTAACCTTCGTCTAGTAACCGGTGGCAATGAAACAAATACTAGTTGTCCGTCTATCAGATCCTCGGATCGATGAAGTCTTCGACCTCGGATCCAAACTGCTTAGGGAATATCTACCTGGTTGGAAGCAATGATGCAAAACTACCTTGCAAAAAGATAAATAAAGCATAATAAGGAAACGATAAGCAGAAAAATGGACAGCACTTTGGCTTAAATTAGGACAGCACACAGTTGACATTGTAAGCTGAACACACTGTTCTCTATACTAATCAGTGTTTCCCAAATCACTGCCCCAAAGCTGATACCCTCAGGTAAAACTGATTCCCCCAAATACTGATGCACACAGGCCTGATACCCAAACTCGTAACTGATACATACAACCTATAGAGACACACTATGACAACACATATCAAGCAAGTAAGGGCCAAAACATCCCTATGGAGGGGTAGGGTTTCCCTGTCCTATCTTCTCAGGAGCTAGGGTTTTACTACGCACGCAGTGGTTTTCAAACAACCTACAATCGAGTAAGCAATCTGTCCTAGTTTGGAATGGTCTTTACGGATTCTGATATGTGTAGACACCCCATTTTTGACCGTCCTCAAGACTTGGACGTCACCGTTTGAACGCTCGGCGATCATCCCAGTTCGTGTTTGTTTCGAGTTCCCAGAGGTCTCGGCTACGCGCCTTGCCTCAGGATCTCTCGACTTGCTTGTTCTGTGCTTGGTTTTGCACCAAGGACTTGTGTGTTTTGTACCTGAGGGTAGAGAGTAGCTTGTTAGCTACCCCTGACCCCCACCGGCCTTGGCTTGAGGCCACCGGCCGTATATTCTTGCTACCGGCCATTGGTGAAATATACCATTGGCCGGTCGGCACTTGGTGCGGTCGGCCGTCCATCTGTTTGGCCGATGGCCTCTTTTGCTGGCCGGTACTACCTTTTTGCCTTTTTCAGGCATAATGCATGCTAGCTGTGCCAGCTGGAATGCACAGACCCTGCCCCCCATGCACGAGTGTGGCTGTTTTGCCCCTTTTGCACCTTTTTGGTCCAAACTTTCTCTAGAAGATTGCACCCTTTGCTCAAGCTTCTTGAGAAAGCTTGACCTTTTGTCTTGGCTTCCTCAAGAAGCTTGAACCTTTGGGTTAGCTACTCTTGGAAGCTTGGCCTCTTTGACCCTTCTTTTATTAGCTTCTTTAAGAAGCTTGGAGCCATTCCCTTGTCTATATAAGGAGACCCTCCTCCTCCTTTGTTTTGGTTCAGTAAAACCAGACCTTATACACATGTATATCTGATATACATCTTCTCTCCCTATATCTCCCTCTTTCTCTTTATTTGTGTGTGTTTAATAGCGAAAAGGTGTGTTTTCTTCTTAGTTTTGCACTAAGACACATAGCATTACACCATACTTTGACTTGGGAGGCCTTGAGGGTTTGTTCTTGAAGTTTTGGGTCAGTTTTGATAAGAAGAAGAGGGCTGAGCTTGCTGTTCTTGGAGTGTTCTTCAAGGGTAACATTATTTACTTTATATTCTCCAATCATGCACTAGTCTTTAGCCTATCTTGCTTACTATTTCAGACTTTGTGTATAACGTCGAAGGCCCCTTGTACAGAGAGTGACTTGCGTCATCCGAGAGAGTAAGTGATGTCATCGAGAGTGAGTTATGGCATCAATGCGACGTCGTTTTAGAGTCCAAAACAAGAACATTTTCTTAACATATGCCCAGTGTTCTATACCTGAAGATAGATTGTTAGAGAAAATTAGAGCGCTGTTCACACCCAGGTCACCAAATTATGTGAGGGTCGCACATGAATTACACGAGGATGGGCAACCACATCTCAATGCCCTTGTTCAATTTCCATACCGTTTTCAGACCCAGAATGAACAGTTCTTCGACGTTACTCACGATCGAACCAGTCGCCATTTCCATCCGAACGTACAAGGGGCCTTCAGCCAACAGAATGTGCTGGAATACATCTCCAAACACGGGGATTACACGGAATGGGGTGAATTCCGTGAGAAGAGCTGCTGCGCTAACCAGAATAACAAAGAAAATATATATCGGGATGCACTTGCAGCCGGCATCAAGGACGAAGCACTAGCAGTGGTACAAAATGGCAACCCAAAATGTTTCTCGTTAAATTATGACAAGTTGTCATCAAATTATGACCGGATTTCATTGAATCCACCATTGCCGTATGTTCATCCATTTACAGACACAGTATGGGTCATTCCAACGGCAATACAGAATGGGTTGCAAATAATATAAGAGACGAAGCCCAAAGACCGCATAGGCCCAAGAGCATTATAATTGAAGGCCCATCCAGAATTGGGAAAACATGTTGGGCCCGGTCTTTGGGACCACATAATTATTATTCTGGCCACATCGACCTGAGGGACCACAATAACGACGCTTTCTACAACATAATCGATGATGTGGCCCCACAATTTTTGAAACATTGGCGCGAGTTTATTGGAGCGCAACGGGATTTTTTTTCAAATTGTAAATATGCCGGCCCAAAAAAAATAACGGGCAGGATTCCAAGTATTATATTATGCAACCTCGGAGCCGACTCCAGTTACAAAGAGTTTTTGGAAAAACATGAACACGCCGGGCTCAAAGCGTGGACAATCTGAAAAGCAGAATTCTATACAGTCAACGAGCCCCTGTTCGCCAGAACCAATCAGGAAGAGGCATCGTAATGCCAAGAAGAAGGCCCAACGCAGGAAGACATTCCACTTCCAATGCGGCTGTTCAATATTCCATACGAACGGATGTGTCGAACCACATACATTGGAGAGAGAGGACGCTGTCAGGGGTCTTTTGCGATACTTTGAAGAACCCGATGTGGTTCAAAGCGGTAGACCTCTCCAGACCGGGCAATCAGGGGGTGTACAGGATACAATGCCTATTCAACTACAACCTCCAGAAAGCTTTGGGAATCCAGACGTTTACCGCGACAATGTATACATGGCTAACATCCAGTGGTCGCAGAAGCCTGTCAGAGACTGTATTTACCCAGCTTATTGCACGCAGGATGACGAACAAATTATCCAGCTTTGGGATTATTAGCCCTGTAAATTATTGTCTCGCACTGACCATTGTACTCGACGAGCTTTCATATTATGTAAAAGATTGGCGATGAGAAAATATTTATGTAAATTTTTATGATTAAATAAAAATGCAATTTTATTGAATTTATGTGTCTTAATAAATTTGATTTCTAAGCAGGTTTAAGCTGGATAAATGGGTTGTAATTGGTAAACAAACCAACGGCCCAATTACAACAATGAGGCCCATTTAATGTTTATTAGTTATTTTAAAATAGACCCAGACATGTGGCATAGCAGCCCATTACAGATAGGCCCAGACACATGGCACAACAGCCCATTAGAGATAGGCCCAGACACATGGCACAACAGCCCATTAGAGATAGGCCCATCAGTAAGCAAAAT
>NW_021024933.1:2898181-2910153 GCF_004153795.1 Camellia sinensis | reverse complement strand
CCATTTTTTACTGACCTTAAGACTCAGACGTCATCGATTGAGCGCTCAGTGATGATGCATGTCATGCTTGTTCTGAGGTTTCGGAGTTTTGGCTAAGAGCCTTACCCCCGGACCTTGGGACCCCTTTGTGCTTTACCTCGATTTGCGAACCAGATTTTGTTTTCTCATCCCAAAGGGAGGGAGAGGTCTCATGGACTATCTCTCAGTGGCTATAGGCCACATTTCGTGGTCGTAGGCCACTATTCCCGTTTGGAGACCAGTTTTCGATTTTCGGAGCCCTCGGTCATGCCCCTCGGTTCGGGACGGCTTAACTTTCTCCGTTTGCTCCGATTTTTGGTACACACCTTGTTTCCTCTTTCTAGAGGGACACTGTGGCCCGGGAGACCACCTTTGTGGTCACACGCCACTTTTGGTGCCTAACAGCTTATTTTCGGGGCACCCAGCTGCGCGTTTTGACCCCCGAACCTTCGTTTTGTATCCGTCTTCATTCATTTTTGGCATGCACCCTATTTTTGTTGTTTGGGAGGTGGTACAAGGGTAGGAGACAACCTTTTATCCTTGGAGACCATTTTTCTCCCCGCTTGTCAGTTTTCTGGTTTTCTTGTTGGGAAGCTGGTTTTCTTGGTTTTTGGGCCACATTTACTGGTCTCCCACCCCACCACTAGCTTGCATTCAATCGGGAGGCCACCAAATGGGGCCACCGACTGGTTTTTTTAGGAAGCTTGAACCTTTTGAACCTTTGTTTTAGCTTCTTGAGGAAGCTTGAACCTTTTGACCCTTTCCTCTAGCTTCTCCAAGAAGCTTGAACCTTTTTTAGCTTCTCCAAGAAGCTTGAACCCTCTTGTTTTTCTATAAGAGAGGCCCTCCCTCTCTAAAGAGAGGTTGAAAAAAGTTGGTCTAAGGCATACAAGACTTCTCCCTCTATATCTCTACATCCAAGCTCAAAAAGTGCATGGTTCTTGCACCTTTGCATACCATCTCCCAACCTAACCCCTCCACCATCACTCTAAGCATCTTGGAGGCCATTTTCAGAGGTTGAGAGGCTGTCTTTGTGGTCCAGAGGTTACTGGTCCTTTTGCGCTACAAGGGTAACTCACTTTCTCCCTTTTAAGGCTTCATTTTGCTTCATCTTTTAGCTATAGTTTCAAGCATATTTCAGCTTTGGTGTAAACTGAAAAAAGTCTTATTTTGAGGCCATTAGCATGTTTGTTTCAGATCATTTTTCTGTTGGGGGTCATCTACCCCCTTGCATGCTTCATTTTACCTTGTTTTGAGCCATGCATTAGGGCCTTTGCATTGACCTTTGTTTGACCTTCTAGCCACTGAAATCCAGTAGATTTTCAGTAGCTAGCATACTATTTTGAGTGCTAAAATGAGAGAGAGGTGACCCTCTTTCCCCTTGTTTTGTTTCCTAGCATATTTGGCCTAACAAAGGAGCCCTTATTTGCATACTTCCAATCCATGTTTTAGGCCATTTTTGGTAAGTTTTAGGACCTGCATAAGATCTGTCTAGAGCTTGTTTTTCCATATTGGGTGACCATCTTGCATGTGTAGAACAACCCTCTTCATTGCCTATCAAAGGAGCATGTCATTCTTGCATGCATTGACCATGTTTCAGTGGGTTTTTGGGCTTTATTTGGAATGTCATACCTTTGAATTTTGCTGGTTTAGTGGCCTCTTTAATGCCTTGTATACTTGTAGTGTAAACCCTCTTCACTAGCTTGTATTGCATGTTGTTTTGGCACTTGATTCTAGCACTTTTTGGCCATGCCTTAAACTGATTTTGTGCATGTTTTGGACTGCCTTAGCTCTGTTTTTATGCCTCATGGTCGAATGATGCTTGCTATGCATGGTTGTAGTTCAATACCTTTGCCAAGCTTTGAGTTTTGGAGCCTATTGCATGCTTATACTGAGGTGTTTTCATGTTTTGGGGTCATTGAGCATGCTATTTCAGAGCTTGTACTTATGATATATTCCCATGTTTTCCACTCTTTAAATGCATTTGAGAGTTGTGCTTATATGCCTCGTTTATGGACCATTGCATGAGCTCTATTTCCATGCATTTTGAGCCATCATTTTAGGCCATTTTCCCACTGTATTGGACCTACATAGGGACTATTTTGGGCTGGTTGGGTCATTTGTGCATTGCTTTGGGTACCTATAGTCTAATCCACTTGACTAGTTTCGGTATTTGGGCCATTTAGCGTGCATTATGTGAAGTGTTTGCATGTTTCTGGACCATCTTGCATGTCATTTCAGGGCTGAAAAATATGCGATTGTATGTCATATTTCACGCTTACCATGCTTTGGTGGAGTTGCACTTTGTGCCTTAGGTTTGGTCCCATTCATTTTAGTTTAAGTCCATCTTGCATTGTATATGCCATGTAGTTCATGTTGTTGCATGATTGACCAATGCATTGTGCATGCCTTGATCGTCTCATTGATAGTCTTCGTATGTGCATTGTGTATGCCATATAGTTCGTGTGCATTGAGTATTCCATTCTTAGTTCATAGCATTGCGTATGCTAGTTACATCTTTGCATGTCATTTCTTGCATGTTTGCATGTCTTAGTTGCATTTCATTTAGAATTGTATGCTAGTTGTTGCATAGTGTTTGGAGTAGGGTTTAGTCCAAAAACGGGAAGCGAAGGACGTTTCGTACTCCAAGTGACGACACGTACCTCGATTCTCGGTCGCCGACACTCCGGATTACCCATGATGGAGTTTAGGCCTTGTTGTGTTTATATGTGCATTCATTTCATATCGAGTCATGCAATTCGACTTCTCGGTCATCATGCATCGAGATGCATGATTGGTGGCACGAGGATCGAGGACTACCCTCACCAGAGCTTACGCAATGATGGGAAGAGTGGTCGTGCACACATATGCTGAAAATACTTTGCCATGCCCCTTTCTTGCTCTCTGTTGCAGCAAACCAGAAACCAGCAGCAAAAGCTGGTCGGTAGTATCCCTACAGGTTCCCATGGTGGAGTTTCAGCCTTCTGGAGCTTTGTACAGTATTTTGGGACCAATTGCAAACAGAGGCAAATCGGGGCATCGCGATGGATTTCCCGACGAGGCGACTCGAGCATGCATGCATCCTTTATCATTCAAAGCAGAGCTGAGGCGGTCCATCATATGTAGTTTGCATGCTAGTTCATTTGCTTATTTAGTTAATTTGTTAATTAGCTAATGTTGTGTAATAATTAGCTTGATTAGCTTAGATTAGCTAGTTGGTTGTGTATTATTCATTCGGACCCTCTGAGGAGGGCAATGTTGTAATAAGTGTGCGTGTGTATGATGTATGTCTTCCAACCCCACGTCTTTCTCCCTTTTACGTACTTACTTTCGATGGTTAGTTTTAGGGCACGTTTCAATTAGCATCCTTATGCTTGCATGTTCGCATCCATTCATCTGTCTTGCATGCACCGAGCTCGGCGCATCATACTAACTGCATTGTATTTCAATTCTAAGTTGAATACATATTATCTGTTGTATTTCATATGCCATGTTGAGAATATCCGAGCCTATCTTAGTTGCATTTTGCATGTGTTTCATTAGCCATCTTAACATGAACTAGGATCATGCATTGATTAGTAACTAGTTTCTGTTTTGGCTTGGAGTACTCGATGAGCGTTTATGCTTCTGCATCCTTGCATGCGTGTGAGTGACTGCCATGATAGCATGCTTACCATGAGGCTATTTGCTTATGTGATATAACTGCCTGAATGCCTGCTGGCGGAGGTTGGGTTATTTGAATTGGAACAATGCATTGAATGAGAGTCTTAAGCCCACTTGAGGGTGGCAAATCCACGTCTTAGCCTACTTGCGAGTAGCACCATCAAACCATCTTTCAAATAAACAAACATGAAAAGTTTTGTTCCAACTCAAATGATCCAGTCTTTACTTGTATGTTGTGTGCATCACATAGTAATTCTAGGGTAATAACCGGAATAAGAGCACATAAAGTTTTCAAAACTCGATATCATGCTTAGTAGTGGCCGATCTTTGATCGGGCGAGCGGGGGTGCTCATGAAATGGCCTTCCCCAATCGTACCTAAGTTTCTGAGCCGAGGCAACTTTGGTGATGACAGACACGTGGCCTTAGGCACGAGTTAGGGTGTCCTAAATTCCACCAAAATAAAATATTTAGGTGGCGACTCTGTACCTGGCAAAGCAGTCCATGTTTTGGCACTTCTTTCTAAAATCAGTTTTTCAGAACGATTTTCTGGATTTGGACTCTTTGATGATTCATCGGTCTTGCATTGCACTCCGCGAGATTAGATACAGGACCGTGACATTTGAGTCCAAACTGTAGTAAGCCCAATGAACAAAACAAGATTCTCTTGGGACGTTCAGGCGCGTCTACAATGGGCAATCAGTGAATGGGGGTATTTATATGATTCCAATTGTCCGCGAATTTTTGGATGTTTTTTTCGAAAGAGTTACTAGGAGAGTTAGTGGATCGGGAAATCGAGTTTACAATTGAGGTAGTGCTAGGAACTCAACCCATTTCAAAAACTCCCTATAGAATATCACCGGTTGAAATGAAAGAGTTGAAGGTTCAATTACAAGATTTACTTGGTAGAGGGTTCATTCGCCCGAGCGTTTCTCCTTGGGGTGCGCCAGTCCTGTTTGTGAAGAAGAAAGATAGAACTCTTCGGTTATGTATGGATTACAAGGAGCTTAACAATGTGACAATCAAGAGTAAGTACACATTGCCTAGGATCGATGATCTGTTTGACTAGCTACAAGGGGCACAAGTCCTTTTAAAAATCGATTTGCGGTCCGGATATCACCAATTGAAGGTCAAAGCTGTTGATGTTGAAAAAACTGTCTTCCGAGCCCAGTACGTCCATTACGAGTTCTTGGTTATGCCCTTTAGGGTTACCAATGCACCGGCAGCATTCATGGATTTAATGAATCGTGTCTTCAAGCCTTACCTGGATGAGTTTGTAGTAGTGTTTATTGACGACATCCTCATTTATTCGAAGGATGCAAAAGCTCATGAAAATCATCTTCATTTAATTATTCAAACACTCCGAGACAAGAAACTATACGCTAAATTGAAGAAATGTGAGTTTTGGCTACATGAAGTGGGATTCTTGGGTCCTGTGATAACCAAGGAACGTGTTTCTGTTGACCCACACAAGATTGAAACAATCGTAAATTGGCCAACCCCTACCAATGTGACCGAGGTGCGTAGTTCTTGGGATTGGCCGGGTACTACTGAAGGTTTGTTAAAGATTTCTCCAAAATTGTCGTGCCACTCACTCAATTAACTCAGAAGGGTGTTTTGTTTGAATGGTCCAAACAACGGGAATCTGCCTTTCGGGAATTGAAAACGAAGTTAACTACAGCACCGGTTCTTGCACTACCATCTGGCACTGAAGGATTTGTGATCCACAGTGATGCTTCTTATAAAGGGCTAGGCTGTGTACTTATGCAAAATGGGAGGGTTATCGCTTATGCATCTCGTCAACTCAAACCCTATGGAAGGAACTACCCCACACATGACCTAGAGCTAGTAGCGGTGGTCTTTGCTTTGAAGGTATGGCGACATTATTTGTATGGCACTACTTGTGAAGTCTATACTGATCATAAGAGCCTCAAGTATCTCTTTACCCAAAAGGAGTTGAATATGCAACAGCGACGATGGTTGGAACTCATTAAGGATTATGATTTGCAAATTTTTACCATCCTGGTAAATCCAATACAGTTGCAGACGCTCTTAGCCAAAAGGGTATGGGAAATTTGGCCAATTTACTCGCGAGGCAGAAGGAATTATCACTTGAATTGGAAAGGATGGACGTAGACATTGTGGTGCATAGTCGGGATGCTATAGTAGCAGCAATCTTAGGCCAGTCGGCATTAATCGAAAAAATCAAGGAACGACAGATGGAAGATGAATTCTTAAGGAAGATCAAGGAGGAGATGAGGACAAAACAAAAACCCGGATTTGACTTTGCAAATTATGTACTTAAATTTCAAGGTAGATTATATGTTCCCAATGTACCAGAAATTAAAAAGAACTTGATGGAAGAAGCACATGCCTTGAGACTCTCAATACATCCCAGGAGTACCAAAGATGTATCGAGATTTAAAGTAGAACTTTTGGTGGCCGAATATGAAGAAAGAAATCGCGGAGTTTGTTTCGAAATGTTTGCAATGTCAACAAGTGAAGGCAGAACATCAGAGACCGACAGGGTTGCTTCAACCCCTTCCAATTCCGGAGTGGAAGTGGGAACATTTAACTATGGATTTCATTGTAGGGTTACCGCGAACTCCTCGGGCATGAATTCAATATGGGTCATCGTGGATCGGTTAACTAAATCCGCTCATTTCCTACCTATGAAGACTCAGTATAATGCAGATAAACTTGCTGTAATCTATGTGAATGAAATTGTGAAGCTTCATGGTGTTCCGGTTTCGATTGTGTCAGACAGAGACCCAAAATTTGTGTCTAGATTTTGGCAGGGTTTACAGAATGCAATGGAGACAAAGTTAAAGTTTAGTACAGCCTTTCACTCCCAGACCAATGGGCAATCCGGGAGGATAATACAAACCTTAGAAGATATGCCACGAATGTGTGTTTTGGACTTCCAGGGGAGTTGGGAAACTCATTTACCGTTGGCGAAGTTTGCATACAATAATAGTTACCATTCGAGCATTGGAATGGCCCCCTATGAAGCCTTATATGGAAGACCATGTTGTTCCCCCGTGTGTTGGGCCGAAGTTGGAGATAGATCGTTGTTAGGGCCTGAAATTGTACAGTTGACGACAGAAAAGATTAAAACCTTACAAGAAAGATTAAGAACCCGCTCAAAGTAGACAAAAGAGTTATGCTGATCACTGACGAAGAGATTTGGAATTTTATATGGGTAATTATGTTTTTGTAAAAGTCACTCCAATGAAGGGACATCCTCGATTCGGTAAAAAGGGTAAGTTAACACGCCGATATGTTGGTCCGTTCCAAATTCTTGAGAAAGTGGGTCTGGTGGCTTATCGAGTTACTCTTCCACCAAGCATGGACCAAGTGTATAATGTATTTCATGTATCTATGTTGCGAGGTTATCTTCCAGATCCGTTTCATGTCATCGATTAGCACCAAATCACCTTGGATGATAAATTAACCTGTGAAGAAAAACCAATTCAAATTTTGGACCGGCAAGTGAAGCAACTAGAAAACTGGGTAATCCCAATGGTAAAGGTCGAATGGCAAGAGCATTACGGAGCAGAAGCTACTTGGGAAAAAGAAGAAGAAATGCGCACCAATATCCAGAATTATTTCTATAGTAAGGTAAAACAAGTTTGAGGGACCAAACTTATTAAGGGAGGGAGAGTGTAATAACCCGACCCTCTTGGGACATGTTTTCTATTATGCTTTCAATCTCTTCTTATGTCCATTTATACGCTTAATGCAAAATTTTAGGTAAAATTACATTTAATTGTGTGAATTATATGATTATAGACTTATATCTGTCAACTATGGGAAAACTCTGTTACAACTGTGATGGTTAGATTAGTAATTGCAGGCCGTAGAGGCGCGATAACCCAAAATTGACTTTATAATTGCAATAAGCGTAATTTTTAGATCATAATGTGAATTTTTGTAAAAAATTGATTCGTAATGATTAAACTGCTTAATTTGTGGTTAACTCTTAGTTAACCCTTTTAAACTCTTAACTTGGCAATTCTATCACAGAGAAATATGTCCTGAGAGGAAGGGAGAGTGAGAGAAGGAGAGAAAGAAGATGAGGCTCAACAAGAGGGAAACTTGAAGAATTGAGATGAGTTTTAGAGATTTGAGTCCAAGGTAAGTTTAATTCACTAAGAAAATCCTCTCTAATTTATTTTAGTAGGAATTTTGGTTATTTGTGAAAGCTAAGGTTTCAAGAAGGAGCTTGTGCGTGATAGTTGGTTAATTAGAAGGAAGATCCTTGTATTTAGTTGTTTTGAACTATTTTGAGCTTTGTGAAGGAGAATTGCATCATATTCTTTGGTTTGTATGTTTGAACTCATCTATATATTTAAATGGTTATATATATATATAATTGAAAACCTAATATGGGTAGAACTTTGAAGGAATTGGGTTGTGTATATGAATTTGAAGAAAATGAAGGTTTAATTGAGCTTATGATTCATGTTAGTGTGGTGTTATATCATCATATTGTCTCAAATTCTTCTATTTTGCACCTTGTATTGTGTTGACCTAGCTGGGTATGTGTGTTATTTCGGACTACTCAAAATAGGGGCTGCGACCTCACGTGCGGGGCTCATGGCTGCACATGCGGGAAGCACCACCGCACGTGTAGGGCTCATTCTCGCACGTTCGGAAAACAGGGGAGTGTGAAGTTGAGATTCTGAAATAAATGCACGTGTCAGGCGCTGTAGACACCCCATTATTGACCGACCTTAAGACTCAGACGTCATCGATTGAGCGCTCGGTGATTGCGCATGTTGTGCTCGTTCTGAAGTTATGGAGTCTCGGTTGAGAGCCTTACCCCCAAACCTCGGGACCTTTTTGTGCTTTGCCTCGGTTTGTGAACCAAGTCTTGTTTTCTCTTCCCGAAGGGAGGGAGAGGTCTCGAAGACCATTTCTCAGTGGCTGTAGGCTACTTTTCGTGGTCGTAGACCACTGTTCCCGTTTGGAGGCTAGTTTCCAATTTTCAGAGCCGTCGGCCGTACGCCTCGGTTCGAGACCGCTTAACTTTCTCCGTTTGCTCCGATTTTTGGCACACACCTTGTTCCTCTCTCTAGAGGGACACTGTGGCCCGGGAGACCACCTTCGTGGTCGCACGCCACTTTCGATGCTTAACAGTCAGTTTTCGGGGCACCCGGCTGCGCGTTTTGGCCCCTGAACCCTCGTTTTGCATCCGTCTTGGTTCATTTTTGGTATGGACCCTATTTTCATTGTTTGGAAGGTGGTACAAGGGTAGGAGACCACCTTTTCTCTTTGGAGACCACTTTTCTCCCGCCGGCCGGTTTTCTTGTCAGGTAGCTGGTCTCCCTCACTTTTGGGCCACAATTGCTGGTCTCCCACCACACCACTTGCTTCCTTTGAGTGTGGAGACCACCCTAGGAGGCCACCGACCAGCTGAACCTTTTGACCCTAGTCGGCCGACCAGGGGGAGTGGTCGGCCGACCACCTGAACTGGTCGGCCAGCTTTCTCCTTTTCTGTCTCACTAAGTTGGTGCCAGCTGTGCCTGCTGGAAGCCACAGATTGCATCGTCCATACACGTGTATGGAGGATGTTTAACCATGGTTTTAAGCTTGTTGAAGAAGCTTTAGACCCTTGGCTCTACAAAGGGAAGGCTCGTCTTCCCTTGCAATGGTTCCGAAAGTTGTTTATGGCTTATACATACACTTCCCTCTATATCTCTACACTTTGGCTCTAAAGTTGCATAGTTCTTGACCCCTTTGCATACCATCTCCTAGCACAACACCTCCATTATCAACCTAAGCACCTTGGAGCTGGTTTTGAGAGGTTGAAGGTGTGCTATTTTTGGTCCAGAAGCTACTGGTCCCTTTGGCTACAAGGGTAACACTCTATTTCCCTCTTTTTAGCATTGTTTTGTTCGATCTCTTAGCCTAGTTTGCATGCATATTTGAGTTTTGTCATAAACTTAAAATAGTCTTATTTTGAAGTCCTTAACATGTTTGTTTAAGACCATTTTTTTGTTGGGGGTCATCTACCCCCTGCATGCTTTATTTCATCTTGTTTTGAGCCATGCATTAGGCCCTTTGTGTTAAGCTTTGTTGGCCCTTTTGACCCCTGAAAGCCAGCGGTTTTTCAGTGGTTATTATGCTGTTTTGGGCACCAAAATCAGAGAGGGGTGACCCTCTCACCCGTTGTCTTATTTACTAGCATATTTGGCCTAACAAAGGAGCCCTTATTTACATACCTCCAAGCCATGTTTCAAGCCATTTTTGGTGGCTTTTAGGACCAGCATAGGCTTTGTCCAGAGCCTTTTTTTCCATTTTGGGTGTCCATCTTGCATGTGTACAATAACCCTCTTTATAGCCTATCAAAGGGGCATGTCATTCTTGCACGCATTGGTCAAGTTTAGTGGGTTTTTGGGCTTCATTTGACATGGCATGATTTTATTTTTGACTGGTTTGGTGGCCTCTCATGTGCTTCATATGGTTGTAGTGTAAATCATGATCCAAACTTATTTTATTCATATTTTGGGTTCCCTTAGCTCTGTTTGAAGTGTTTTGGGTCGTGCATGCGTTGTTGTATATGTCCATAGTTCAATTTAAGCTCACTAGGTTTGCATATTGGGTCCACTAGCATGCATTGTTTGGACCATTGACATGTTTTGGCATCATCAAGTATGATATTTCAGAGCATATAAGGTTGCCATATTCTCATGTTCATCACTCATTCAATATGATTGAGAGTTGTGCTTGTATGCCTTATTTTTTAGCCTTAGCATGAGCTTCATTTCTATGCATTTTGAGACATCATCTTAGGCCATTTTTCCACTATTTTGGACCTGCCTAGGGTCTGTTTGGGCTGGTTTTTCCATTTGTGCATTACTTTGTATACCTCTAGTGTAACGCACTTCACTAGTTTCAGTATTCGGGCCATCTAGCATGCATTGTGTGACATATTTGCATGATTCAGGACCATCTTGCATATCATTTCAGAGCTAGAAAACGTATGATTGTATGCTATATTTCATCCATTGCCATGCTTTGGTAGAGTGGCATTTGATGCATTAGGTTCGAGCCTTTGCATTGTGCATGCTTATATGTGTCTTGTTGCTTTGATTTCATCATGTTTGGCCACTGATTTGGGTGTGGCCGAGGTCCATTCACTTTGGTTTAAGTCCAGCTTGCATTGTGTATGCCACATAGTCCATGTTGTCGCATGAGTTGATCATTGCATTGAGCATGCCTTGTCCATCCCATTGTGTTTGTTAGTCTTCACATGTGCAATGTGTATGCCATTGTTTAGTCCATGTGCATTGAGTATGTCATGCGTAGTTCATAGCATTGTGTATGCCATTTGCATGCTTGCATGTCATTCCTTGCATCTTTGTATCATTTAGTTGCATTACATTAGGATTGCATGCTAGAAGTTGCATTGAGCATGACATTCTTGTTTCATCATGTTTGGGACAGGAGTTAGCCCAAATGCGGGAAACGAGGAGCATTTTATACTCCAAGTGATGAAACGTGCCTCAATTCCCGGTCGCCGACACTCTTGACCATCCATGATAGAGTTGTTGGCTTTAGATGTTTATTTGTGCATTCATGTCACATTAAGTCGTGCAATCCGACTCCTCGGCCATCATGCATCGAGATGCGTGATTGGTGGTCCGAGGATCGAGGGTTACACTCCCTAGAGCCTATGCTATGACGGGGAGAGTGGTCGAGCACACATTTTTTGAAAATACCTTGCCATGCTTCCCTATTGCTTTGTGTTGCAGAAAACCAGAATCTAGGGGCAGAAAGTGGTCGGCCGACCAGGTTTTCTGGCAGGCCGACCACCCTTTTTGATCTCCACCACAAAGGGGTGGTTGGCAGGTGGTCTCCCATGCCATTGGTTGGTTGGCAGCCCTCCCACAACTTCCCAGAGTGGAGTTTCAGCCTCTTGGAGCTTCGTGCAAGTTTCTGAAATAAATTGCACCCAAAGGCGGGATGAAGCATCACGATAGATTTCCCGACGAGGCGACTGGAGCATGCATGCGTCCATTGTCATCCAAAACAGAGCCGAGGTAGTCACATTCATTTAGTTTACATGCTTACTTAGCTAGTTTGTTAATTAGTTAATGTCGTGTAATAATTAGCTGTAGTTCATTATTCATCTGGTTTTGTATTACTCGGATCCTCCGAAGAGGGCAATGTTGTAATAAGTGTGCGTGTGTGTGATGCATGTCTTCTAACCCCACGTCTTTCTCCATTTTATTTACCAGCTTATGATGGTTAGTTTAGGGCATGTTTCAATTAGCATACAGCATGA
>NW_021024933.1:2846986-2897716 GCF_004153795.1 Camellia sinensis | reverse complement strand
GGTCTTTGGGACCGCATAATTATTATTCTGGCCACATCGATTTGAGGGACCACAACGACGACGCTTTCTACAACATAATCGATGATGTGGCCCCACAATTTTTGAAACACTGGCGGGAGTTTATTAGAGCGCAATAGGATTTTTTTCAAGTTGTAAATATGCCCGTCCAAAGAAAATAAAGGGCGGGATTCCAAGTATTATATTATGTAACCCCGGAGCCGATTCTAGTTACAAAGAGTTTTTGGAAAAAAATGAACCCGCCGGGCTCAAAGCGTAGACGATCAGAAATGCAGAATTCTATACAGGCGATCAGCCCCTGTTTGGCAGAACCAATCAAGAAGAGGCATCGTAATGCCAAGAAGAAGGCCCAACGCAGGAAGATATTCAACTTTCAATGCGGCTGTTCGATATTCCATACGAATGGATGTGTTGAACCACATCCATTGGAGAGAGAGGATGCTGTCAGGGGTCTTTTACGATACTTTGAAGAACCCGATGTGGTTCAAAGCAGTAGACCTCTCGAGACCGGGCAATCAGGGGGTGTACAATATAGAATGCCTGTTCAACTACAACCTCCGGAAAGATTTGGGAATCCAGCCGTTTACAGCGACAATGTATACATGGCTGACATCCCATGGTCACAGAAGCCTGACGGAGACTGTATTTACCCGGCTTATTGCACGCAGGATGACGAACAAATTATCCAATTTTGGGATTATTAGTGTAGTTAATTATTGTCTCGCACTGACCATTGTACTCGACGAACTTTCATATTATGTAAAAGATTGGCGATTGGAAAATATTTATGTACATTTATATCATTAAATAAAATGCAATTTTATGGATTTTATGTTGTCTTCATAAATTCGATTTCTGAGCAGGTTTAATGTTTAATGGGCTGTAATTGGTAAATAGACCAACGGACCAATTACGATAATAAGGCCCATATAATGTTTAACATGAACAACTAAAATAGGCCCATCAAAACTATGAAATATGTGGATACTGGAGGCGCATTAGACATAGGCCCATCATTAATTGAGGCGCCGCCCAGTAATGAAATACAATTTATAAAATAATTTTATTACATATTCCAACGCAACACAAATTATGAAAACAAATAATAATTTATAATTTTTTTTTATTACACCCAAATCCAGTTCTAGACCACACAGGGACATCTGTTTCAGGCACCGTGACGTAATAATAATAAGCGACGGAATATGTGTCTGACGTCGCTTGGGTTTCTTGTTCGGAAACCGCTTTCATACCGGCGAATAAAGCATCTTGTTGCCACTGACAGGCGTTAATTAGCCGGATTAACTTTTCAGCGTTGTTTTCGCCGATGACCAACAAGGACCAGTGCACCAGCAATAGATCCGGCTCGTATTTTAAAATCAACCGCCTTAATTGGCCTAGGTCTCCGCGATCCATTTCCAAAATAATTCAAACTCCCCAATTATTTTGGCTTATATAATAAATTCCCACTTGCGCTTCCCTTTTTAGATTTTTAATCCTGGCCGCAGATCTGGGCGCGGAGTGGAGACACTAGCCAACAACACGCCACAAAATGCGGAAGGGAGCACTAATTGGGGGACGACACGTGGCGCGGGGGGAGCGTCCCAGGTAATATTAGTGGGACGCTCCTGGGCACCTATATAACTCACTCCCTCACTCTCTAAGACCAGTAAAGTTTTTAGAGAGTGCTTTGCGTCATCCGAGAGAGTGAGTGACGTCATTGAGAGTGAGTTATGGCCTCAATGCGACGTCGTTTTAGAGTTCAAAACAAGAACACCTTCCTCACATATGCCCAATGTTCTATACCTAAAGAGAGATTGTTACAGAAAATTAGAGAGCTGTTCACAACTAGGCCACCAAATTATGTGAGGGTTGCACATGAATTACATGAGAACGGGAAACCACATCCCCATGCTCTTGTCCAATTTCCATACCGTTTTCAGATGCAGGATGAACACTTCTTCGACGTTACTCACGATCGAACTAGTCGCCATTTCCATCCGAATGTACAAGGGGCCTACAACCATCAGAATGTGCTGGAATACATCTCCAAACACGGGGATTACACGAAATGGGGACAATTCCGTGAGAGGGGCCGCTGCGCTAACCAGAGTAACAAAGAAAATATATATCGCGACGCACTTGCTGCCGGCACCAAGGACGAAGCACTAGCACTGGTACGAAATGACGATCCAAAATGTTTCTGCTAAAATTATGGCAAGTTGTCATCCAATTATGATCGGATTTCATTTAATCCACCATTGCCGTGTGTTCATCCATTTACAGACATAGCATGGATCGTTCCAACAGCCATACAGCAATGGGTTGCAGACAATATAAGAGACGAAGCCCAAAGACCGCACAGGCCCAAGAGCATTATAATTGAAGGCCCATCTAGAATTGGGAAAACATGTTGGGCCGGGTCTTTGGGACCGCATAATTATTATTCTGGCCACATCGATTTGAGGGACCACAAGGACGACGCTTTCTACAACATAATCGATGATGTGGCCCCACAATTTTTGAAACACTGGCGGGAGTTTATTAGAGCGCAATAGGATTTTTTTCAAGTTGTAAATATGCCCGTCCAAAGAAAATAAAGGGCGGGATTCCAAGTATTATATTATGTAACCCCGGAGCCGATTCTAGTTACAAAGAGTTTTTGGAAAAAAATGAACCCGCCGGGCTCAAAGCGTAGACGATCAGAAATGCAGAATTCTATACAGGCGATCAGCCCCTGTTTGGCAGAACCAATCAAGAAGAGGCATCGTAATGCCAAGAAGAAGGCCCAACGCAGGAAGATATTCAACTTTCAATGCGGCTGTTCGATATTCCATACGAATGGATGTGTTGAACCACATCCATTGGAGAGAGAGGATGCTGTCAGGGGTCTTTTACGATACTTTGAAGAACCCGATGTGGTTCAAAGCAGTAGACCTCTCGAGACCGGGCAATCAGGGGGTGTACAATATAGAATGTCTGTTCAACTACAACCTCCGGAAAGATTTGGGAATCCAGCCGTTTACAGCGACAATGTATACATGGCTGACATCCCATGGTCACAGAAGCCTAACGGAGACTGTATTTACCCGGCTTATTGCACGCAGGATGACGAACAAATTATCCAATTTTGGGATTATTAGTGTAGTTAATTATTGTCTCGCACTGACCATTGTACTCGACGAACTTTCATATTATGTAAAAGATTGGCGGTGGGAAAATATTTATGTACATTTTTATCATTAAATAAAATGAAATTTTATGGAATTTATGTTGTCTTCATAAATTCGATTTCTAAGCAGGTTTAATGTTTAATGGCCGTAATTGGTAGATAGACCAACAGACCAATTACAGTAATAAGGCCCGTATAATGTTTAACATGAACAACTAAAATAGGCCCATCAAAACTATGAAAGAAGTGGATACTGGAGGCCCATTGGACATAGGCCCATCATTAATTGAGGCGCGGCCCAGTAATGAAATACAATTTATAAAATAATTCTATTACATATTCCAACGCAACACAAATTATGAAAAAAATAATAATTTACAATTTTTTTTTATTACACCCAAATCCAGTTATAGGCCACACAGGGACATCTGTTTCAAGCGCCGTGACGTAATAATAAT
Source organism: Camellia sinensis (assembly GCF_004153795.1). Lineage (NCBI taxonomy): Eukaryota > Viridiplantae > Streptophyta > Magnoliopsida > Ericales > Theaceae > Camellia > Camellia sinensis. Next base: position 2,894,068 of record NW_021024933.1, on the reverse strand, counting down.
CAGCGACGGAATATGTGTCTGACATCGCTTGGGTTTCTTGTTCGGAAACCGCTTTCATACCGGCGAATAGAGCATCTTGTTGCCGCTGACAAGCATTGATGAGCCGGATTAACTTTTCTGCGTTGTTTTCGCCAATGACCAACAAGGACCAGTGCACCAGCAATAGATCCGGCTCGTATTTTAAAATCAACCGCCTAAATTGGCCTAGGTCTCCGTGATCCATTTCCAAAATAATTCAAACTCCTCAATTATTTTGGCTATATAATAAATTCCCGCTTGCGCTTGCCTTTTTAGATTTTTAATCCTGGTCGCAGATCTGGGCGCGGAGCGGAGACACTTGCTGACAACACGCCACAAAATGCGGAAGGGAGCACCAATTGGGGGACGACACGTGGTGCGGGGGGAGCGTCCCAGGTAATATTAGTGGGACGCTACTGGGCACCTATATAACTCACTCCCTCACTCTCTAAGACCAGTAAAGTTTTTAGAGAGTGCTTTGCGTCATCCGAGAGAGTGAGTGACGTCATTGAGAGTGAGTTATGGCCTCAATGCGACGTCGTTTTAGTGTTCAAAACAAGAACATCTTCCTCACATATGCCCAATGTTCTATACCTAAAGAGAGATTGTTAGAGAAAATTTGAGAGCTGTTCACAAGCAGGCCACCAAATTATGTGAGGGTTGCACATGAATTACATGAGAACAGGCAACCACATCTCCATGGTCTTGTCCAATTTCCATACCATTTTCAAACACAGGATGAACGATTCTTCGACGCTACACACGATCGAACTAGTTGCCATTTCCATCCGAATGTACAAGGGGCCTACAACCATCAGACGGTGCTGGAATACATCTCGAAACACGGGGATTACGCGGAATGGGGACAATTTTGTGGGAGGGGCCGCTGCGCTAACCAGAGTAACAAAGAAAATATATATCGCGACGCACTTGCCGCCAGCACCAAGGACGAAGCACTAGTACTGGTACGAAATGACGATCCAAAATGTTTCTAGTTAAATTATTGCAAGTTGTCATCCAATTATGATCGGATTTCATTTAGTCCACCATTGCCGTATGTTCATCCATTTATAGACACAGTATGGATTGTTCCAATAGCCATACAGCAATGGGTTGCTGACAATATAAGAGACGAAGCCCAAAGACCGCATAGGCCCAAGAGCATTATAATTGAAGGCCCATCTAGAATTGGGAAAACATGTTGGGCCCGGTCTTTGGGACCGCATAATTATTATTCTGGCCACATCGATTTGAGGGACCACAAGGACGACGCTTTCTACAACATAATCGATGATGTGGCCCCACAATTTTTGAAACTTTGGCGAGAGTTTATTGGAGTGCAACGGGATTTTTTTTCAAATCGTAAATATGCCCGTCCAAACAAAATAAAGTGCCGGATTCCAAGTATTATATTATGTAACCCCGGAGCCGATTCTAGTTACAAAGAGTTTTTGGAAAAAAATGAACACGCCGGGCTCAAAGCGTGGACGATCAGAAACGCAGAATTCTATACAGTCGATCAGCCCTTGTTCGGCAGAACCAATCAAGAAGAGGCATCGTAATGCCAAGAAGAAGGCCCAACGCAGGAAGATATTCCACTTCCAATGCGGCTGTTCAATATTTCATAAGAACGAATGTGTCGAACCACATCCATTGGAGAGAGAGGACGCTGTCAGGGGTCCTTTACAATACTTTGAAGAACCCGATGTGGTTCAAGGCAGTAGACCTCTCGAGACCGGGCAATCAGGGGGTGTACAAGATAGAATGCCTGTTCAACTACAACCTCCGAAAATATTTCGAAATTCGGACGTTTACAGCAACATTGTATACATGGCTGACATCCCATGGTCGCAGAAGCCTGACGAAGACTGTATTTACCCAGCTTATTGCACGCAGGATAATAAACAAATTATCCAGCTTTGGGATTATTAGTGTAGTTAATTATTGTCTCGCACTGACCATTGTACTCGACGAACTTTAATATTATGTAAAAGATTGGCGATGGGAAAATATTTATGTACATTTTTATCATTAAATAAAATGCAATTTTATGGAATTTATGTTGTCTTCATAAATTCGATTTTTGAGTAGGTTTAATGTTTAATGGGCTATAATTGGTAGATAGACCAATGGACCAATTACAATAATAAGGCCCATATAATGTTTAACATGAACAACTAAAATAGGCCTATCAAAACTATGAAAGAAGTGGATACTGGAGGCCTATTAAACATAGGTCCATCATTAATTGAGGCGCGGCCCGGTAATGAAATACAATTTATAAAATAATTTTATTACATATTCCAACGCAACACAAATTATGAAAAAAATAATAATTTACAATTTTTTTTTATAACACCCAAATCCAGTTCTAGACCACACAGGGACATCTGTTTCAGGCACCGTGACATAATAATAATCAGCGACGGAATATGTGTCTGACGTCGCTTGGGTTTCTAGTTTGAAAACCGCTTTCATACCGGCGGATAGAGCATCTTGTTGCCGCTGAGTAGACATCCCTTTCTAATGGGCCTCCAGTATCCACTTCTTTCATAATTGGGGAGTGTGAATTATTTTTAAAATGGATCACGGAGAGCTAGGCCAATTTGGGCGGTTGATTTTAAAATACAAGCCGGATCTATTGCTGGTGCACTGGTCCTTGTTGGTCATTGACAAAAACAACGCCGAAAAGTTAATCCGGCTCATCAATGCCTGTATCCGGCACTGATAATTCTAGAAGTTGACTCAGTCTCGATGCAAATGCACATGTTACAAATTAGTGTGTTGATCCAGAGTCAATTAACACAAAGGCATCCTGATTACATATAGAAATGGTACCTGAGACAACTACGTTGGCATTTTGGGTATCGCCCGAAACAAGCGCAAAAACTCTCCCTTGTCACACGGTATCTTCGACGAGAGTGGATCTTGTAGCATTTCCTGGTTTTGGAACTGATGCTGTCGAACTAGTAGCAAATTTTCCTCTGCTCTGTTTGCAATCTCTGGCCATATGCCCCTATTTACCACAATTAAAACAAGCTCCTGTCACACGATAACAAACCCCACGATGCCTATTACCACAAGTGGTACACAACGGGGTTGTATCTCGGGAAGAATTAGAAGTATTCGAGGAGCCCGTATTTTGCTTCTTTGAAAACTTCTTCTTTGAAAAGTAGCCCTGCCATTTGTTGCCTTTCCATTCTGTCGTTGGCTTAGCCTGTCTAGCTATATTAGCCTCTGATATGATGGCCCTGTCTAGCACCCCAATGTAGGTTTCTAGCTTCAAAACATTCACTCTTTCTAAAATGTTGCTTCGAAGCCCACCTTCAAAATGCCTCGCCTTCTTATAGTCCGTATCAATCACGTGTGGTGCAAATCTGGCCAACTCAATAAATTTGGCCTCATACTTAGCTACAGTCATACTGTCCTGCTTAAGTTCCATGAACTCTGCTACTTTCCTATCCCGGACACACTGCGGGAAGTACTTGTCATAGAAAATTTTCAGGAATTTTGTCCAATCAGCATCTTTGTAACTCTCACGCATTAACATCCACCATCTTCTTGCTTCGTCTTCTAGCATAAAGGTAGCTAGGAGCACTTTCTGTGTATCTGAACACGGAAACACTTTAAATAGTTTTTCGATGCCGGGGACCCAAGCTTCAGCTTTCAAAGGATCTAATCCACCATAGAACTGTGGTGGTTTCATTTTCTTGAACTCTTTGGTGAGAGCTATGATTCGGTCATCATTCTGATTGTCTGGCACAGGAGGTGCCGGAGGTGGAGGTGGAGGTGGAGGACGTTGCTGCTGCCACTGTTGTTGCCATTCCTGTTACTGCCTCAATGCCTCTGCCATTTCCTGAATCAGTCTTTCCATTCTATCTAGTCTGGCAGTAGAAGATTCCTCTATCACATCACCTCTTGTCCTCACCATCTGATTAAACTTATATTATACTTTGTACAAAAGATTCACAAGTATGCATTTATTACAGAGCATACTTATTCAAATAATTTGCAAGGCAGCAATTCACAATTTATAACACATAGCTATTCATATTGAAACATTCAGATGCAATCTCGATACTATCAAAGTCATACTTATCACATGAATGCATCCTAGGTCTTTTCTAGACACTTATTGCTCTTTTGGACAAGTGTGTGAGTTATCAACTCGTGCTCTGATACCACTCTGTCACAACCCGAACCCGCCCCTATGGGTTAAGGCCATAACCGGCCAGTAATCACGAGATTACCTACGGCCTCAATCCAATAAAACAAAACTCATCAGAGTAAAGGGGGCCAATCGGAAGCAAATTTAAAACTTTATCCATAGAGCTGTGCTTATATGCACACCATCACATTCTAAACATTTATGTGTTAATAACTCACATCAAAATATATATATATATATACTAACACAGAACATTGTGCATACAGGATCATACAAGATTAAGTCAGTCGAACCCAAGACTTATATACAAAAGTAGTCCAATGCTTTCGCCAACATAACAAAAACTATGAACAAGGACAAAAACGAAGAGAGTCTTGTGCGTGAGACATTTGGGTTGACTCCTCAAGACTTCGACTGTTTCTCACAATTTCACCGAGGCTGGTTTTGGACGTCCCTTGGCTCACCTACATGTACATGAATGAGTGTGAGCGAATGCCCAGTGAATAATATCAAATGAGGAAGATACATAAGCAATCATTGAAACAGTTACAGTAAACGGCCTTTGGCCCAATCGTTTATATCTATCGGCCTTTGGCCCAATCATTTATATCTATCGGCCTTCGGCCCAACCATTCATGTCAATCGGCCTTTAGCCCAATCATTCATATCAATCGGCCTTCGGCCCAATCATTCGTATCAATCGGCCTTCGGCCCAATCATTCATGTCAATCGTTGTCCTCCATTCAGATTAATGAACTTACAAAACTTACATATAAGTAAACAATTGAACAACAGTATATTTCAAATATCTTAATAAGATATTACTCACAGTGATCGGTTTGTGGATTTGCCCTGGAGCTTGACCCTACATATTCCATGAACACAAAAGGGTCACTAACAATTCAATCTGTTCTAAATTCACATTTTCCTCTTTAGGCTTTATTCTTATCCCTTTAACTCATTCACAATGTTTAACACATGTCTAAGAGTGCTTGCAAGTGAAAGGGAACGAAAAACGAAACACAGAATGCGAAAACAAAATTTCAGAAAACGGGGTCCCTGCTCGAGCATGGAATACCCCGCTCGAGCGGACCCTTAAGGCTTGCAAAAGTACTGGTTACATGAAAAATAAGCTCAAGCGTAAAATAGGGCGCTCGAGCAGAAGGCCTGTCTACAAAGCTCCATGCTCGAGCGTGAAATATCCCGCTCGAGCGGACACCAAGTCTACAAAAAGTACTGGGAGCACGTAATTTACGCTCGAGCGTAGGTTCGCCCACTCGAGCGGACCTCAAAATTCTGGAAAATCCAGAATGTGTTCTTGAGCTCCCTCTCAACATTCAAACCAACATTTCTCGCATTTTATGGCTCCAACCTCATATATTCTTGTACTAACATGGTATAAACACTAAAACACATCATCATGGAGCTCAATTTCATGAATCAAACACATGCATGGTTCATTTTCCACCAAACTCACTACCAATATAACAATTTCATGCATTCAACACTTACACCCTTATAATTTGCACATGCATGTGGCATATTCTTCTCATTCTCAACTTATATGATGAAGAGGTGGTGAAGAACATGATCTTCAACTAAAAACTCACACAGATCGTGCATTTGGTGCTCAAATATGCAAATTCAAAGCAACTACATACATGCATGCTAACATGGACCCTCAATTCAACATGGTCAACTCAATTTCATTTCAATTCTTGTTCTTGACCATTAATCAACTTTAAACACACAAGATTACACATTACACTCATGAATTCAAGAGTCAATTGCTTACCCAGAGGCTCAATTTATTCCAATCACTAGCAAATTCTTGAATAATCTTTGAGATCACCAAGCTTTGAGACCAAAACCCCAATTTCCTTCTCCCTCTCTCTCTCTCTAGCCGACCCTCTCCTTTTCCTTAGAGCAATTTGGCTCAAACAAGTAAGAAGAAGGAATTGAGTGTGTGTGTAGTGCTCACATAAAAGTCCCTCTTGTGATATTATTATAATATCAAATAATAGAGCACTAATTCACTAATTAAATCAATTTAATTTGATCTGAATCAATTTTCAATTAAACTTCACCGTAGGCTCTAAAAATTATGCCAATCACAATGGCGCAATCAATTTTGGTTTCAATGGCCCTTAAGGCCTTCAATTTAATTTCCAAAGCAGATAATCGAACAAATATTCCTACGGTGAACAGATAGAAATTCAAAACCACATATTTTCACATAATGGCACACAAAATTATGTTAAACACATAATCACATTCATGTTAAGGACCAATTAACATATTACGGGACAGGGATATCACAAAAAGAATATGTTAGACTCAGTTTTGGTGGAGGGGGAGAGGTCAGAGGATCCAATGCTGGTAAAACAGAAAGTGGTTAGGCACTTCAGTCAGCAATTTTCTGAGCATTGGATTCATAAGCCAAAAATGTCAGGCCCCTTTGCTACTATTAGTCCTAAGGCAGCAGTGGGTTTGGAAGAAGTTTTTACTGAAGCTAAGATTTAGGAAGCAATTCAAGACTGTGATGGGAACATGGCCCCTGGTCCTGATGGATTTAACCTAGCTTGCATTCAAAGTTGTTGGAAAATTATGAAAAGGGAAATAATTTAGTTGATGCATGAATTCTACTCCAATGGTAAGTTGTGAAAAGGAATCAACAGTTCATTTATTGTTCTTATCCCTAAGAAGGACAACCCTATAGGTTTGGGGGACTTCAGACCAATTTGCTTGGTCAGTTCAGTCTATAAAGTCTTGGCCAAGGTGTTGTCTAGAAGACTCAAGAGGGTTCTTTCATCTGTGATCAGTGAAGTCCAATCTGCCTTTGTTTGTGGAAGGTACATCCTAGATGGGGCGCTAATAGCTAATGAGGTAGTAGATGGGTGGATGAGATCTAAGAAGAAGAGGATTATTCTCAAGCAAGACTTTGAAAAAGCATATGATTCAATAAACTGGGAGTTCCTAGTATCTATGATGAGAAACTTTGGATGTGGTGAAAAATGGATTAGTTGGATGAAGACTTGCATCTCAACTGCGAAGATTTCTGTCCTGGTTAATGGTGCACCATATGAGGAATTTCAACCACAAAAGGGGCTTAGGCAGGGTGACCCTCTTTCACCTTTCTTGTTCATTATAGCAGCTGAAGCACTTAATTTGTTACTGGGGAGGGCTATTGAGAAAGGCTTATTCCAAGGTGCTATTGTTGGTTCTTAAGAGTTGAGTGTATCTCACCTCCAATTTGCAGATGATACCATCATTTTCTGTGAAGGGGATTTGGAGGAGGTGAAGAATTTAAAAAGAGTGTTGAGGTGCTTCAAGGTGATGTCTGGGTTGAAAATTAACTACCACAAGAGTGTTGTTTGTGGGGTGGGCTTTCAAGAGGAACAAACTAAAGAGTTTGCACAGACCTTGAATTGTCTGACTAAGAGGCTGCCTTTTAACTTCTTAGGTCTGCCTTTAGGGACCAACCCAAGAAGGAAGAGCACTTAGGTCCCAGTAGTGGAAAAAGTTAAGAAGAAACTGTCTTCCTGGAAAAGAAAGTTCCTATCTTTCGCGGGTAGATTGTCTTTGATTTAATCTGTTCTGTCTAATTTGCCTATCTATTTCCTCTCATTGTTCAGGATGCCTAAGGGGGTTGTAAGGTCTATAGTGAAGCTACAGTCCTCCTTTCTGTGGGAAGGGTAAGAGAATAAGAAGAAGGTGCACTTGGTTCAATGGAGGGAGGTCACCAAAAGTAAATGGCAAGGAGGCTTAGGAGTGAGAGATGTTGGAGAGGTGAATGATTGCTTGCTGTTAAAATGGTGGTGGAGGTATGGGAAAGAAGGCGAAGATTTGTGGAAATCTGTGTTATGCTCTAGGTATGGCAGAATTGGTGGGGGTTGGATGCCACCAGTGTCTCACACAGGTGGGATGTCTAATATTTGGCAGGACATTGTGAAGCTTCCTGTTGTCAACTAGCATCTGGGAGAATTTTATGAGGACCATTTTAAAGTATCTATTGGTAATAGGAGAAGAATTCTCTTCTGGTCTGATGACTGGGTATGTAGAGGAGGGTTGAAGGTTGAGTTCCCCAGATTATATCAATTATCGACTAAGAAAGAGGAAACACTGCATCAAATTAGTGCTACGAAGAGCAGTGCAGTGGTGTGGCAGCTGCAGTTCAGAGAAGGCTATTTGCTTGGGAAGAAGAGGAGCTACAGAGGTCATTAAGCCTGTTGGCTTCATCCCTTGTAATCAGATTTGAAATTGAAGATTCCTGTTCATGGTTAGCTAACACCTCAGGTCAGTTTTCAGTGATCTCTGTGTGACAGTGGTGGATGGCAGCAAATGGACCTGGTGTGAATATTCCTGTAGGATTATGGGTTAAGTCTGCTCCCCCAAAAATGCAATTTTTCTGCTGGCTGGCTTGGAGGGAGAGGGTGAAGACTTCGTCTTTTCTTAAAATGATTGGGGTCTTAACTGCAACTGTTAGTTCGTCTTGTGTTTTCTGCAATGCTATGGAGGAAACCTTGGATCATGTGCTACTCTTTTGTCCACTGATCTGGGAGTGCTGGTCTATAATGGTAAGGTGGTGGGATCTGGTATAGGCTATACTTGGTTCAGTTCAGGGGCTGCTTCAATGGTGGTCTGGAGGTAAGTTCAAGTTAAAGGAATCCATAATTTGGCAGGTAATTCCATCTGTGGTGTTCTATTATGTGTGGAAATTAAGAAATGATTGTAAATTCAAAGGGGCTCTACCTGCTGTTGAAGATTTAACTGAAAGAATTAAGTTGCATATTGCTCTGTGGGCCAAATGGTTATTGAAGGTTGATTACTCTACTCATGATTTTGTTTCTAACCTGCACCAGGTTAGGCTATTTGTCTGAGGTGCTTAAGGTGTTATTGTGGAAGCTTTGGCTGATCTGTCTTGCCTCTGTGTTTTCTATTTTGTGTTGTTTTCTGTTGTTGTTTTTGCTCTATTAGTCTCTCACCAATTGGAGCTTGGAGCTTTGTTAGCTCCAAGCTCCTCTTTATTGATGTAATCTTCTTTTCATCAATATAGATCTCTTTTGCCGATCAAAAAAAAGTTTAATATTTTTTCACAATATTGGAAAAAATAAATTGAATGTATAATCATAGAAATAATAGGAATCATAGTTATGTTATCACGTTAGATTATCAATTGTCTCAAAATTTTCCTTTGTTCTCACATTTTGTTTTGTATTCTTTAATTTGATTTAGAAACGAAGTGATGAGCTTGCTGATGCATCCGGTGAAAATGCAAACGCTGTTGGCAATTTGGGCAACAAAACTGCATTGGGATCTACAGGAACCAATAGTGTGGCACATCAATTTTCCAGTGCAAATAGTTCACATGTTTATGGCGATGAATTTGACACTTCTGTGACAATGTTAAATATAGTATGTTCAATTGATACTGTGTCTAGTTAATTTATTGGTGGCTTGTTGTAATGGTTTTGATTTTTGATTCCTTTTTTCCCCCCTTTTTTCTTTTTTTCTGACGCTTAATTTGGATTGATGTTTGTTTCAAAATGGCTCTACACAGGCAGTTATCTGGTTTCATCTTCATGAATATGCGAAGGCCTATTCCATTCTTGATTCTTTATATCAAAAGATTGAACCAATAGATGAGGTATGATGGAATAAGCTGCAAGGGTTATGCTATGGTGCCTTATAACCCTCCACCCAAGAAAAAAGAAACAATGATGAGACAATGTTATTCAAATTCCTCTGTGTGATGTTTTTGTAATTATGTATTTGCAGGCAACAACTCTTCATATTTGCCTTTTGTTCCTAGATATTGCATTAGCTTCCCATGATCCGTGGAAATTTGTTGTAACTTCAATTTCTAGGAGCTTGACTAATTGTCTTCATTCAAAGTTTTACTTGAGATTTATTATTTTAAATGATGTGTCTTGAGTCTTCAGCCTGACATTTTGTGCTATATTCGTTCTCTTGCCTTTTCTACCATTGGTACAGCTCCATTATTAGGAGACTTCTGATTTAGAGAGTGGATGAGGTTTATTGTTCTGTGCTTTTGGACAGGGAATCATTGCTCTTTAGTCTAATTGATACATTGAAAACTTTTGTTTCAGGATTTGAATTTGTAGTCATCCAATTTATTACTGTCTCTCTCTCTCTCTCTCATAAGGTAGTTGGGTAGAGCATGAAATTATGCTTCTGGAACATTTGATAGAATGATATGGAAAGATAAGCATTGAGCTTTTTTTTTTGGATAAATACTAGAACTTTATTAGAATGCATCAAGACGATGCAAAGAATACAAACAAACCACCCACAAACGGACTAAACAAAACTAACTAATCAAATCCTCCACAAAGTCAACAAAGACCAAGACAGTGCGTTCGATTATACCCGTAACCCAACTATGCAGCACCAACAACAACCTATTCTCTAACTATAAAACGGAATGACATTCATCATGAAACACTCGCCTATTCCATTCTAACCAAATCTATCAAAGCAAACAATGGGAAGCAAGCACCCAAGCCTTACGGCGCCTCTACCCCATCCTAGCCCCACCCCAACACTGTAACACTCCCAGTAAAGACCCCGGTTGCACCCACGCTAAGCCAAACAAAGCAACAAGACATCCAATATCAGTAAGTTTTTCTACCCATCCCTCGTACTTTCCATTTACATTCTTCAAGTTCTTCATTTTTGTCTTTCGAGTTTTTTATCTAGACTGTTGGTATCTTACTAGTCCCCTCCTCCCCCTCTTTGGGGCTAAACTGGTACATACTAGGGAAAATTGAAATTGAGGAAGCAAATAGGGCTTTCGTGCCCAAAGTCCTAGACTATGAAAGAGTTTGCTAATCACAAAAAAATGGTATTATGAAATTCAATGATGTCATGAAACCTGAAACAATGTATAACATCATCTTTGGGTAATTAATCAAGCAACAATTTTCTAGGTAATGGAAAATCCTCCATTCTATTGCAGCTGTAGGTTTTTCCATTAATAATACATTGATTTACTTACATGTCCAATTAAATTCACAAAATTGTCTTGATTATAACTGTTGTTCTTTCTGCCACTAATGATCTCTAATAATAAAACTCCAAAGCTAAATACATCTGATTTTATTGAAAATAGCCCTTCCATTGCATACTCTGGTGACATATAACCACTGCATTTACAACGTCAAACAATAATTAGAATTTAATGCCTTTCTTGCACATTTCTCTCACTCCACACATGAATGTATAAGTGATACTTACTATGTTCCAACCACCCTATTTGTGTTAGCTTCAATCTGGTTCGCTCCAAATATTTTAGCCATACCAAAGTCTGATATTTTGGGGTTCATTGAAGCATCGAGTAAAACATTACTTGCTTTTAGGTCCCTATGGATTATTCTTAGTCTAGAGTCTTGGTGAAGGTATACCATCCCACGAGCAATTCCCAAAATGATCTCGAAGCGCTTTCTCCACTCTAGAGATGAGCCTTTTGTTTTATCTGGGCCAAAGTTAAAAGTAAATTCTATCAACAAATCGAAGGTACTCCTATGTTTTTACATAAATTTCATTGATAATAAACAAATGAACTCAAATCAAAAAATTAAGCATACCAAAGATGAAAGAGTCTAAGCCTTTATTTGGTAGGTATTCATAGATCAACATTTTCTCGTCTTGTTGAATGCAACATCCCAATAGTCTCACTAGATTTCTATGTTGGAGTTTAGCAATAAGTGTAACTTCATTCTTGAATTCCTTCACCCCTTGGCCCGAATTTTTTGCTAGCCTTTTGACCGCTATTTCTTGTCCATTATGTAACCGACCCTGAAATCAATGCACAATTAACTTATTTACTCTCCAAATACAAATAAATCATAATTTTGAGATAATTTTAATCTCTGAAGGGTGTCTTGCCTTATACACTGTTCCAAAGCCACCTTGACCGAGCTTGTTCGAGGAAGAAAAATTTTCAGTGGCGGCAACAATGGTGGTTAGAGCAAAAAGTGGTAATTCGGCATTTGTTTCACTTTCATCAAATTGATTTCCCGTTTGGATGGTTTTAAAGGATGTTGAGCTGTTGGGACTAAATAACAAGTTGTTCTGTCGTCTTTTTACTGTCACACAACTCAATGAAAATCTTATCAAAATTCAAATATAGTCTTAAATCACTGACATCATATTTGATAATCACATATGATTTTTCATGCTACAATATTTGAAAACGAATAATGATGGAAGATTAATGTTGTTTTTATTACCTTTTCTCTTCCTTATCACCAGCCAAGAAAGTAACCAGATTACAAAAAACAAAGCTCCAACAGAGGACACTACAATTGCCACCACCATGCCCTTCTTGGCATGAGATTGTTGTGACTTCAAATATAGGGCTGAAAAGAGGATAAAATAGCCACTCCATTTATTAATTTATTGTAAATAAAAAGCTAATAATTTATGCTTGATTTTTTCTTATTTGTTCTTTTATTTATGCTACAAAAATAAAGAATAGAGAAAGAGAAAATGCTTTCATAGCAAAAATAAGTTCAAGTTTGCATGTTTCTCAAAATTTGGAATTTATAGCACATTAAGTTCATTGAGTAAGCAATGATGAACATAATAATATGTTTATTATCTTTTTGTCAACATAATATTAGTCTAATGAGTTTAACCACTCATGTATATATCCAATGTAGTATTGACGATTAGATTGACATATCGAATAATAATATAAGATGATAAAAATAGATGATCATTATAGCATTACTCTACAACTAGTGTTTCAACCCCATGGCATGGTATCTACCTCCCCTTATGTGATCTTTACAATAAAATATAATTAAAAAAAAAAAAAGAAGAAAGAAAACAAATAATATTCGGTTTCTCGCTGGTTGGAGAGAAGTCTAATCTTGTACATTTGAGCTCATGGTGTCTTCAACATGTTCCATTCTAGTAATTTGAGTTATTCATTTTGTAAGTTTTTTTAAGTGTACACCATTCATAATAAAATAAAATAAAAAACTTGATCTAATAATCGCAGATATATGATTTCATGGATTTATCTTTCAAAAAAAAAAAAATTAAAAAATAGACAAGAAGTGTGCTTTTGTAATAAATTGTTCATTTCAAAGACAAATCTGATAAACTTATGTAGTCACGATCATTAAAGTGGGGACTACAAAACTTTACTCTGTATGACAATTTGAGGATAAATTTGATTTTTCCTCTTTTATTTTTTTATTTTTTATTTTTTTTATAGATAATCTATAAGTAGCATCCAATAAAACAAATAGTATCAAAATAGAACTCGTAATGAATTTCATTAAGGCAACCGGACGAGTTTGAAAAATTTTAAACTAAGGCTAAACAATAGGATGGTTTATGAACAAGCATGTTAGGGTTAAAAATGAGTAAATCTACAAACATATAATTAAATTAAAGATTAAAAAAATATATTAAAATTTTAGAGGAAACTAAGAGCATTAGCAATGGACTTGTTAAGGGTTGTGTTAGTAAAAAAAAGTTTACTTTTCTCCACAATAGAGTTGTTAGTGCAATAACTAAAGTCGTTCGATGCTAAAGTGCAGGTCAATTGCGGTCTTTTTCATATATTTATGTTTGAAAAATGATTTGCAAAGCAAAATGCTTATATGTTATTCATAAAAAATATGGGAATAATAGTTAATGATATTTTTTACACGTCACTTTTGTTATTAATGATAGTTTTTTTAAATTACGAGAATAACTCTGAGTGTTTTTATTTGAAATAAAAAGTTCACAAAACTATAAAATTATTATTTTGTTTGTATATCATTACTCATTCATGTATTTTATTTTTTATTTTTTATTTTTTTTCTTATTATTGAAAAATTTACTTTTTAACGGATGCTTAAAGGTCTTACCAATATAGCGCCATAATTCTTATGTAGACTTCCAATTTTTTGGACTTCTACCAACTAATTTGAAAATTTACAAAACCCTACTTAATAACCAAAATTAATCACAACCCCCATAATTCTTTCGTAGACGAATACTCAAATTTTTTTTTTTTATATTTTATTTTGACCTCATAGCACGGTGTTATCACAGCACTCTTCCAGAATCCTGAAAGAGAAAGGTGAGAGGCGAGTGGTTTTAGGTGTGTGAAAAAAGAAGAAAGAGAAAGAGAGGAGAAGATAAAGAAAGCAATAGAAAAAGGAGTAGGACCACAATACAAATTTTATTTTTTTTGGGTAAATTACACTCACCTCCCCTGAGGTTTGGAAAAAATACGAGTAGCTATACTTTTGACATAACTATAAATTGTTTTAAGTCACTTTAGCTTTATTAACATGGAGGTTAATATAATTATGTCAAAAATATAGGGCTATTCGTATTTTTTTCAAAACTCAGGAGAGAGGTGAGTGTAATTTACCTCCAAAAAATAAAAATTGTGTTGTGGTCCTACTCCTTTTTCTGTCGCTTTCTTTATCTTCTCCTCTCTTTCTCTTTCTTCTTTTTTCACACACCTACTACCACTCGCCTCTCTCCTTTCTTTCTCTTTCAGGTTTCAAGAAGAGTGTTGTGGTAGCACCGTGCTATGAGCTCAAAATAAAATATAAAAAAAAAGAGTATTCATCTACAAAAGAATTAGGAGGATTGTGATTAATTTTGGTTATTAAGTAGGGTTTTGTAAATTTTCAAATTAGTTGGTAGAAGTCCAAAAACTTGGAAGCCTACATAAGAATTACGGCGCTATATTAGTAAGACCTTTAAGCATCCGTTAAAAAATAAATTATCCAATAATAAGAAAAAAAATATTGTCACATCTTTTATGCTAAAATGTATATTTGTCATTTAGACAAATATACATTTTAGTATAAAAGATGTCACAATATTTTTTTCATTCATACAATTAACAAATTATTAATAAAATATGACCTAATAAAAACTTTAAAGGAGACCAATGTAATAATATCAAAAGTATGAGACTAGCTATATTTTTTTCAAACATCAAGGGAGGTTAGTGTAATTTACCCTATTAGCTTTTTTTTTTTTTTTTGTGTATATATATATATATATATCACTTAGCACATTCATTTTAACACATTTATTACAGCATAACTTGCTATCTAAATTAACAAACTATTAAAGTTAAAACATATTTTTGGACCTCACTTTATTACCTTTTGTCATACTTTAGTATATATTTGTAGCCACTCCATTTTGGATCCGCTAAGAGCTTAAAAAGTATGTAAAGTTATTTTAAAATGAAATTGTGAGAAAAGTTTAAACTTAAAGTATGACATGGATTATATCTAAAATAAATCTGATCAATTTTTTAAGTAATTTTCTTGAGCTTTTATTATTATTTTAAAAATATACATGTTACTACCACATGGATATGTGTAACAAATGGTTTAAGTAGAACTTATCATGCTGACACATATATGTTTTTAGGTCTTCTTTTTTAGTTGTGTTGCCTGAGTTTGTCTTCAATCATTCATTCTAGATAAATTAAGCAAGAGTTCTTCAACATGATTGGCCATGTTTAAAATTCTTGTTTCAAAAAATTTAGGATAAATTTCTCTTCATACCTTTATGTCTCTGTTTTTATATATATATATATATATATATATATTTGAGGATTTCAATTTGGACCTATATTGACGATTCAAACTGTCTATTTCATACTTATTGCAATAAAAGTTATTTACATTTTTTCATCAATAAAATTTTCTTTTTTACTGATTAAAAAAAAAGGTTATCTATGTAAAAAAAAAATAGTTGTATCGAACATTTATAAACACAAAAACAAATCACATTTTATTTTATAAAATAAATGACAAATATGATTGTTAACTTAAACCTTCCATTTTATAAAATAAAACATAATTTGTTCATATATTTATAGTTGTTCGATGAAATTAATTTTTTACATAAATAATCTTTATTACAAAATGTTGGAAATAAATTATTTGAATCAACTATATGTGTTGGATTGAAGTCCGAAAAAACAATATAAAGCCTCTATTTGGGTAGTGGGTTGGCTTTTTAGCTTTTTGACTTTTTTTGATTATTTTAGCCCAGGTTAAGAAACTTGGTTTGGAAATAATTTTTTGACTTTTTTAACTTTTTTTTGTGAGAGAAGAGTGTAATGATTATGGATTGGATGTGATATTTTGTTTGTTGTGGTTAAAATAGTTAACTTGCCAAACAATAGTGATACAAAGAGATGAATATGAAGGAAAACTTAATATCAACATGACATATTGATTGCATACCTAATTCGACAGCATCAAGGCGCATGTATAAATCTTGGCCTCCACTTGAAAACTCTTTTGTGTCCATCAAGTCCCCATGCCACGTCACACATCCACTCTAAATCCCCCCCAAGTGAAATCTCTGCACTGCTATACCCTTGGCATGAACAGCTCTTCAGGCACTGGGTGCCATCTCTGGTACCCCACTCCATCTAACCCCATTCCACGGTCCGGTTCTCCATAACCGGACCAAACCCCTATACAAAAAAAAACTCCGGATACCCAATAAGGTCTATTTTCAACGAGTACTCTCCGATTCCCGGATCATCACGTGACTTCCAAGATGTCAGAAACCTGTTCAGTTGGGTTCTCCGGTCCACCCCAAGTTTCATTAAAGGAAGCATGGTGTCGGTAGGATAATCAAAACTCTTCCACACGACAGCCCCCTTACTATCACCTTGAAACACCACCAAATTCCCTGAATTCAACAATTGAGCTGAAAGGACATTCCCCGAGGCCGACACATTGGTCGACCAGACCGGGATTTTCTTGTCCGGACCGTGAATGACGAGGTTTCCGGTGTGTCATTGATTGGCTTGTCTCTGTTTGCAACCCACACCACAGTTTGTTCTGAAACATTGTTGTACCATATTCCAAGGTACCGGTTGGTGGACTTGCCAGGGCTGAAGAACCCGAGTGCGAAGGTCTCGTTGCCGGAGACTAGGAATTGACCATCCTTGAGAGATTGGATTGTGGTTATGGTGTCTCTGGCCATGCAAAATTGGAGAAGGAGGAGAAGAATAAAAGAACTCATGAGGAGGTTGGTTTCATGAGACATGGTGATCTGGTTAATAGTTAGTGTTAAAATAAATTGATGTATATTATTGATTGATATTTTGATTACAAGATTGTTGTGTATTTTGATTTGTATGTTACAAGCTATTATATAGGAGAGGTGTGAGGTAAGTGAGTGGTGGTAGTGGATGGTAGTGGAGGTGGTGGGTGGTAGTGGAGATGGTAAGTGTGTTAGGTTTAGTGGGGTGGATGTAGTGGGTTAGGTTAGTGGGTTAGGTTTAGTGTACATTAACAGTTAGTTTTCCGAAGGTTTTTGTTTGTTAGTATTCCACAACTGTCTTATTCAAGGTTCTGAAAAGCAGTTGCGGTCGTCGTAACGGTGGCGGTGACGCGATTGCGGTTACGGAGTGTAAAGGCCGTAGTGTAACGGTTGCGGTAATTGGAACCGTGAATTTTTTTATTTTTCGTACAATTTGAAAAAAACTTACCGATAAGCATATTTTTTTTCCATGATCATATTTATTGGGTTAAAAATAAATATTGATCAATTTTTGTAAATTTTTAAGTATGATTCAATATATTTCATATTTTTAAATCACTATAAATTGAGTTTTTCACATTTTATTTTAATAATTAATGACTTTATATTATACAAAAAATCAATCACTAACTATTATATATAAGATAAATAATGACAAAAGTAAGAGAATAAATAAGAGCCTAAATATATATATATATATATATACATATTTTAACCAAGTCAAATAGATAATGACCACACTTATTATTATTATTATTTTCAAACAATATATAGATATAGACACACACAAACAAAATGGTTTGGTGATAACAGCTGAATAGAATAGCATAGATCTTACAGTTTCAACAAATCAGTAACATGTTCTTCAGCTTCTCTCTCTCTATCTCTTGCTCTTCCATTTTCTTTCTTTATTTTCCCTCTTCTCTCTATCCCTCTTCCCCCATTTTCAGTTTTTTTTTGTGTGTTTTTTCGGAAGAAACAGTTTGAAACCGTTACGTAACGGTGCGTAACAGGCCGTTACGACTGTTACGGCACCATTACGACTGCTACGGCCGACACACCTGTGAATCTCAATCACACTGCAAAAGCGGCCATAACGGGTGGCGAAAACCGCCAAAACCGTTACGTAACGGTTGCGGCCGCTTTTTAAAACCTTGGTCTTATTCTTGTAGGTTTCATTTCAATATCACCGATTTTCCTTTTGTTTTCACTACTAATATAGTAATATGTCATACCGAAAATTTTACAGTACACATCCTTCAAATGACATAATTTTATTTCTGAATTATAAATTATTGTAATTTGGTTTGCTATTCTAATTTGTTGATTACTCTGTGTTTGAAAAAATGCTTGAATGAGAAAATACTCAACTACCTTGCTTGGCTTACTGTCTTTATTAAATTTGTTTCTATATTTTTTCACAATTTAAGTGTATGTGCATAAAAAAATACGTAAGTAGAAAATAACAGAAACAATAATTTTTTTATTTTTTTTTTCAAAACAAACATAAAGTTCAACAGAAAGAAAGAGTAAAAGAGCAAAAAAAAAAAATTTATTAAAAAGTGCCACAGGATATAGCTCGTTTTTTGTGTGACGGATACTAATATGATCATTGAGTTCAAAGATTATATCAAAGAAATTTTTATTAAATGCTGTAATGCTATTTATATGATTCTAAAAATTGAAAGATTTAACATTGTAATGGGACATGTGAAAAAATACATAAATTAATAATTTTATTTTGATTTTTATATGAATGCTTACATCATCTTTGATGGGTTCTTTCAAAAAATTATCTTGATTATCACTTTCACTCATTGTTTGATTGTTCAAAGTTTCTTTTAGGGTTTAGCGTTTCAAAATAATAAAAAAATAATGATATTAATGATAATGGTGAAAAAAATGGTGAGTTTTGATAGGGTGGATTGGAGTTTTGGAGTAAAAAGAAGAAAAAGAAGTAAAATGACAAGAAGAAGAAGACAAAATAACTTTGATCTTTTGAGAAATAAGGTGTAGAGATTTGAATAGGAATAATAAATTAGGATGTACCATGAGAAAAAACAAATTGTTTTAGGGTTTAATATGTGTTGCCCTAATTAGTAAATTCACATTAGGATATAATAGGAATTAAAATTTATAAATTTAAATTGTCCGTACTGAGATATTTTTTGGGTTCAAATAGAATGCCCCTTTATTGATTTAGGCGGATTAATATGGATTTTAAATAAGTATAATTGGGCAGATTCGTGAGTTTGAGTTGGGTTTGTCACCTCTAAAAAAACACTTGGGAGGCTTATGTATAGGTCTTAATAAATTAACTTATTATTCAATAGGTCATATCATAATTAATGACATTTTTCATCAAATACTATTAAAAAAATGCTACTAATTGTTAATTTTCAGCAGTAGTTTGAAAAGTTTGTTACAAAAAATTTCACTAATTATAAGTTTTAACAATAGTTTAAAAAAATCGTGACAAAAAAGTCACTAATTTTCAACTTTTAATGACAGTTTGAAAATTTTGTTATAAAAAAATGTCACTAATTGTAAATTTAGCTACAATTTATAAAAATCGTGACACAAAACGTCACTAATTGTTAATTTTTAGTGACCTGTAAAAAATTGTTACAAAAAATTATTTTTGGTGACGATTTTGCTAAGACTTATTTTTAATAGAACTTAATGGAAATTAAGTCGAACTATTAAGACTTATTAATAGTTTATCCAAAATACTTTGCCACAAAAATACGTAATAAGAGTGCATATGATATACACATTTTGAATGATGTGTACCACAGCATTAACCCATACTATAAGTGGTGTGTACCCCATAGGATTTTGAGAAGTCTTATTTGAATTCAAAATTAAAAAATATGAAACATGTTTGAATTGAAAAATTGAAAAATCAAAAAATAAAAAATTGAAGCAATTAATACATAGATTTAGATCTAAGTAGTTATAATGTCTTAGGGTTATTTTGAGAAAATTGAAAAAATTGTCTTTATACCGACTTCAGTATTGACATTTTATAATATAGAATAGATGTAACAAATTATTTGCTGTCTATTGTAGAATTTATTACAAAGTCTTATTATAATTCAATTCATTTAATTTTTATGTTCTTATGAATAAATCATTTTTTTTATAACTAATTTAATAATCATAACGACATAATTTCACATATTTATTTTTGAAAATTGAATGACAAATATATGAATCGAATTATGAAAAAAAAAAAAAAAAAAAAACCTTATATTCTTATGATGAGCTCAACAGACTTGGATTTAGGCTTGAGCTTAGGCAACACCATTAATGTACATAATGGACTAAAGAAAATCTCTGGCCCTTTCATATTTATAAAGGAGAGATCCATGTGTGCGTAGGTATAAAATATGGAAGTATTGGAAAGGCAAACAAGTTAGCGGACAATGTTGGAAATATTTATTGTTTTCTTCATACTACATAAGGAAACCTGAGATTTGGGTAACTGGTTATAGATTTGGTGGTAATACTCCACAAATAGAAATCTTGGCTCTAGGGTACTATTTTTTACAATTTCAAGAGTGACTCTAATACTATCAAACATTTTACTTTAATAAAAGTACATAAAAAATGTGTTCTATCTTTCGCCTAGACCTTAAATCCTAAACTTCTGATATAGAAGAGATGAAAAGGAAATTAAAAAAAAAAATTTTGAAGAGAGAATCAAAACAATGTCAAAAAAGAAAAAATCAAATAAAAGGAGATAAGAAAAGACGAGAGAACTGCAAAAAATAAGAAGAATAGGAGAGAGAGATAAAATAAATGCGTGTAGAGTTGGACTATAAAAATTAGGACTAAATTGAATTCAAATTGATAAAGTAGTTTCACCAGTCTTTTGTTTTTCAAATATTTGTCTAAATAATTTTCTTTGTATAAGCAACTTTGAATTTTCAACTACAAATATGAAAATATTTTAGAGGGGATGAGTATCAAATTTTTCAAAATGTTAATGGCGAACTTATATAATTTAGACATATTCTTAGCTAATCTACTATATTAAATAAGACTTTTTAAAATTTCAGAGCGACAATCTTAAAATCGCCTGTTCATCCGTGATAATTTAGTCACTCTAACTTTTCAATCAACATCTTCAAGTGGACACATGAAATGTTGCTATCATGGTAGGATATAATTTTATAGCAATATTTTAATTTAAAAATTAATTATATTTTTTAAATTTAATAGTGTGACAGTCTACTAATATGTAAGGAAACTTTATCTCTTTCATATTTTCTTTAATCATCAATTAATTACCTCATTTGAACATCATCAAATTTAAAAATTAAACATAGAAAATGAATTCTAAAGACTTACCAACGAAGTAGGCGTCGATGTGAAAAGTCAAAGTTCCAATAAATGGGTTGCTTTGTTTGTCAAAGAATTGGCTGAGAATCAACCATCTTACCTGCTCCCCATAAAACTCAGCATCCTTGATATTACGTGCTCATATCACTCATCAATTATCAAATAATATTTTTTTTTCTTATTTTTTATGTCTCGACACAAAATTATGAGTCTCAACTCTTTCATCAATCATAATTCCCCTAAAGTAATTACCTAACCATGTATGAAAATTGTTGAATAATGTTTTAAAAAAGTTCCATTCATACATAGAATTGATACAAAAAATACTCTACAAGAATAATGTGACAATATCATTATCTCAAATAAATTTTTATGAATGTTTTGTTTTAAAATTAAAGGTGCACATTAAATTATATCATTCTGTATAAAAATTTTATATAATTTTTTTATGTATATCATTACTCGTTAGGCTAAGTACTATTCAAAAATGTTGTATAATATTAAAATAATGTTAAAAAAATTACAATTTTGATGCATATTATATATATATATATATATATATTTTAGTAAATTCTATTAATTTTTCTTGAGTTTAAAAATATATACAATAAGTCTTACAAGTTTGACAAAATTATATTAAATTTTCATAAGATTTTAGTTCACATAATACTTTAATATCATTTTCATCAATAATTTTGTTAGTCATTTGAATAGAAAACGGTGTTATTATCTTTTTATACTAAAATATATATTTTATCTTATTTATTCTCATGTTTTCATATCATCTGCATCAGTTACAGACTCTTTTTCTTTACAAAAAACAAGATCAATATAATTATATCAAAAATAAAAGACTTATTGTATTTTTTTTTATAAATCTTAATTAATACAATTTACATACATTTTTATATATTTCATACATATATCAATATTTTTTTTGCCCATTGAGTTGCCGTTTAACATTTTATTATTCATTTATAAGGTTGTAGAAAAGGTGATGGAATCATCAAAAGAAAATGAAAAATTAATCAGAACTTTACAAACATAACTAGAAAAATTACTCAAAATTTTACTTTAAATGAATGAAAATGTAAATGAGATTCATTGTACATATGAACCACAACATACGTACTTTAAATCTACACCCTATCCATCATATTTTATGTAAATTTATGGTTAACATTTTATGGCAATTAGAATTATTGTTTCAAATTGGTTGGATATTCATAACATGTTTGGAAAAAAAAAATTAGGGCAAATTACGATAGTTCCTGTATTTTATCCTTTGCATCATTTTAGTTTATATACTTTCAATTGGCTTGATTTTGACTCTGAATTTATAATTTTGTTTCAATTTGGTCAAATTAATTACAACTCTTAACATTTTTATGAAAAATACACACAAAAGTGTCATGTGCTATATTTTAAGGGCAAAATTATAGATTTACTCTAACAATTCAAACAGATAGCAAAAACGGGAAGGGCCCTGTTCGGGTGTACAGAAAATCCAAATCAGTCTAATTTGAATTCTGGATTTTATTTTACCAAAAAATAAAATTAAATTCAAATGTTTTTGGCCCAACCCAACCACACACCCGCGCCCAAGCCCAGCCCGCCCGACCGGACGGCGGCGCGCGCGTGTATGGTGATTTTTGGGTCCAATGGGTCTAGCCCATTTTGGCCATAACCTCTCCCTCTAAAACACTTGGGTACCCCTTGGGGCACACCCCAAGTATCTCACCCAAGCCTTATAAACCCTTTCAAAACTTCCCACCAAATCAATGTGGGACAAGCCAATTTACAACCTTTAAGGAATTTCCACCAAAACTCCATTTCCATGGAGCACACTTTGGCTTCAATTTCCCATTCACTCGGTAATGGTTTTGAGCAACCAAATATACCACGTGAATCACAATGCGGCATAGAACGCGTTACCACTTTGACCCGAGCAAATCGACACTCGGGGCCCACCTAAAAAATAGACCAAACTTGAGAAAAAATTTTGGTTTTACCCAGAATTTTTCTACCATTTCCAACAATTTAGTCTCATGTTTTCATATGATCTGCATCAGTTATAGACTCTTTTTCTTTACAAAAAACAAGATCAATATAATTATATCAAAAATAAAAGACTTATTGTATTTTTTTTTATAAATCTTAATATAATTTACATACATTTTTATATATTTCATACATATATCAATATTTTTTTTGCCCATTGAGTTGCCTTTTAACATTTTATTATTCATTTATAAGGTTGTAGAAAAGGTGATGGAATCATCAAAAGAGAATGAAAAATTAATCAGAACTTTACAAACATAACTAGAAAAATTACTCAAAATTTTACTTTAAATGAATGAAAATGTAAATAAGATTCATTGTACATATGAACCACAACATACTTACTTTAAATCTACACCCTATCCATCATATTTTATGTAAATTTATGGTTAACATTTTATGGCAATTAGAATTATTGTTTCAAATTGGTTGGATATTCATAACATGTTTGGAAAAAAAAAATTAGGGCAAATTACGATAGTTCCTGTATTTTATCCTTTGCATCATTTTAGTTTATATACTTTCAATTGGCTTGATTTTGACTCTGAATTTATAATTTTGTTTCAATTTGGTCAAATTAATTACAACTCTTAACATTTTAATGAAAAATACACACAAAAGTGTCATGTGCTATATTTTAAGGGCAAAATTATAGATTTACTCAACTTCGTTAATTAACCTCAACCAACTTAGTGATAATTTTTCTAAAAAAATACTAACGATATTATTAATTAGACCAAATTGAAAGAAAATCTAAAATTAAGGTTCAAAATTGAGCCAATTGAAAGTATAGAGACTAAAATGACATAATGGGTAAAATATACGAACCACCGGCGTAATTTGCTCAAAAAATTAAGATAATATAATCCGATCCTATAGCTATCAAACATCAATAACTAATCAACTTGATTTTTCACATACTACACAAAATAATTAATCGCTCGAATCGTAGAAGTAAACCAGGAAGAACCCCTCATTCATTTTAGATTCCAAAGAATGATTACAAATCTTGAACCTTTTTTGACAATAGAGTAATTACCATCGACATCATGGCAAGAAAAAAATGATAACAATCCAAAATCCATCCCACCTAATGCCAAAGCAAGTATGCAACTCTCTCACACATTCTCACCTCGATTGCATAACTCTCGGCAATTTACTGACTTGAGCATCGAAAAGTCTTTAGCCAACAAAAATTGGTCATTCATTCTAGCTCGTTTGCTATCAAACAAGGAAGCTTATCTGTCATCTATCATCTATAGTTAGTAAGGTTGTTATCAAATATGGTATTAACTCTTTTACTATAATAATAATCATTAGCCAATGTGCATCAATTGGAATTTCTTAACGACCCATTAGAATTGTAAGAGTCGTCTTATTTGTGGAACATTTAATTCTTGTAGTCAATGTAAGTTCCGTCTCATCACTGCTCCCTTCTATATAGAATCCAGGTTGTTTAGGATGGGGCAACATTGTGTTGTAGTATTTCTACTAGGTTTTGGCTCAACCTATGTGGAAAAAATATTTTCAGGTGCTAGTGATATGCCTCCACCAAGGACTTAGCTTGGGAGGATTGTGGAGTTGAAGGCCCAATGTTGTATTTTGGTAGATAATTTTGTACAAGCCTAGAGCTTTATCTGTATTGAGCTTAAGACTAACTTTTGATGTACCTAAGCATTGACTTGGAAAGATGTAAGCTTTTAAGGCATATGATTATCTTCTTAGTTTTCGTTCATTTTTACAATCTTGTAACACATGTTGTAGATTTAGGATATACTGTTTATAAATGTATATTGCATGTGTCACCTTTTTTTTATCAAACTCTGGCTAATGAAAGCTTATTAATTCAATTATTTTGATACTTATTAGTTGTTATGAGATAGGCATATTGTAATTATGTCGGGACGTTACAACATTGTTGGCCTGTCTTCAGGGCATTGCTGCACACACAATAGACCAATTTGTATACATTTTATTACTTTCGACACCAACATTGTTGAAGTTTCCAACTTTTTGTCGACTAGCTCGGTGGCTTTCCCTTCAATCCATAGATTCCAAGCCTAAGAAAGCACATTTATATTAGTGATCAATAATGGAAGAAAATTCCAAAGATGAAAAGAACAAACCCAAGTAAAAACTTACATGTCCAAGAAGGTTGTGAGTATGGTTAGGATGTTGAAACTTTTTGTTCCTCTGTCCACTCACCATTTTTAAAACAAGTACTCCGAAACTAAAAACATCTTATTTCATTGAAAATAACCATATAATATATAAACTCTGGGGACATATAACCACAAAACGCCATAATCAAATTGATAAATCAAGGAATTAGTCAGTGAAACTTGAAGTTGGGTAAGTACATGCAAGAAATCTTTGGGTACTTACTAAATTCCAATCACCCTTTTTGTTTTCTGATATATTTAATCTCCTCCAAAAGCTCTAGCAATGCCAAAGTTTGAAATTTTGGGATTCATCTCATTGTCTAGTAGCACATTGCTGGCTTTGAGATCCCTATGAATAATTCTCAGTCTTGAATCTCGATGAATGTAGAGAAGCCCTCAAGCAATCCCCACAATAATATCAAAGCGTTTCCTTCATTCAAGAGAGTTACTTCTTGTAGTATCCAAGGACATAGATCTAGAGAGGCATTTGTATAGAATATTAGTGTTGGGTTCTATAATTGACATAATGATATACAATTCGAGTAGTGTGTAGTTTGTTTTCGACATTCAATTGAAGAAATTACAAGAAAGGTCGAAAGATCAAACCAAAAATAAAGGAGCTCAAGCTATCGTTGGGAAAATACTCGTAGATCAACATGCTCTCTTCTCCTTGAATGCAACATCCCAAAAGCCTAACAAGATTTTGGTGCTGAAGCTTGGCAATCAAGATAAACTCATTTTTAAATTCATTGAGGCCTTGTTTAGAATTCTTTGAGAGCCTCTTTACTGCTATCTCTTGTCGAGTTGATAACTGACCTTATGGAAATACACAAGATGTTTTTTTTTTTTTTTTGGAAAGTAAGAAAGTAAATAAAGATTGAAAATAAAAACGTCATACAGGGGCATTTGCTAAACAAAATGTCCAAGGGGAAAGCTACCTAGACAGATATGGGGCCTAAGAAAAATCAACACTACATAGAAGAGCAATGAAACAAACAAGAAAAACAAGATCTTTTTTTTAACCTTCATGCCAAAGATTTCAATTTACACTCTTTTGACGCACACTCACAAACACACAACACATAAAATTATATGACTTTAGTAAGTGCAATTGAAATTACCTTGTAAACTGGTCCGAATCCACCATTTCCAATCTTATTAGAAATAGAAAAATTGTTTGTAGCATTTGCTGTGACTATATTGAAAATGGGTAGGTCTACGTTTTCATCATCTTTGAATGGAATGTTTGGCCATGAACTTGTCGATCACAACAAATGAGAAGATCAAGAAACAAATAAACTTGAAACACGATTATATTTGTGTCCACAATAGCATTGAATTCCATAATACCTTGATGCATAAGTTTTACAACGGAATTTGGTATTTAAAGTATAGAAGAAAAACAGAAGACATGATAAATCACCTTTATTACACTAAATCTGGAGGGGGGAAAAAGGGACATAGGAAAGGGACATAACAAAAACATTCACTTTTTAATTGCTCCTCACAAATCAATCTACATAAATAAGTTAGTAAGGAATATGCACAAACCCTTGTTATTTTTCTGTTCAAAGTAAAGTGCTAGATTATCAATTGTCACAAAAGCTTAAGCTATTAGAAAATTGGTGCAACAATATATATCTAGCTATCGTAACATCAAATTGGCCTATTTTAATATCATTTCTTAAGTTCAGCCTTAACTTTGTCTTTCTATTTTTAGGGAAACAGACAACTAACCAAGTTCAAACAAACCTTGTCTTGCACATCTAGGGTCAAATAAATAACAAACTGAAGTGGAAACAGATCTCATCTTCATTCTTAATTAGAATAGGGGTGTCAAGGAGTAATGTGGATCTATTCTGTATACTATGCAAAGCTGAAGTGGAAACATCGAATCATGTTTTATTGTATTGCCCGTTTGTGTGGCAAGTTTTGTCAAATATCATGGATTGGTTAGGTATTAAGTGGGTTATACCAAGGTCATTGGAAAGTCTGATACAGTGGTGGTTAGGGTGGAGGTTGAGAAAGAAGGAAATGCAAGTCTGAAAAGCTGTTCTTATATCAATAATTTAGTCCTTGTGGAAGTTTATAAATGATTTTGTTTTCAATGGCACACAACCAAGCATTGAGGAGCTATCTTGGCTTATCAAAGTTAGGGTGGCCTTATGGCTGAAAACAAAGAATAGAGGTTGCTTTTACTCCATAGATGTTGAAAATTCTTAAAAACCCCTAAGATAATGATTTGTGATTATGATTCAATTTTAAACAATGAATAAAATAGAAAAGACAAAAGCAATATGGTGGAGCAAGTAAGGAATTTCAGATTTGTATCTCAAAGCACACAAGAATATCCAAGAAACACAGTTACTTGAAAGCACAATGTGCACAGCGTGCACAACCTCTAGAAGATTCCTCATGAAAGAATGTGATGCAACATGTGAAAAGCATAAATTTCATGAGAAATGTATGCGTGTGTGTCTCTTAGAGTTCGACAAACACTAGATTCAAATCCTAGTCATGATCTGATGGCTGGAACTTCGACAAGAGAATCTGCGAATGACTGAGAAAAGTCAAAGCTCTAGTGATCAAGGGATATTTCTTGAGTAAACGTGAAAGCTCCCCTTCAAACAATGGATACAATTTTCTTGCACACTCACTGACAGCTTTGACGCTCAAGAGTATGGAAATCGAACCAGAGACGGATGGAAAGAATAAATGAAGCCTAGTTGGTGACTCTTTCATTGTTGCATATAATTATTTATGTCTCGTTTCCCCTTATATCTCCTTAAGTTTGGATTTTGAGTTGTGTTGGTTGTGTTTGGAACAAGTTGATGGCTCGTTTTTCAAATTGTCACTGCAAAGAATTTTGCTTCTGCGCTTGAAGACATTTCTTGTGCTCGAGCGGTCTTTGTGAACTTTCAGTACTTTTGTAGGTTTGCAAAAGTATTGGGAAGTGGTATTCTTCGCTCGAGTGAAGATTCTTGTTCTCGAACGGCCCTTATTGCTATTCGAGCGTTAGCCTTTTGCCTGTAAAACTACTGGAGTTTGTATTTCGCGCTCGAGCAACAACTTCTTGAGCTCGAGTGGTCACATCTTTCGTGTCTTACGCTCGAGCGTCACTTCTTACGCTCGAGCGTCACTTGGTCTGTGCGTATATCAAATAGCAGAATTACCTTTTTGGATCACATTTTCATTTCACTTTCTCTCTAAACATTCCAAAAATCCTAGATCTAGACTCTCACTCTCTCTAAAACTTACCTTCTCTCTACAAAAAAAAAGAAGCCAAGATCTAGTGATTTCTTTACCCTACTCCCTTTGTTAAAAAGGTAGAACACTCTGTGGGCTCTCTTTTCATCTGAACAAAAATGGACTTCAACTTCTTTGAGGTTTCTCCACTCTCTCCTTGGCCTGGCTTCAAGGTTGGGATTCTTCACACTCTTGTATGAGTTTTACCTTAGCTATTTTCTATTTCAAAAGACTTCAATGGTTTGGGAGTTTTTGGTAAAACCTAGGGTTTGAAATCAAAATGAAAAAAGAAGGGTTTTCAAATAATTTCTTGGAAAAGCTTGTGGGTATAAAATTGGATTTGATATATGTTGAAATGAGGTATTTCCTACATTAAAATTGATTCTCAAAGAGAAATGGATTAAAAATGGATTTCAACTTCTTTGAGGTTTCTCCACTCTCTCCTTGGTCTAGCTTCAAGGTAGGGATTCTTCACACTCTTGTATGAGTTTTACCTTAACTATTTTCTATTTCAAAAGACTTCAATGGTTTGGGAGTTTTTGGTAAAACCTAGGGTTTGAAATCAAAATGAAAAAAGAAGGGTTTTCAAATAATTTCTTGGAAAAGCTTGTGGGTATAAAATTGGATTTGATATATGTTGAAATGAGGTATTTCCTACATTAAAATTGATTCTCAAAGAGAAATGGATTTTGCCTTAAAATACGAATGTTTGAGATTGTAAAGAGAAAATGGAATTGATATTGAAAATTATGAAATTGAAGTAATGTTGATGATGATGGCGGAGTTGGATATGTATTAGTACCTTCATCTTGAGATTTTGGAAAAGTGTATCTTTAGTGAAATTTATTTATCTGTTTAGAGGTATCGGTTTTGGGCTATTGATGGAGGATAACTATGAGTGTTGTAGAAATTGCATAGGAATTAGGTGGATTAAAACTAATTTCTCATCCATGTGCATTGAACATTGTTGCTCATTTGATACATTGAAAATGTATATGATTTTGAGAAAAATTGGTGAACGTGGGAAAGAAGTGTGTATCACCAAATCAAGTTAGCCTGTGTGTCCAAGGTGAAAGTCCCGAAAAACTCGTGTATACAGCTGTGCTGGTTCCCACGGACAAAATATCTGTAAAATGATAATAGTAGCGCTTGTATAGGCTACGTTTATATGGATGTCGTTTGACGGTCTCCCGCGGACGAAATATCCATGAGAGGTTGTACTGGTTTGAGATTTCCACATGCTTTCTATTGTAAAAGGGCATGGTTTTGAGAATTGTGATATAAACCTGGCATAACACGATTTTTGAAAAAGGATATAAATGTTTTGGTACTAGCATTGCATATGCATAAAACCTTATGGCTTCGTTAAAATTTATACATTGTGTTGTAGTGTTTCTACTGGGTTTTGGCTCACCCTATGTAGGAATAATCATTTTCAGGTGTTGGTGATATGCCTCCACCAAGAACTTAGCTTGGGAGGACTGTGGAGCTGAAGACTCAGTGTTATTATTTGTATTTAATTTTGTACAAGCCTAGAGCTTAAGGCATATGATTATTTGTTTAGCTTTTATTTCTTTTCACTATCTTGCAACACATTGTCACGACCCAAATCTGCCTCTATAGGTTTAGCGTTGTAACCGGCCAGTAATCTTAAGATTAACTACGGCCTCTGAAACAAAAACACAAAATAAGGGGCTAGCAAAAGCAAATACATATATAATCGTTCAATGAACTATGCTAACTTATATGAAACAGAGATTTTTAAATTATATACAATGTCCAAAAGTCATCCTTACATTATACCCACACATATTATAGTCAAAGCAAGAAGGGATTAAACCTCATATACAAAAACTTGTCTTAAACCTTAACAAAGAAAACAAAAGTTAAGTCAATCACAAGGTCTTGAACACATGACATATTCTGAACCTCCACGGGAGGCGCAATGGTTGGCTTTACAAAACAGAAGTGCAGACAAAAGTCTTCAAGCCTAATCTCCAAAATGCTCACCTATACATATATATACACACAGTGAGTTAAAGCCAAGTGAATAACATAAATGTAAAGAGGTTAGTGAGCGAATTCCAAACATATCATATTCATAAACCAGATCATAACCAAATCAATTCTCAAATCCGAACATAATATTAGTGGTACATCCAATAGAACATATCGTATCGTCTTCCGACAAGAGTAATTAGTTCCGGATACCGATTAAACACATCACCACTTTGACAAGTGGCTAACAAGATCTGGTAATCACATAAATGTCATGGACTCGCATTAACATGCCGTCCCCCATGACTTAGAACTATCTATCAATGCCATAGTAGATTTCAAACATAGGAAATTCGTTCACGTAAACAAATATCATTTCAGAAATCGTAACTTATCAAATCACATTTGGAACGTAATTCATATGAACATATCTTTACAATAACGTTACTCACTGTAGGCTTCCAAAAACTGTTGGTCAGTTCTCGAGTCTTGACCTACAAACACAAGTGTACATAGCACAAAACATGTCTCATTACACATGCACTTGGCCATTACGGCGGCTTAGCTTTCTTTACATTGGTTTCTTATTCAGTCCATTTCTCATAACTTGTACGTGTGAATCACATTCTCGGATTAACTCATATTTTCTAATTCAATTACTCATGTCTAAATATGCTCAGAAAAGGATGGGAATAAAATATGAACATAGAATGTCTTTCCAAAATATGTTAAAAATGGCTTGACCGCTCTAGCGCATATTCGGTTGCTCAAGTGGACTGCTCTACCTGCAAAAGTACTGGTTGGTCTCATTCTACGCTCAAGCCACAACTCCTACGCTCGAGCAGTCCAACAATACACAAAGGGTTGCTCAAGCCACAAAGTTGTCACTTGAGGGGTCTGTAATAGAATGCAAAACTACTGGATGCTCGAAATGTTCGCTTAAGCGGTAAATCCGTCGCTCGAGCGGTCTGCAAATTTTTTGGGTTTTTAAAATAGAGTTTTGAGTTTCCAAATGCAAATTTAAAGGCAAAACTCATGCATGGCTTGATCGTTAAGCTTGAAAACTTTTCCATAAACATGGATACATGACCTCTTAAAAATCATTTATTCAAACTTTCTTTAAATTTACCAAAATTGAACTCAAAAGCTCATGTATGCAAGATTTCCAAATCTTTTTCTCTAAACTCATGAATTTATCACATTTGAGCTCAAAAGCTCCATGCATGTAAGAAACTCTTTTCAAAACATGAATTTAAGAGGTAAAACATGATAAATCAAACATGTAAGTACAAATTAATCCACAATTCTAACATGGATGATCAAAACCAAATTCAACATAGCAAAACTCCATATATTTATGCATGTATGTAAAATTCTTCTCCAAATTTTTCTCTAAGACTTTATGAACATGGAATTCACTCTCAAAACTTGGAAAAACATACATGCATGTACATTTCATGCTCCAAATTCAACACAAATGATGAAGCTCATGATCAAAATGATGATTTAACACTTATGTATGCATGTATGTATGAATTACAGCTCAATTCTCCATTCTAAACTTAATTTACATATTCAAACACATTAACTTCATGCTGTAGACACCCCATTTTGATCGGCCCTAAGACTTGGGCACTTTCTTTTGACCACCCGCTGATAAAAATTGGAATATGTCATTTTATGAATTTCTCAGTCGAAAAATCAAATTGAAGCTTTAATCCCAAACCTCACCTATTTTGGTCAAATTATTTTATATCACTAATATTTTATCAATTTGTAGTCTTTTATAATTTTTATCTAATTTTATGTGTGTGTACACATTTTTAGGTGTTTTTATATAAAATAGTAAAAAAAACAAACAAAAAATAAAAAAAATGAAAAAGAAAATAAAGAAAAGAAAAAGAGAGGGTCAGATGAGGATAATGGGTTTTGGAATGGAAAATGATTTTGTTTTTGTTGGATTCAAAGGGAAACATAGTGGACATTGTGATGATAAGTTTTGGGTGAAAAATAATTCAGTGGAATGGGGCTCAATTTGGTGAAGTGGGTTTAAAAAATGGTGGAAGAGTTTGAAAATAAAACACATACATCTCTCTCAACTTTCGGTGGGGGGGAGGGCCACAAAAACACACACATGTCCAACAAAGAGAGAAAAAAGAAGAGGAGACTCCACGTGCTCTCTCTCTTTTTTTTTTTTTTTTTTTTTTTTTTTTTTTTTTTTTTTTCTCTTTTAATTTTTGTTTTTTTTACATTTGTTAGAATAATGACATTTTTTACCACAGTTATAACAAGTAATATCTTTATTAGATTTAGATTTTGGATGTGATTTTTTATAATGTTTCTTGTTGGGTTTAGTATAGAATTTATCATTTGATTTTGAAGGTGAATAAGTCTTTTTATACTTACAAGAATATTTGTAAGATGATTTATGTTTATTGTACTTTTGTTTTTTTACGATGAGAATGTGCTACAGGAGGTAAATCGTATTGTTCACAGAAATTACCTAATTCGTATTTAGCCTTATGTTTATCTTTAGCAGCTTTTTGACTAAGTTTAAGATCAATACACATTCTTAATCATTTTTTTTGAATAGTACTAATGATATCACCATAAGTTAAATTATCATATTCAATAACACCAGTAGGTTGACTAAGGACATTTCTAATTTTGTGAGCAAAGAGACTAGGTAAACCATTAATAAATTTTTCTTTCCAAAAGGATTTAGTACAATCTTCTCTTAACATAATTCTAGAGGTAAATACATCTTTATACCATCTAAAATCACTTAATGTAGGGCAAGTAAGATTACTAAGTTGATCATGTATACGAGAATAGATATTAGTAGGGGTACCTATTATTATTATTATTTTGGGTAGTTAGGGTTTTGTTTATATATCTATACATGTGTATGTGTGTGTGTGTGTGCGCGCGCACGCATATGGGTTGTTGTTGTTGTTATTTGATTTTGATGGAGTTTTGTGATTTACTAATGTCTATGATGAACGGACCTAATCCGAGGCTTTTGCAAATTTTTTCCCCTTTTTTTGGGTAGTTAGGTTTTTTTCCATAAGTAATGTAGTTAGGTGTTTGCTTATTGATATATATATATATATATATATTTGTCTGTGTTGTTGTTATTTGATTTTGATGGAGTTTTGTGATTTACTAATGTCTATGATGAACGGACCTAATCCGAGGCTTTTGCAAATTTTTTCCCCTTTTTTTGGGTAGTTAGGTTTTTTTCCATAAGTAATGTAGTTAGGTGTTTGCTTATTGATATATATATATATATATATATTTGTCTGTGTTGTTGTTATTTGATTTTGATGGAGTTTTGTGATTTACTAATGTCTATGATGAACGGACCTAATCCGAGGCTTTTGCAAATTTTTTCCCCTTTTTTTGGGTAGTTAGGTTTTTTTCCATAAGTAATGTAGTTAGGTGTTTGCTTATTGATATATATATATATATATATATTTGTCTGTGTTGTTGTTATTTGATTTTGATGGAGTTTTGTGATTTACTAATGTCTATGATGAACGGACCTAATCCGAGGCTTTTGCAAATTTTTTCCCCTTTTTTTGGGTAGTTAGGTTTTTTTCCATAAGTAATGTAGTTAGGTGTTTGCTTATTGATATATATATATATATATATATTTGTCTGTGTTGTTGTTATTTGATTTTGATGGAGTTTTGTGATTTACTAATGTCTATGATGAACGGACCTAATCCGAGGCTTTTGCAAATTTTTTCCCCTTTTTTTGGGTAGTTAGGTTTTTTTCCATAAGTAATGTAGTTAGGTGTTTGCTTATTGATATATATATATATATATATATTTGTCTGTGTTGTTGTTATTTGATTTTGATGGAGTTTTGTGATTTACTAATGTCTCAATGAAACAGAGGTCCCTGCCAAAAATGAACTCAAATCGATGCAAAATGAAGGTTCGGGGGCCAAAACGCGCAACCCGAGGCCCCGAAAACTGACTGTTAGGCACCGGGAGTGATGTTTGACCACGAAGTTGGTTTCCCGGACCACAGTGTCCCTCAAAATGGAGCAAATAAGAAGTATGCCAAAAACCGAAGCAAATAGAGGTGGTTAAGCGGTCCCGAACCGAGGCACACGGCCAACGGCTCCGAAAAATCAAAAACCGGACTCCAAATGGGCAAAATGGCCTACGACCACAAAACGTAGCCTACGGCCACTGAGAGATGATCTACGAGACCTCTCCCTCCCTTTGGGAAGAGAAAACAGAGAAAACAAAGCCTGGTTCGTAAACCGAGGCAAAGCATGAAAGAGTCCGGAAGTCCGAAGGCAAGGCTCGGAGCCGAGACACTGAAACTTCTGAACGAGCACGATATACAACATCACCAAGCGCTCAATCGGTGACATCTGAGTCTTAAGGTCGGTCAAAAATGGGGTGTCTACACACGAGTACCCCCCTCCCCGGGCATGTTACACATGCTCAATTACTTAAATTCATAAATTAGGAGTTGAATTTTTACCTAGAGTCTTCAAATACACTTGTTCTTACATAATCTTGAGTTTTCAATCAATGATCTTCGAGTTCTCCTTCAAAATCTGTACTTTCTCTCTCTACAAGTGAGCTTTCTCTCTCTAAAACTTGATTTTCAGATTTTTGCACTAAGGTTGAGCAAGAATGAGCTCAAGAATAAGCTTGTATCACTCTTATATAGTTAGGGTGGCTTAATATATTAATTAGAACATTAGGTTAACCAAACACGACTTAATTAATTAATGCAGATCAATTTTTGATTAAATTTGCCAAAGTGTTCTAAAAATTCCAAATAACATGTTGATGTAACCAATTTCAGTTTCGGATATCGATAAGGCTTTTAATTTTCAGATCAAAGCAGAATTCCAGACAGATATTACTACGAGTAACAGATTGAAAGCCAAATAACATACAAAATACATAATAAACACAGAATCTTTTTAACCGCTTAATTAACATCCTTAATTACATATTAGTAATTAATTATAGGTCGGGGTTGTTATATATATGTTGTAGATTCAGGATGTATTGTTTATGAATGTATATTACATGTGTCACCTTTTGTATATCAAACTCTGATTAATGAAAGCTTGTAAATTCATTTATGTTGTTATTTATTGGTTGTTATGTGATGGAAATATTATGTTTATTTCGGAGTGTTACAACTTGGTATTAGAGGGTACCGGGTTTGAACATTTTAGGTACGTGGGAAATGGTTATTACCACAATGGGTTTGTCTCACTTGATAGAGACATTTGTATGTATGGTACGCCATGTGATAACATGCTTATGTGATTATATAGGTATGAGATTTAATTCCTAAGATATTGATAGGGTTTGTGGGTTTAAAGAAGTCCTATTAGAAAAGTACTTGATCACTGCTATTTCTAATTGGAACTCTGGTAATGTCGCGGGATGATCATTATTTAGGAAGGAATTTGTATGTGTTTATGTAATTACATGCTTATGTGGAGTGAATTACTATTATCTATCGCATTTGGACACGTGTGAGTTAGCTTCGGCACATTTGTAAATGTGAAAATCTCTTTTGTTACCTTCATTAGGATGTCAAGACGTGATCGTGGCGGTGGTAGGCGTGGTAGGCCTAGAAAGCATGAAGTGCCTTTATCGGATGACATTTCGGTGCAAAAGGAAAGGGTTAGTTAGGCCAATGTGGCTGAACCAATTGGTTAGCAGGCTATGGGCACCTTGGCCCGAGAAATGGCCAGAGCTTTGCGGGAATCCATGACCATTCTCAAGGCTGAGAGTCAAGTCCAAGCCCAAATAGTTGAGACAAGACTTTCATTCTTGAAGAGGGAGTTCTTCTGGTTTAATCCGGTCAAGTTTTTGGGCAATCCTAAAGAGCCTTAGAAAGCAGATGAATGGCTCGAACAAATGGTGAAGACGTTTGAGATACTTGGTATTGAAGATGGTGGTTTGAGAGTGACGTTGGTATCCTTCTAGCTATAGGGAGATGCGGGTCAATGGTGGAACTATGTGTGCAGGCGCATTGGACTAACTTGGAGGCTTTCATCGACGCATTCCAGGACAAGTTCTTACCTCTCACTATTAGGAAGAAGTTGCGATACCAGTTTTCTAAGCTCAAGCAGCTCAACATGCTTGTCG
This sequence comes from Camellia sinensis, assembly GCF_004153795.1. Taxonomy (NCBI): domain Eukaryota; kingdom Viridiplantae; phylum Streptophyta; class Magnoliopsida; order Ericales; family Theaceae; genus Camellia; species Camellia sinensis. The sequence goes on along the minus strand of NW_021024933.1, from coordinate 2,856,862 downwards.
TCGAGTTTAAGGCAGCCTTTACTAGCCTCTCTAGGTTTGCACCAGAGTTAATGGCAACAGAGGAACAACATTATGTGGAGTTCGAGAAAAGGTTAAGGACCAGACTTCTTTTCAAGGTAGTCGATTTAATGATTAGAGAATGCGGACGACTTGTAAAGTTGACGGCTCATCTTGAGACCTTGATGCAAATTGAAGAGGAGTGGGTGAGGGGCTTCAGAAGGAGTCAAGATGCTTAGGGGGACAGTAAGACGCAGAGGGGTTCTACTTCACAGCAATCCCAGGGAGCACAGTTGAGGTTCACTTTTCTAGTACCGAGTTCGGGTTCTAGGAGCAGTGGTCAGGGAGATTTCACTTGCTTTAAGTGTGGCCAGTTAGGCCACAATTCTCCTGCTTGCTAGCAAATGGGAGGAGGGCAATGGTCTATTTTATCTATGGCTCATTCTTAGAGCCAGAGTCAAGAGAGAGGGCATCCCTCACTTGTTATTAGTGTGGGCAGGTAGGGCACTTGAAGAGATTTTTCCCTCGGTTCGATGGCATATCTGGTGCATCTGGTTTGAGGTAGACATAGAGCCCTCAGCCTGGACAGTCAGCGCAAGCCTTGAGGACCAATCAGGGAGCCTCTTCAGCTCAGTCAGTCCATCAGACTTATGCTCTGAGGGGTGAGCAGGTGGAACAGAGACCTTTAGGACGTGTGTATGCTGTTACCACACCAAACTTGGTGCCGGTGCCTTCAGTTGTGAGAGGTACTTTCTTGCTATGCAATTCTATTGCCAATGTGTTAATTGATATTGGTGCATCCTACTTTTTTATTTCGTCTACATTTGCATCGGCATTGGGGTTAGAATTGGCGCGATTATCATCTCCATTTAGTGTAGAGTCACTTATTGGTGGTGAGATTGTTTTGGAACAAGGGTGTCGGATTTGTAACATAACGATTGCCGGTCGCCAACCGCCGGCTTCCTTTTGCATTTGTGTTAATTGAAATGTCGAGTTTTGATGCTATATTGGGTATGGACTAGTTGTCATTGTATCGAGCGGTCATAGATTGTTACTGTCAGAGGGTTACTGTATCTACCTTGAGCGGTGATTGTTTTTGTTTCGTAGGAAACAGAGCCAATAGAGTTTTGTCACCGGTGTATGATCCACGTGGTCAGAGTGAGCTTAGTTGTCTTCTTGCAAATTTCCTAGGTAGTGAGTATGATGAAGTCCGAGTTGATTTTCCCAAGGCAGTTGGTGAATATCCATACATTTTTCTCAAGGATCTCACTAGTTTACCACCTCACTGTGAGATTAAGTTCTCTATTGATTTAGTGCCTGGTACGACACCGATTTCTGTGGCACCTTATAGATTTGCACCTGCTGAGTTGAGTGAGTTGAAGATTCAACTCCAGGAATTATTAGATAAGAGTTTTATTCGCCCTAGTACTTCGCATTGGGGAGCACCGGCTCTCTTTGCCAAGAAAAAAGACAGTGCATTACGAATTTGTATTGATTACCAGAAGTTGAACCAGGTAACTAGTAAGAACAAGTACCCAATGCCACACATAGATGATTTGTTTGACCAGTTGAAATGGTCTTGTTGCTTCTTTAAGATAGACTTGAGGTTGGGTTACCACCAGTTGAGGGTAAGTGAGGAAAATATCTAGAAAACGGCATTTCGTACACAGTATGGTGTAGATACCCCATTTTTGACCGACCTTGAGACTCAGACGTCACCAGTTGAGCGCTCGGTGATATTGCATATTGTGCTCGTTCAGAAGTTTCAGAGTCTCGGCTGCGAGCCTTGCCTCCAAACTTTCGGACTCTTTTGTGCTTTGCCTCGGTTTGCGAACCAGGCTCCGTTTTCTCTGTTTTCTCTTCCCGAAGGGAGGGATAGGTCTCATAGATCATCTCTCAGTGGCCGTAGGCTACGTTTTGTGGTCGTAGGCCGTTTTGCCCATTTGGAGTCCGGTTTCCGGTTTTTCGAAGCCGTTGGCCGTGTGCCTCGGTTCGGGACCGCTTAACCACCCCCGTTTGCTCCGGCTTTTGGCATACATCTTGTTTGCTCCCTTTTGAGGGACACTGTGGCCCAAGAAACCGACTTCGTGGTCGAACATCACTCCCGGTGCCTAACAGTCAGTTTTCGGGGCCTCGAGCTGCGCGTTTCGGCCCCCGAACCTTCGTTTTGCATCGGTTTGAGTTTATTTTTGTCAGGGACCTCTGTTTCATTGGTAAGAAGGCCGTAGAAGGATGGGAGGCCAGTAATTGTTCTGTCAGCCAACTTTATCCCTTCATCGCCCTTCGTTGCCCATTTTTTCTCACTTCAAAGCCAATGTTGACCACCATTGGACCATTTTCCTGCACCCTAAACCCCATATTTGTGATGTACACATCTGGGAGGCCACCAATATTTGGTGGCCAGCCAGTAATTGCTTTTGAACCTTTTGAACCCCTTTGAAAAGTGGGTTGTTCTCTCTCCTGGTTTACTTTCTCCAGTTTTTGACCACAAGGTTGTATTGTGCACACATGGGAGGCCCTTTTGCTGTGGTGGCGGGCCATTAATTCTCATTGAGCCTTTTGACCCTTGGCCGGCCGGCCATGGGGAAAGCCGGCTGGCCACCTGCAGTTTCAATAACCAGCCGGCCATGCTCCTTGCTGCAGGTACATCTCAAAAATGTATCTCTTTTCCCCCCATATTCTGTATCCGGGGGGCTGCATTTTGGATGGAAACTTGGATTGTTTTCCCTCCATTTCCCCCCCCCTTTTCCCCCCTTTTTTGCCTATATAACAGGGGCTCCAGCTCTGTTATTAGGGTTACAAAATTGTTCTCTCTCAACTTTCGGTGGGGGGGAGGGCCACAAAAACACACACATGTCCAACAAAGAGAGAAAAAAGAAGAGGAGACTCCACGTGCTCTCTCTCTTTTTTTTTTTTTTTTTTCAGTGAACAAACAATACACACATGCACTCTCTCTCCAATTTGGTCTCTCTCATCATCTTGATTTCACAGAAGACTTCATCAATAAAAATGATTCATCAACACTTTCTCAGGGGGAGACACTACACAGCAGAGAGAGGACCACATTACACACAGACACCCAGTCACACATGCACAAAGAGGTTGATCTCTCTCCCTTCGGCACCTCTCTCTCTGAGAGGCTGCATGGCCTCTTTTCTCTCTCTCTCGGGTGGAACAATGGCACACAACAACACACACACCACACCCAACACACCATTGACACACACTTCATGCACACACAGAACAACACACACCAGCTCTCACACACGGACCGAGCTCCTTCTCCCTCTCGGCTCTCTCCATAGACACACATAGATACACTCACACAACACACCATCACAACACACATGCACAACACCATACACAACCATTGACACGGGACACCATTCACACACGGACACCATCCATTACTCAGGCACACACACAGCACAGGCAGACACACAGTAGCCACACACACACACACACAAGGCACACCATGCACACGGGCACACACCTAGCATAACCATCACACGGCAGACCACCATACGGTAGACCCGACAGACCATTCATACACACGGTTTAGAGAGAGAGAGAGGCTTACACCCAACAGACCATTCATACACACACGATTTAGAGAGAGAGAGGATTACACCCAACAGACCATTCACACACACACGGTTTTAGAGAGAGAGAGAGAGCAGCACGCACAGACATAATGCATAAACTCTTTCTGAGATGAAGAGACCAACCTCTCTCTCTTGGCAACTCTCTCTTCGGTTTCTCTCTGCACCACCCAATACATCTATATAATCTTTCTCTCTCTCTCTCTGATAGAGGATAGAGACCTGGGCTCTCCTCTTCTCTCCCTCTCGAAGAACACACAGGTTGCTTAGTAGCCATGCAAAAGGAGGAGGCAGTGTCAAAGGGAAGAACCAGAATGATTGTCGAACAAAGACGCACTCCCGGTAGTGGAGACATGTGAAGAAGAGACGAGTCACTTTCATCATTTCAATTTGCTCCTGAAGATGGCTGGATCTCATCATTCTATTCATGTTTGATCAAGAAGTGGGGCCTCCATCGAAGATACGTACATGGGCTGAGGTGTGCAGACCTGCTGGATTGAAGACAAATGGACTTTTACTAGATGATTGGCCGGGGGTTTTAAAACTTTTATTTTGATTTTGAGTTTTTTGTGAGATTTTATTTTATTGTTCACTCCTCTCTCTCACATTTGGATCTGTAATATTTAAAATGAATGTAATAATTCCCCCCCCGCTTGTTTTATCCCATTCTTTTATCGCTTTCCCTAACTGTACATATGCATCTATTTGACATGCCATGCATATCCATGCTTTGCATCCACGTCTCATGCATTAAGATTCGGCTAAATTCGTATTTGTGGATTTCATCAATTCCTACGTGATTATGTGCGCTCTCACATGCTTTGTATATTTCACATGTCGCATCTTAGAAGCCGAATCTTTAGTGAATTGCATTAGGATTTCTGTATATAAGATCATGCATATTTCACTAACTTGTTTTGTAGTTGTTCGAGGGACGTCGGTCAACCTGTGAGTTTTTATGCTTTAGCATCTCATTTGTGTATGTTTTCTTACTATGTGTTAGCATTCTACCATGAGGCTTATTTGCTTACTTGATATAACTGTATGAATGCCTGTGGATAAAGGCTTGTTGCTTGAATTGATATAATTCAACGATTGTACATTTTAAGCCCACTTTGTAGTGGCAAATTCACAAACTTTAAGCCCCCTTTGTCGAGTGGCAAATTCACAAACTTTAAGCCCACTTTGTCAAGTGGCAAATTCAAACTCCTTTTCGAAAAACAAACATGAAGTTGAAGTGTTCCAATTTGGCATACTAGTCTATACTTGTATGCTTCACATAGTAAATTTTAGGATTTACTAAAATAATCATAACATGAACATATAAAGAAAATAAAATGTTTAGTAGAGGCAGATCTTTTGATCAGGTGAGGCGGGGGTACTCATTATTGACCTTCCCCTGTCATACCTAAGGTTCCGAGCCAAGCATCCTTGGTTACGACGAATAGTGGCCTTGGCATTGAGTCATGGGTTTCCTAATTTTCCAAAATATTAGTGGCGACTCTGAGATCTGATGACGCAGTCTATTTTTGACAAATTACAATAAAATGGATTTTCAATAAAAGTTGCCAAATCTGGACTCTCATCTACGTTTCACATTGCACTCATGAGACTAGATCAAAAAGATTTGCGGAGTCTGAACTGTTTAACGTGCGCGGGTACCCCCTCCCCGGGCATGTTACACATGCTCAATTACTTAAATTCATAAATTAGGAGTTGAATTTTTACCTAGAGTCTTCAAATACACTTGTTCTTACATAATCTTGAGTTTTCAATCAATGATCTTCGAGTTCTCCTTCAAAATCTGCACTTTCTCTCTCTACAAGTGAGCTTTCTCTCTCTAAAACTTGATTTTCAGATTTTTGCACTAAGGTTGAGCAAGAATGAGCTCAAGAATAAGCTGTATCACTCTTATATAGTTAGGGTGGCTTAATATATTAATTAGAACATTAGGTTAACCAAACACGACTTAATTAATTAATGCAGATCAATTTTTGATTAAATTTGCCAAAGTGTTCTAAAAATTCCAAATAACATGTTGATGTAACCATTTCAGTTTTGGATACCGATAAGGCTTTTAATTTTCAGATCAAAGCAGAATTCCAGACAGATATTACTACGAGTAACAGATTGAAAGCCAAATAACATACAAAAGATATAATAAACACATAATCTTTTTAACCGCTTAATTAACATCCTTAATTACATATTAGTAATTGATTATAGGTCGGGGTTGTTACATATATGTTGTAGATTCAGGATGTATTGTTTATGAATGTATATTGCATGTGTCACCTTTTGTATATCAAACTCTGATTAATGAAAGCTTGTAAATTCATTTATGTTGTTATTTATTGGTTGTTATGTGATGGACATATTATGTTTATTTTGGAGTGTTACAACTTGGTATTAGAGGGTACCGGGTTTGAATATTTTAGGTACGTGGGAAATAGTTATTACCACAATGGGTTTTGTCTCACTTGATAGAGACATTTTGTATGTTGGTACGCCATGTGATAACATGCTTATGTGATTATATAGGTATGAAATTTAATTCCTAAGATATTGATAGGGTTTGTGGGTTTATAGAAGTCCTATTAGAAAAGTACTTGATCACTGCTATTTCTAATTGGAACTCTAGTAATGTCGCGGGATGATCATTATCTAGGAAGGAATTTGTATGTGTTTATGTAATTACGTGCTTATGTGGAGTGAATTACTATTATCTATCGCATTTGGACGCGAGTGAGTTAGTTTCGGCACATTTGTAAATGTGAAAATCTCTTTTGTTACCTTCATTAGGATGTCAAGACGTGATCGTGGCGGTGGTAGGCATGGTAGGCCTAGAAAGCATGAAGTGCCTTTATCGGATGACATTTCGGTGCAAAAGGAAAGGGTTGGTTAGGCCAATGTGGCTGAACCAATTGGTTAGCAGGCTATGGGCACTTTGGCCCGAAAATGGCGCAGAGCTTTGCGGGAATCCATGACCATTCTCAAGGCTGAGAGTCAAGTCCAAGTCCAAATAGTTGAGGCAGGACTTTCATTCTTGAAGAGGGAGTTCTTCTGGTTTAATCGGTCAAGTTTTTGGGCGATCCTAAAGAGCCTTAGAAAACAGATGAATGGTCGAACAAATGGTGAAGACGTTTGAGATACTTGATATCGAAGATGGTGGTTTGAGAGTGACGTTGGTATCCTTCTAGCTATAGGGAGATGCGGGTCAATGGTGGAACTATGTGTGCAGGCGCATTAGACTAACTTGGGAGGCTTTCATCGACGCCTTCCAGGACAAGTTCTTACTCTCACTATTAGGAAGAAGTTGCGATACCAGTTTTCTAAGCTCAAGCAGCTCAACATGCTTGTCGTCGAGTTTAAGGCAGCCTTTACTAGCCTCTCTAGGTTTGCACCAGAGTCAATGGCGACAGAGGAACGCCATTATGTGGAGTTTGAGAAAAGGTTAAGAACCAGACTTCTTTTCAAGGTAGTCGATTTAAGGATTAGAGAATACAGGTGACTTGTAAAGTTGACGGCTCATCTTGAGACCTTGATACAAATTGAAGAGGAGTGGGTGAGGGGCTTCAGGAGGAGTTAAGATGCTTAGGGGAACAGTAAGACGCAGAGGGTTCTACTTCACAGCAATCCCAGGGAGCACAGTTGAGGTTCACTTTCTAGTACCGAGTTCGGGTTCTAGGAGTAGTGGTTAGGGAGATTTCACTTGCTTTAAGTGTGGCCAGTTAGGCCACAATTCTCCTACTTGCTAGCAAATAGGAGGAGGGCAATGGTCTATTTTACTATGGCTCATTGTTAGAGCCAGAGTCAAGAGAAAGGGCATCGTTCACTTGTTATTAGTGTGGGCAGGTAGGGCACTTGAAGAGATTTTTCCCTCGGTTCGATGGCATATCTGGTGCATCTGGTTCGAGGTAGACATAAAGCCCTCAGCCTGGACAGCCAGCGCAAGCCTTGAGGACCAATCAGGGAGCCTCTTCGGCTCAGTCAGTCCATCAGACTTATGCTCTGAGGGGTGAGCAGGTGGAACAGAGACCTTTAGGACGTATGTATGTTGTTACCACACCAAACTTGGTGTCGGTGCCTTCAGTTGTGAGAGGTACTTTCTTGCTATGCAATTATATTGCCAATGTGTTAATTGATATTGGTGCATCCTACTCTTTTATTTCATCTACATTTGCATCGGCATTGGGGTTAGAATTGGCGCGATTATCATCTCCATTTAGTGTAGAGTCACTTATTGGTGTGAGATTGTTTTGGAACAAGGGTGTCGGATTTGTAACATAACGATTGTCGGTCGCCAACAGCCGACTTCCTTTTACATTTGTGTTAATTGAAATGTCGAGTTTTGATGCTATATTGGTATGGACTAGTTGTCATCGTATAGAGCGGTCATAGATTGTTACTGTCAGAGGGTTACTGTATCTACCTTGAGCGGTGATTGTTTTTGTTTCGTAGGAAACAGAGTCAATAGAGTTTTGTCACCGATGTATGATCCACGTGGTCAGAGTGAGCTTAGTTCTCTTCTTGCAAATTTCCTAGGTAGTGAGTATGATGAAGTCCGAGTTGATTTTCCAAAGGCAGTTGGTGAATATCCATACATTTTCTCAAGGATCTCACTAGTTTACCACCTCACCGTGAGATTAAGTTCTCTATTGATTTACTGCCTGGTACGACACCGATTTCTGTGGCACCTTATAGATTTGCACCTGCTGAGTTGAGTGAGTTGAAGATTCAACTCCAGGAATTATTAGATAAGAGTTTTATTCGCCCTAGTACTTCGCATTAGGAGCACCGGCTCTCTTAGCCAAGAAAAAAGACAGTGCATTTACGAATTTGTATTGATTACCAGAAGTTGAACCAGGTAACTATTAAGAACAAGTACCCAATGCCACACCTAGATGATTTGTTTGACCAGTTTGAAATGGTCTTGTTGCTTCTTTAAGATAGACTTGAGGTTGGGTTACCACCAGTTGAGGTAAGTGAGGAAAATATCTAGAAAACGGCATTTCGTACACAGTATGGTGTAGATACCCCATTTTTGACCGACCTTGAGACTCAGACGTCACCAGTTGAGCGCTCGGTGATATTGCATATTGTGCTCGTCAGAAGTTTCAGAGTCTCGGCTGCGAGCCTTGCCTCCAAACTTTCGGACTCTTTTGTGCTTTGCCTCGGTTTGCGAACCAGGCTCCGTTTTCTCTGTTTTCTCTTCCCGAAGGGAGGGATAGGTCTCATAGATCATCTCTCAGTGGCCGTAGGCTACGTTTTGTGGTCGTAGGCCGTTTTGCCCATTTGGAGTCCGTTTCCGGTTTTTCGAAGCCGTTGGCCGTGTGCCTCGGTTCGGGACCGCTTAACCACCCCCGTTTGCTCCGGCTTTTGGCATACATCTTGTTTGCTCCCTTTTGAGGGACACTGTGGCCCAAGAAACCGACTTCGTGGTCGAACATCACTCCCGGTGCCTAACAGTCAGTTTTCGGGGCCTCGAGCTGCGCGTTTCGGCCCCGAACCTTCGTTTTGCATCGGTTTGAGTTTATTTTTGGCAGGGACCTCTTTTTCATTGGTAAGAAGGCCGTAGAAGGGTGGAGGCCAGTAATTGTTCTGTCAGTCAACTTTATCCCTTCATCGCTGTAACACGTCCGCGAGGGACCCCGCTACAGTTCAGACTCGATTTGTGTCACGGTTCTTAATCTTGAACCAAAGAGTCCAAATCCGACAAATCGTTTTGAGAAAACAGATTTTTAGAAAAAGAAGTGCCAAACATGGACTACTTTGCCAGATACAGAGTCGCCACCTAAATATTTTTATGGGGAAATTTAGGAAACCCTGACTCGGTGCCGAAGGCCACATGTCCGTCATCGCCGGAGTTTCTCGGCTCGGGAGCTAGGGTACGATTGGGGAAGGTCAGCTATGAGCACCCCCTCTCGCCCGATCCGAAGATCGGCCTCTACTAACCGTGATATCCGTTTTTGAAAACATTATGTGTTCTTATTCCAATTGTTAGCCTAGAATTACTATGTTATGCGCACAGCAAACAAGTATAGACTAGATTGCCTAATTTGGAAAGAAACATTGCATATCCGTTTGTTTTGGAAAATGTTTTGGAATTTGCTACTCGCAAGTAGGCTAAAATACGGATTTCAACGAGTTTTTCCAACTCAAACAATCCAACCTTCACCACAGGCATTCAAACAGTTTATCACATAAGCATCTAGCCACATGGTAAGCATACTGTCATGATAGCATTCACACACATGCGATGATGCTAAGCCCGTAA